>JAPTHN010000174.1:0-515115 GCA_026936325.1 Platynereis dumerilii
GTGATAAAGTCGGACATCAACAAGAAATTGTCATACTAGCTTTATGGCATGTGTTTTACTGTATGAAACACAATGTCATTGACTCTGGGATCAATGTACTAATTTTCATTTTCAAGTTTTGCTTTTCGTCAATCGTTGAACCTAGTTGAAATTCAATCAACCTGGATAAATGATTAAGGCTTTACATCATGTATTCATGCATTTTGACAGGCTATTGTAATTAGGACAGGAGCAGGGCACAGCAATGATGAGAAGGTTGATTGAAACTGCTGTCCAACATAGTATGCCCGATGGTGACATGGCCAGAGCTGGAATAAGACCCAGGAACCAGCAATTGCATTGAAGTCCAGAGCACTACTAACTGAGCTGAGATCCCCTTCCCAGTAAAGTAAGTCAGATTATGTACTTTACCTTTGTAACCTGCTTAAGCAAAAGGGGGAACACACAATACCAAAATTTGATTGAAGGATGTTTTTTTACAGTGCTGTGCAAAAGTGTTGAGGCAACCCACAATTTTTCTGTGTTTTACATTCCCTTTGAGCACACATGACCCTCCTCTCCATGTTTCCCTTCCTAAGTATCTCCATACAAGTACTCATAAATGTTTTTTAAAATGGATCTTGGAGAAACATTCCTGAACACTATACTAATAAGAATACAACACTATTTGGACTCAAAACATAGTTTGGAAATCAAACATAAAAAATGTGGATGTGGCTCGAGACTTGTGAACATCAGTGTTTTATTACTTCATTTCATGGGCCCCCCTCTTTGCTGTTAAGGCATACAAAGGCAAGTAAAATCTGCTCTTACTGTACTTCACCTTTGTGGGGCAATATTTTTCCAGGAGTATTTTTGCACAAAGGAAATGCCCATGATAGACTGACAGACAATCCTTCAGACAGCTAGACAGACAGACAGACAGTCACACGGAAACAATATTCCCACTCTGCTTTGGAAGTTAGCAAAATAATACTATATAAATTGAACAAAGATGCCATTTTAAATTTCTTTAGTATCTATTTGAATTTTTGAGTGCATTTACTTTGGGGCAAAACAGATACAATCATACTTATGTATATATGCTATTTTTCACAAACTAGATGCAGTATAATTAGACCTGATTAGCAGAGATTGCTTGTGGTGATTACTGTGTGTTTGTATACAACTGTTTTGTGTTTCTAATCCGACTGATCTCAATGACTGTTTCGGATCAACGCTTCTTCTCCCTTCATAAAGATAAACACCTAGTGTTTATTTTAAAACACTTCTAGAGTCAAAGACATGTTGAAGTGTTTAAAAAGTGTAACAAGCTCATTAAGGTGTTGTAGTGTTTATAATTCATAAACACCTCAACATGTTTATCTTTATGAATATAAACACTTCAACATGTTTAAAAAGTGTAACCAAAAAGTGTTTATTTTGGTGTTAAAATAACAACACTTGTTTTTAGAGTGTAGGTTTAACACTCAAGTAGAGTGTTGAATCATCAGCATACATGTGGTACTGTGGGGTTTGTTGTTTTAATAGTCTACCCAATGAAGAAGTGTAGATGGTAAACAGGATCGGTCCGAGAACCGATCCTTGTGGGACGCCACAGTTGAGCTCCTTTGATGTTGAATGAATACCTTTTATGTTGATTCTTTGATGTCGACTGGATAGGTAACTCTGAAACCAGAGCAAAGCGTTATCACCTATACCGAGTTCTTGTAAGATGGCAAGGAGACACTGGTGGTCCACGGTATCGAATGCCGCGGAAAGATCATTTATGTGTGTGAATAAAAAAAGTTTGCATATGACATATTCAACACACACTAAAACATGGAAAATTTTTTAACTTCATCTCAATTAAAATCATAATCACCATTAGTGGAGCTTTATGACAAAATAGAGTGACTTACAAAGCATTTCTCGCGTTTATACGTTTTTAACATGAGAATCAGAGGGGAAAGATTTACCCCATGGACAAGGGGCGGAATTGCCCCGACCACTAGAAATTATGTGGGTGTTATTTTCTTAATATGTATTTTATTGATTGATGAAATCTCTTGCACGTGTAAGGTCGTTGAATAAACATTACTATTAATGACAATAAGTAATGTGTTTATACAACATGTACATGTACCTGTAAAACACCTCAGTTTTGAAAGTTTCAATTGCACATTGAAATTGCTCAGTGATGAGATGCATGTCTTCTTTCTCAGTTGTAGTTCAAACAAAACTAGGTAGAAGCCTAATCTCTGTGTTTCAGTAGTCTCTAGACACAGTAGCACTAATCCGCATGAAAATTATTTACCCTATCAGCGTGCCTCGGCTGCCCAACGTCGGCCCAAAGCCGGTCCGAAGTTGCTGACATCGGACCGACGCCGGGCCGACGCCAGACCGCCGAAGCACGCTGACAGGGTTATTGTCATTTATATTTTGGGCCATGAGGGATTTCCCCCACCTTACCCTACATAGATAGGATAGCAAATAAATAGGATAAAGGATAAATAGAATTGATAGATAATCAGCTAAATAGTAAAAAGGAAGACAACACCGAAAGCTGCCAAATTTAAGTCTATGCTAGATTATTGATATTACATAATAGTGATAATAAAAACAATAACATGATCTGTATGTAGATTAATTGCTCACTGTTACATAATCATCAGTTGAAAAAGATTATGTAACTTTAATTTTTTTTATGTTTTCTTGTTGTCTGTTTTGAAATGAAACGAATCACATGTTCATTATATAATTTAGCTTTTCAAGGCTTATAATTAGCTATTTGGTAAAAATTATAGATACAGGGAATATTACTGGAGAATATTGAATTTTTAAGACACTTTTGAATATGAATATGTCATGTTTTGTTAAATTCGAAACTAAATCATTGATAAGAAGCTGGTCCCACTTGACCTAATTTCCTGCTGTCGACAATTGATGTTGAGACCATCACTGCACAGAAAACAAAGATTTCATTCAACTATTTCCCCACGCTCTGACTGTTGCCAATAATATGCCATAATTTTCATTGTTTACAGTTGTGTTTTTTCGGATAATTAATAATACTTCGAGTGGTGGACCATAAACATTATTGATTTGGTTGAAGGAATTTGGAAACTAACATGGAAACTTTCCTAAGTAAACATTGGTTTTTGCACATGACTGGCATAATATTTATGTGTGAAGTAAGGCAACAGCTGAATTATTTGTCTTGTTGATGCATTACCGACTGATGAAGCAAGCCGATTACAAATTTATGAGTTCACTTTTACAGACTTTCATGACAGCAGCAAGTGTTCTAATCTTTTTTTCATAAAAAAGCTCACTTGTTTTGTCATAAAGCTCCACAACACAGCTGCAATTTTTTGAACTTCTGAATTAAAATTTGTGAATTTTCTGTTTTCATCATTTAACCAATTTAAAGTTACATGTGGCCATATCAAGGACTTTGCTATTCTGGGGTCCTTTTAGTTTGACTTGAAAACAAATTAAATGGTCGCCCTCCAAGCGGTTTTCCGACTCAACACCCATGCACAAGATTAGTCACCAAATACTTAATCAAGGTAGCAAGATTGTATCAGAATTTCAAAAAAACACAATATTTCGTGTTTTTAAAAGTTAGAGTAGAAATTTAAAAATTGTATATTATCAAAGATAAAAGACAGCAAGCATGTCAAGGTTTGCACTTGAAAGTCCAATGTGTGGGTCAGATAAAATCAATTTTGAAAGAGACAAACTACATTCATCACTCAGGAAATAGCTTGTAAGCTCTCCGGAAAATTGGAAATCAGTAACTGGCAGCATGACCTGCAGAAAATCATTTACAGAAACATTTGTTGCATAGGAATTTCACAATTATTTGAAAAGGTATAATTATGCAACAAACAGAAATTATTGTATTTGGAAAATATATTTTAAGATTTTGGTTTACCAGGCTCTTATTACCATGCTGAAAGTCATCCTCACATCTCAGTGTAGACTGGTGTAAGTCTACATGAATACAATATAAGACAATATATACAAGCGTGTGCAACTTACATAATTATGAAGATTGCAGAAGCACAGCCATTTGCTAACAACATACAGATATGGTGCCCATGCAATAGCGGACTTGCACATCTCACTTATCTAATCATAATAATACTCATAGCAGGTTCTAATCATAATAATACTCATAGCAGGTGCATCATCTCACTCATAAGGCTTTTTCCTCTCAACTCATAACACCTTAAATTCTACTCCAAAGCCCATCTACTCACCAGAACTTACAAACTGGGCGACTTTTACCCATCAAAATTACTTATTTCCACACCTCCAGAAATTCATCTCTAGATTTTCGACAAAAAGCACATTTTTCCACATTAAAATAGGAGAGCTATATATTTTTCTCCTACAACAGGACACGTAATGCATTTCACATTGAAGGTCATTGAATTCCCCATCTTTTGATATGCTGATTGACCCTCTATGGCTAATTTAACTACCCAGTTACAAGAAAATCATCTTGGGAATTTTGCAAAAACCACATTTTCCGCATACAAATCTGGGAACTATCTATTTATCTGGGACATCAACACCAGTAATGTATATCACATTGCAAGCCATTAAATTCCGCATCTATTCGTATGCTGATTGAACTTCTATTACCAATATAACTACCTCATTCCCAGATATTCAGTAGCGGAATTTCGAAAAAAATCCCATTTTGCCACAGACATCTGAGTGCCTGCCATTTGTAGTCCTGTAGACCACACTCCATCACTGTACACTGGGTCCTGTCTCTGTAGACTGCTAGCAGTTCTGTTCAATCCAGATTCCACTTCATGTAACTGGAAGCTGACTGGAAGCTGAAGCGACGCTGGAAATGGGACATTGGTTGACATAACAAAGCTTGGAAGAAGATCGTACTGGGTGCATTTTTGTAAACCATCGAACCCTAACGGGGTCAACAGCTAGTTTTGACAATATTGTGGCATGCAAATAATTTTCTCTATTCCAGTATTTGCATATTGAGAAAATACGTATCTGGTGGGAGCCTATTCTCAAATCACATGACAAATTTCAGTTACCATAATCAACGGCAGTGATCACAAACTGTTATACATTTTTTATTACAATGTTTGATTTCAGCAGTTAGACACTTGAGATGAAAATAGAAAAGAATCTTCAACTATTATAACCCACAACACCCAACAATAACTGAATTTTGGGAAAATGTTTTTCATAATCAGGTGCAGTGAAGCAATTCGCTAGCCCTTATATATCGTGTCTCTCAATGGTTGGTATGGCACATCCACTGTATTTCCGTGAAGAGATAACAAGAAGATTTCTCCTCCTCCGGGGTGACAATCATATTTCACAGTTTGAGAAAAAGCAGTGGAATGGCTGTTTGAATGTGTCATTGTCATCTGTTGGTTGTTTCACAGATTTTCTTTGCAGAACAGAGCAAACAATTATTTTAATGATACATTTTTCACTGCGGCGAAAAACGCTAGCAAAAAAGATTGAATGTTTTCAATAACTTCATTTGATTTACGAGCCTGTTAGCAGGTGGCCCTAGGCACTTATAAACGAACCCTGTACTGCAGTGGGAGGATGCTGAAATTCAAAAATACACTGTTTCTTCCAGAGAGTCATAACAAAGAAAGTCATACACAATGAGAAATATTTTCTGTATCTAAAAATGATTGGTGATTCCAGGATGATTCAGCCCTTATCTGCAATTTTTTTTTTCTTTCAAAATCAAGTACTTGCATGATCAATGTTTTTAACCTATGACATTAGATAACAAAGATAAAATGAAAGCAACAAGAACTTCCTCAGACATTTATAATAGCATTCTCTTCTTAATAACTGGCAATTGGGCACACATGGAGTGCTCTTTGTTTATCGTATTAGTTTTGCTGTTTTCCTGTATCTGTTATCATCCAGTATGGGCTGGTGAGTAATGCTTATACATTTTACATTCATATAAAATATCATTATTTTTCACATCCTTTCAGGATCACAGCTGTGAAACACTCATTATTATCATAATCAGATGGACTCGGATGATCTCTCTTGTATCGCTACTACAACAGCACACGTATTGATACTGGTGGGAAGGCCCTGTGATGGAACCTAACCTGAGACACAGGAAGAAACAGTGTAATTTGTGTATTGTTGGGCTAGGCCAGTCTACTGACTTCTTTCACTAATAACTATTACAAGGTATGACAGCTTGAAGATCCCAGCAGACGACCTTCTTCTCAGCCAGTGGTTTAATTCCTTTAAATTCACATTTATCACAAAGAAAACACCTGGATGTCCCTTTCATAACTTTCTCTGGTACATTTTCTTGATATTAAACATACCTGGTAGTGTTGACAGTTCTTTTAAACAACAAAATTAAGCAAAAAATTAATCTAAAATCTAATTCCACACTGAACTGGTATGTTGTCATAGCCACACCAACAATAATAAAAATATGTCAAATTAATTGCTGCATCTTGAACTCTAATTTTCACATAACATTTGCAGAACAACACATTTATTGTGGTGCAAAATTTTAAGCTCGAATAAATGTGTTTTGAATCATGTAGAAGAGTTTTAAAAATCGAAGTGAGGGCATTCAAGCATGTCAACACAAATAGAAAATTCACAGATTTTAGTAAAATTCAGTTTAGACGGAACAAAGAACATGCTGACCTGTAAGTGCATAATTTCTGAAAAAACTGTGATACACTTTCAGTCAGTGCAATGAGTTGTGAAATCTCAGCCTATCTGTGAACTGACAACACTGGGATTAAAATAATATACCACTCTGACATATCAATTTAAAACAAGGGACAAGGGACAAGTGCGATCTTAATTTCAATCAATCAACCATGTAACATGCACCTGTACTTTGATTGGTGAAAAGTTTCAGTGAGGTTTATGCATGAGCAGTGATTGACTTGCACCACAAATTGCAAGTGCAGACCGCAAGATTTCTTTTCATATGACTCTCTGTATGAGATGCTGGGAGGAGCTTCTACATCTACATTGATATTAAAATACCAATCTATCAACAAATTTTCATTCATACATCTTGGACACAATGTAAACATAACACAGTTTTAATTTGTTGACGCCTACATTGGCTACTATCTATCTTTATTATCTATCTTAACTATCTATCTTTACTATCTATCTTTAATATCTATCTTTACTATCAATCCTTAATATCTATCTTTATTATCTATCTTTACTATATGACATAGCATAGTAATGGTGAGGCAAAATACTGACTTTGTTTGAATATAAGCATTAAATCAAATCTGATGCTATATGTTATTTCCCTGACGGTAATAGTCACCAAAGTGTCTGGATGTATCAGGTATACATAAAATTAGGCATTCATAAAAAAATTACAATCATACATGCTTGAATGTTTGGTTCATTGGGTTTTACTCGAAGTTTTTTTTTCTTTAGATATGACAAATTTGTAATTAGGTGTAGGAAGATAGAGCACTTCTTACCTGAAAAGGAAATTCTGTCAAATGCTCTCCATATATGTTGAATTTGGTGAAACAAATTGAATTTCATCAGAAGAAAAAAGCTTTACTACTTCTTTGTTACTTGAGAGAATAAACAATTTTTCTAATTAAAAACACTGCCAGCAAATCCCGATGAACCAACATTAAAGCTGCATATTTAATCGTGATTTTGTCATGAATGCTTCATTTGGTGTGTGCCCCACTCCAAACTTAGAGCTCAACAGGTTCACAAAATTGTGTATGTGCTGCCCTCTTGAATACATAACAGAAACTACAATTGATCTGACTCTTGTCAGTGAGCTCTAAGAGATTTCAGATTCAGCAACTATCACATTTTTTAAGTGAAGTGGAGTAACGACATGGTCTGTTGAATTAGGTCTAGAATTAAATATTCAATAACTTTTAATCGGCCAGTTTATGGTTAGAATGCTGCTATTGCTGCAAAGTGGTACTTGTTGTGGAACTTTTTTTTGGCGGAATTATTATTTTTCTGCCCAGGGAATTGTGAGTCGTCCCTGTATGGCAGCCAGACAGCCAAGCATGAAGACCCTCACTTCTCAGTATAAGCTTATTAAGCTTGCCCTGACCACAATATACATTATTTGTGAAGTTGTAACAAAAAGATTAACTCTTCTCTGGTGTGACAGACATAATTACCTGTTTCAGATCTCTCAAAGCAACTGAATGAATGCTTTTGTGTTTCATTGTTGTCTGTTTGTTGTTTCGATTAGTTTCTTCGGAGAAAACAATAAACTATCATTTAAATCATGCTGGAAAAGCTGTTAAAGGATTTGAAAACTTCAGAATTTTATGGTACTCATTGGCAGTGCATGTGCACTGATTGATCGTTTAACATTGTTGATTACAATTTCTTTATATCTTGCTGGCAGCTCAGGTGTGCGTATGAGCACAAGTGATGAGGTCCCTCTACCTGGACATGACCTGACCTACTTGCATATTGATAAATGTGTCAGCTTGAGGTCATCCGATTTCTGGCAGACTCTCCAGCTGTGCTGTTCGTTTAGAGTCTGTGAGCAGACTGGAGTATCTAACTGTTTAAACAAGTTACTCGTATGAGCATTGTACCTGCTGTTGGTTATCACACGTATTGCTTTTTTTAAAAGTTTAAACAAATTATGGGATTGCCAGCCCCAAATTGAGGCACAGTAATGTAAGTGGGGAAAAATCAAAGCATTGTAGGCCTATATATTTAGGAGTGCAGCAACTGGCAAACATTTCTTTAATTTAGTCATAATACCTATTGTAGCCTATATATATGTGACTTTATGAGTTGTGCATAAAGATCCCATCATTTTGAAAAGAACATAAGCCGAGTATGTACAGATAAATGATCTGCAAATTCATTTATTACCTTGATATAGTATACTGTGCAGTATGAGCACTATTGGAACCGTTTCAAAGCACATAATATATAGTTAAAATACACAATGGTAAAATAACATGAATTCTAGCACCACTGTCATCATGGATGCTAACCAGCACGAGTTTTCTTTGCGCCCGCTTATGTTATTCCACTAACATTTGAGTTAAAACTCAGGTCACTTGACCACCCCAGTTGTCACATATAAACGCCTGTCACAGGCATGTCACTCACCCAAACTATCCACCTATCTTACTTTGTTGTCCTCATATTTCACGTGGGAGCCCACAACGCTGTAACTCCTCCCTCATTTTCGTTTGCCAACTCCACCACCAATCTCCCACCAGGGGTGCATGAAACAGCATATTCTAATATTTTACACCTCCCCTGAGGGAGCCACTTTGGACAACCATTTTCCCACAGGCGGCAGCACTTATGTTCATCTGTTTTTGCCTGGAGACACCCCGAACCTTACCCAATAGCCACGTTGCCCCTGTGTTATGCTGTAACAAATCTTCTGATTACCCTGCATGCTCTTTTTAGTACATGGCACTTACCAGCAGGAATTCCTCCTGCTACAAATCAGGCTGTAAGGTCTCACACAGGCCTCCTTCTAATATCTGCACAAACGTCTCAACAATTAGCCATTTTCTAAATGCTTACACATCACTCTAAATACCAGGTGTTCCTAAAATATAACCTCATTTCTAACACAACACCGTCAACATGCAGCATCACTTCACAATAATGCATTTTCGAACTATTTTCACTAATGGGCATTTTCTATAATTAATATTACAAGAACAAGTGGGCATGGTACTGACATGTCTGTCATTCTTACTTGTAAGGTAGGCCTATACATATATTTTTTTATTATTTACACAAGGGAGAACAATAAAAAGGGAGTGTGTGACAATGGGTGATGGTCTGTTGTGGTGGTGGAGTCAAATGTGGAGTGATTTTATGAGCGATAAACATGTTTTGAAAATTTCATGTTAATTTGAGTGGATTGGACAGGCCTGAAGCAAAAGATAGGTATATCATGTTGGTATTCATTTTGTGGGGAATTTTTCACTGATTCAAAAAATGTAATATACTCTGTTGTATATGCTATATCCACCAAGATATGTGTAACCGCAACTTTGGCAAAACAACATTTTAAGCGTTTTCTTCAATCCTGAAGTGCAGTGTCAATATTTACTGCAGCTCCCAAAAATCACTGTTTGGGACCAGTTGACAAGCATATAGACCTGCTGTTTTTAAAATTTTTGACATTTTCATTTTTCACTCCGCCCTACTTGACATTGCAAAGTAATATGTGGAGGTTAATTTGGATTGATTATTCATAGTAATTGAAATATGGACATGTTTTTGGGAAGTAATGCTTGAAAATTGACCTATGTAATATCTAGGACGACCTGCTACGATATTTTTAAAGTGAATAAGAATATCATGATTGGATTTGGCACCCTGGACATGCTGAAAAGAACGGTTATTAGATCAAAATAAGTGGCTTTCATTGCAAGATTTGCAAATACTGCATGATGATTTTCAGGTCTACCGATGCTTTTAAAAACTTCAAAGCTTTTTTTTTATTTGTGCAACCTCCAAACATTAATCAATTTTCCTGACATTTTTACCCAAAAGCTTCTGTCTATATAAGATCAGATTAAAAGCCTTCTTGACTTTCCTCAAAAAAACTCCATTGTTTACTGGTGAAAAAAAACTTCCTCATGCAAAAAAAATTTCTTCTTCAGAAGTAATGTTCTTGAATTAACGCTCCTTTTAATAAGCATATTTCAGGGGGGTCTGGGGGGGACTACAACCCCCCTGGCATCAGGGCAAATGGGATATTGGGGTAAATCCTGACATATCAGGGCAGATGCACTGCCCTGGTCACATGCTTTTAAAATATTTCAGGACAGAATAGAGACAGCCCCCCCGGGAAACAGACAATACAATTCCTTTTGTCTATAATTGATTATATTTTCTTTAAAGAAAACAGGAGCAATGCTGATTTACCTGAAGATTCCAAGGGTGATGCTGTTTTTCGCAAAACAGGAACGGGAGATGAAAAGGACGATCGTACTCTCATTTTGCCCTCTGTGAGTAATTCAGAAACACAGCAGAATGATGAAACACTGGAAAACTATGAAACTGAAACAAATTATGCAATGCCGAAAAATGATGAGACACAGAAGAATGATGAGATACAGGAGACAAAAGAAAATGATGAGAAATTGGCGAACCTAGTCAACCCACCTCAGCAAAATGATAGCCCTGCCTGAAACTTGGATCATTCTAAAGTTTGGTTTCAAATTACGTCATTCTGGTACGATGACATGCATAACCTGCCGAATCGCAATTGATATTCTGAAGTTTCACTGTATATTTCGCTAAATTTAGAAGCACTGTATCAGGAACAAGGTGCAGGCTAATTGATTTTATTAGATCTTCTATTGCTTATATTTGCCTGCAAACTGCGTAAAGTCAACGGGTTTTTTTAATCACTGAACGTAGCATAGCAAAATTGAGTGTCAATATTCCTTCTTAGCATACCTATACAGTGCCGCCTGTAAATAAGAGAAACGCATGACATTGTGCCATCGCATTAATGCTAAACATCTAAACCAAACTGCTTCTGCAAGCAAGAATTCTCATCTGAATAGCGGCAAACATATTGGGTCATAAAGGACGATATGTGAGGCATGTGGGATAACAATGGCAGCCAATTTTCTTTGCTGAAGTCGGAATTAGGTATGGGTCAAAGTCTTTGATAAGTAAGTGAAACACAAGCCCAATGTTATATCATGGGGAAGGGTGGTTCACTTACTTATCAAAGAATTTGACCCATACCTAGCTCTAACTACAGCAAAGAACATTGGCTGCCATTGTTGTCCTACATGCCTCTTATATTGGCCTTTATGACCCAATATGTTTTCTTCTCATCGGATAAGAACTCATGCTTGCAGAAGCAGTTTGGTTTAGGATGTTTAGCATTGATGCAATGGCTCAATATCATGCGTTTCACTTATTTACAGGTGGCACTGTATTTTCCTATTTTTTTTGGGCATAACTAGATTAAATATACCGACACTTCAGGAATTAATATATAGTTCATATCTTTTAATTTTTGACTGCACTGCTGTTTTACTTTCCATCCAATAACGACGTATCCTTTAAAGTTACTCTGCATGATAAAATCCTTTGCCAATTATAAGCAATTTTCTGTGTATTATAACATAAACTTGTGATCAACAATATTGCAACTAATTTCTTTAATTATTTCGTTGATTAAATAAATTATTCTGTAATTGCCTTCACTTTTCTTGATAGTGTCTCCAGTCTCCAGCACATCCATTGTTGATGAAGTCACAATGACCATTTTTATATAAATATTTAGCTGCAAGTTGACACCTGAGCATCTTTTTGTTAGCCTGCCAAGGATCACAAAACAAAACTGCTTTAGTCCTGTCTCTGTTCGTGACTGACAATTGGCAGCAGTATGCCATCAGTCCCTGGAATATCGAATTGGGTCAACATTTGCATAATATAGGACAGGTCACAAGATCAGGTAGCACAACAGCTGTCTGGATTACTACGCCAGACTACTTTCAAGAAGCATGGCTGTTGGTGAAGATCCAGTATTCTGCTTTGAATGGAAATTTTTGAAAATCATCAGACAAAAAGTGACAGATATGTAACTCCATACCAACTTTGCTTTTGTTAAAGAAAGGGATGATTTTACTCATCAGAAGTTTGATGGAATTCAATCTACTTCAACCATTTATGTGTGTTAAAGTGTTGTCAGAAAAATGTCCTAAAAGAATGCTCCGTCCCCTATTCACATGGCTATACAAATTATTTCAATCCTACGATTGATGAATTTACTTTCAGGAGACTTGAAGTTTTTTAACAGAATTTTCGACGATGTCACATTCATCATCTTCCTCAATGTTTGTGTTGTGGGGACACATTGGTGTCGACGGAGACGGATAAGAACGCTCCAAAAAATGTTGGGACAAAATTGGTTTTTTAGATTCAAAATGGTTTTTTGAAAAACCAAATTTCAATGCAAAACCAACATGGATTTTTAAAAACTGATGATATCACAAAAATGTGTAGTCTGTCATGCACTACGTGAAGATTTCTGAAAATGACAGTTTAAATTAAATTTTTTCACCATTTTCAAATTTTTCATTGTCTTCCAATTTGAGACAATTTTTGGGAGATTAAGGCGTTGATTCATGATTACATTAACCCAGAGCCTCCGTGAACAATCTGTCTGTGTTTTCTAAGTGGAACCAGAGTATATTCTCTTTTGATTACCGAGATATCAGATTGACTTCATGATCGTGACGAGGATAGGCCGGGGCTAGTTGTCACAGGGGCAAGTTGTCACAATGCCTATAACTTGGCTGTAGGTGGCAGCAGTTGTGTCATTATCAAATAAATTTCAAGATCTATTTGTTTGTTAAGCTTTTTGTATGATGTGGTTGAAAGAAAGTATAATCTGTAATGAGATTTATGGACTTCTTAAAAATGACTTTTTCAACAGAAATTTTATAATCATTTCATTGTCCTTCAATTTGAGAAGCAATTTTCTGGTATAATCCCTGATTTATGATGGCATTCATCCAAAGTCTCCGCAAGATGTGTATTTTTGTTTTTCAAAAGGAATCCGATGTATATTGCAAGCTTGGATAACAGAAAATTTGTCAAGAGATGTAAGATTGGCCATATGAGTGTGACAACTTGCCCCGGGGCAAGTTGTCACATTTTCACAAAAGTGACTTTGAGTTACAAAATGACCTATACAAGGAAACACATGGTTGATAAATGAGGACGTAAGCTGAATAAAAACTTTCTCACGACCTACAAAAATGTAACAGGGATGAAAGTTTCCATACAACCTGAACCTAGAGACCTCTCAGATACAGTCGAACTTGAAGTAAAAAAAATTATGACAACTAGCCCCGGTCTCCCCTACCTCTATTTTCAAAAAATACGAAGTTTGGCTTTTCCTAAACAATTTTTAGGGAAAGGTGTTTAAACTCCACCACTCAAATTATTTGTTATTGCATCCAAGGAACCTAAACTGTAAAACTGTTACAAAAGCGGCCCTAGTTATCTTCTAAATATTATTGAAACAAATTTTCTCCAGACACAAGATGAAGTTTATCCAGCTGGTGGCTCCATCGCATGGCAAAATTTTTCATATCCATTGGAAAAGCCTGGGATTTTTGAAAACGGGGGTAGGCTCACTCGAAGGCTCCAGAAATAATGCCACTGAGCTATAAATACACAAATGTAAGGTCGATATGCGAGGCTATAATTCAGCCAACTGTCATAAAAAATCAGCAAAGCCATCTTTGAGATATTCAAGTTTATCCAAAGGGGGACTTATTTTTGTTGAACTAGATTTAAATCTGCACATTTTGTAGTAAGTTATCATATTCTATTCATAAGAATTCTTGGTATGTCAAATATGTTTTGTAATATTTATTGACTAGAAGAAACCAACAACGTTGGATGCATGGTAAAAAAATAAGTGAGTGTCCCTGTTCACCCCGTTCCTTGTTGCTTCACTGCCATGCAGCCTCAGACGCTTATAACTGCTCATGCTGATTATTGCAATTAAAGTTGTTATGATACTGTGTGGGAATAACACATTACTGCCATTTTGTCATTTGTTACATTATTACCATTGTATTAACAGTGTTTCACGTGCATAAAATTACTATAATTTTAACAAATCTACAAAATTGAAAATTGAGGGTAATGGGAGAACACCAAATCATGAAATACAGTATCCTACTAGTTATTTCAATGTGGCCTGTGCGCCTATCCTACCTCATTGATTCCTCTGTTTTTGTCACGCTTTTGTGTAGCTTCGTGACCTCTTGGTTTCAATTAATTGACCCTGCACTTTAAATAGGCTGTTTTGATTTGATTTCTATACTAAGCGCGTATTAGTTTACATGTACATCGTACAGCACTGCACCTGAGGGCGTGGGTTCGAATCCCACCCGGAACTCAATTTAGTCCGAGCCCATGGGACATTAAATGGAGGCGGGTTGTATCCAGTGTTCTATGCTGGGGCAACTGAAAGACCCTGGGCATCCCTGAATTAATAGGGTATGTACCAGACTCACAGTCTTCTCATCTCATCATCATTCAGCGATCGCCTGCCTTGATATAGCCCACTAAGGTGCTGCAGAGGCGTAAAACACAAACAAACAAACAAACAAATACAGCACTGCACAGGAAAGTCATTGGCTTTTTCCACAATTATCCTCGTGCCTACCTCCAGTCCAATGTTGTGCAGCAAGTGGTAATTTGTTGAAAATTGTTAGTTTCTAATATAATACAACTAGGAACACAAATAGTATTTTAAATTTATAGAGTAAATAGAGAGTCACGATTCCCTTGTTCGATCAGTGCTCATGATGCCCCCTTGATATGAATTATGACAAACACATTTAATCTCTCTATCTGCTGCAAGGTCACATACCAAATATATTATTTCTGCCAAGTGAAGTGACCTCAGGTCAATGGTATCTCTTCTAATCCAACTTGAAAAGTTTTAACAACTGAGCACTGCTGAAAATGTCGGTTACGACACAACAGCAGCATGGCAGCAGCAGAGAGCTGCCCGGGGAAACCATTGTGACATCACTGTGCTATTTTTAGCTTAGCTGCTCAGCTGCTGGTGAAGTCAGCTGACAGCTAAATTAAAAATATGGCGTGCCACTCCGCATCCAGTTGGTATGATTAATCTTATGTAACAGCATAGAATGATGTTTTCTGGCTTGACTATGACTTAGGAATGAAAATACGTGTATCATTCATTCTTAATATGTGGGATTGCAAATTTTGGCCAAATCAAAGGGGCACTCAGACTTTAACATTGGAAAAGGCGGGATCAAACGGACAAAATTACATGTTAATGAACTGTTATATCATTGTTCATTTTGCCAAAAATTACGACCTATATGGTATAGTTACATGGGAGTATGAGGTCTAAGTCAGCTAGACACTAAATTTTGGGCTCTAAAATGACAAAAATGTGTATTAGAACCCTCAAGACGCTGTCTAACTATTATTGAAAATACCTTATTCCTTTGAAATGAAGGACAGCAAAGGTATCATCACTTTGTCTGGTGTTGCAAACGTTCCTGTTTAATTAAAATTTGTCATATTGGTAGTGAGGTGTGCTCACCAATCCAACATAAAACAAACAACTTTGTTTTGCATCCGTTTTGGAGACTCTACTCATTGGCATATACCACGCTGAAATGGTAAATTTTTGGATAGTACCTAAATTTGGTTCTAAGACGACTGTCTATGTCAATACAAAAATGCCATAATTTCCGTTGAATTGTTGATAACGGAGGATACGATAGAATCGCTGACAATGTGTCATAAAACTTGAGACCTAGATATTCGGAGTAGCTACGGGTAGTGTGTGTATGCCTTTTTATACCATTCGACACCTCTGTCAGCCAATCACATGCCAGTATTACAGGGGAATAATTCCTATATTCTTTGTTGTCCAGTTATCCTCTCATGTTTGAGTGTTTGAGTGTTTGTCTCACGATATAAGCCAGTTATTCACCATGGGATCAGGAACATGTGTTTATCACACCTCGGGCTAAAGCCCTCGGGTGATGATTCACATATTCCCTCTCCCGTGGTGAATAACCTAAACGTATTTAGCCGGTTGACTATGGCGCCCTTTGGGAAGTAAGAACAGTTGAGTTACAGATGATTTTGTAGGCCTATTTGTATAGACATAAGTGGTAGAAAATACATAATTTTTCCTACAATTTTCATTGGTTGAGAGAAGATATGACACCACTCTCTCCTGAAAAGTGACATAGCATTTTACATGGGTAACTGTGGCATTCTAATCCTTTTATCTCCTCAATGGAATTATGGAACTGACTCTAGCTGTTTCAAGTGAGAGTTTCTGTTAGTGTTTCACACATTTTTAGTACAAAACATTCTCAAAGTCTAATACTATGCATTGAGGTGATTTGGATCAGATGATCCATAAAATGATTATTTTTACAGAAAAGAAACAAACACATGCAATTAATATTTTCTCAGTGGAGGGCTCTGCCCAGGCCACATGACAATGGGTTACCAATCGCTGGGATTCTGGTTAAATCCCCATTATGATTTTTCTCATAAATGTTGGCCACATCACTGGATCACCCTCCTATCCTAAGGGACGATTCAGAATTTATGACTTGGGGGGGGGGGGGCCGGGGGTATGGGAGTTTTGATGGAACTTTCTGTGAAAACTGATACCCCCTTTTGGCTTCACCAATATTTTTAGTACTTCCCTTTTCTTGTTAAGATTTCATTTGGCAATCAATTAAGTTGTGAAAATAAGAACCCCCCTTCAAACATATGTGAAAATTGGTGCCCTGTCTGGAAAAATTCCCATTGCCCCAAGTCATAGATAGCATGTGCCAAGAGGTGGTTCCCACTCAAGTAAAACCATAGTTCTAAACTACCACCCCCCCCCTAGATCCAGTCGTAAAATTTAGTTCTGAATAGTCCCGTACAGTGGCGGAGCTATGGGGGGGCCTGGGGGGGCCAGGGCCCCCCCCCAAATGGATAAGTGGCCCCCCCTCTGGCCCCCCCATTTCAGATTTGAAAATTTTGAAAAAATTATTGGAGCAGCAACAGTCGCTGGAACACGTCCATCTAAAGTCTCTAGAATGATAGTTGCCCTTTGAAAAGTTCTGAGGCTGATATCATTTGAATATATCTAGCAATATGTGTACTCCAGGCAAACCTTTTAGGGGATGAGCGACATTTTCCTGAATATTAGGATCTAGATTAGGTAATATTCCAATAGAAATCTCTTCGAAACTATTGATTCTTTTAGAATTATGTTTATTTAGTTATCTGCCCGAAATGTTTTGCCTTTTTGCCCAAATCTTAGTGTTTCCAAAACTTTTTAAGGGGAGGGTGACTACTCCTCCTTCCAGTATGCCTGTGTATCTAAAGATTCCATGCAACATCTAAAATCAGGGTGTTTTGAGGAAATCTTTCCGTGGCCATTGCTCCGTTAAAGAATAATGCTCCTTTGAGAATTTTCTAACAAAACAGATCTGATTTACCTGAGTGATTTGTACACACTGCTTAATTTTTCATATGCTTAATTTTTCTTATGTTCATGGAATTTCCCTAAAGTTTTGGTATTTCTGTTATTTGCACAAATTGCTACTACCTTTTAGGCCTATTTGAGGAGTTGGTCGATTTCTATCAAAAAAGGACTTCCATAAATTTTCGATTTAGATCTAATATAAAAAAGAAGACATTCTCAGCAGAAATATGCTCAAAACTTGCAAAGACAGTTATGAAAAAAAACAACAAGAGGACCATTTCACTGCAAAAGATACTCTTTGTGAATCATGATAATAGATTCATGGGGTGTCATTGTCATACTTTTAATATCGAAACCTTAGAATCTGTTTCATTATTTTCTGTTAGCTCAAAAATGATTTTAGTGTAAGTATGAGATGCATGGTCATTTTGTTTATCAGTCACAAAAGATAAGACGGTCGACCTTGCTAATTCATTCGTAAAGAAGGCTTGTAACTCTGGGTCAATTTTTATCCATGTAATGCCGGAAAAATGTCGCAAAAATGCCGCGAAGGGTTGGCCCCCCTAGTTCAGACCCTGGCCCCCCTTGGCCCCCCCACTCATGAATTTCTGGCTACGCCACTGGTCCCGTACTGTAATCACAGACAAAGATTTTGGTCAAGGCATTATAATTTAGCCTTCAGAGATGTGAAGCCATTCAGAGTCAGATTGAGACTGATTTAATATCAACTGAAGCAATCAACAGTACCGTAATATGGGGTGAATAGGGACACAGGGGTGAATCGGGACAAGACTGGGATTTGTATTATTTCTTCAAACATCAACCACTTCTACTCAACCTAGGGAATTTATTTTTGGTACATGTATAGTACACATACCAGCGCATACTGTGATAAAATGTCATACTTCTAACTGCAGGCAGTAAGGAAGTGCAGCACCTTAAACCTGGCCCTGCATAATTTGAATTTTAACATAGTGGTCAAAACTTTGCTCATTTCTCAAAAAATATAAACACCAGAGCCATCAAACTTGCAGGAAGCTTTTTTTAAATTTTAAATGGTATCAGGGAACCAGAGTAGTAGACTAGATGTGGGATTATGTATGTTTGGTCATGGGTTAAGATCTAGGTCAATGGCAAAGTTTCGGGAATCATAAAAACATACTCCACCAATTTTCATTTGAATGTACGGGCATGGCTTTTTGATAAATATTATTAAACTTGGCATCATTTATTATGGATTTAGTCCAGAATTTGTAATCACTTGCAAAATTAGCAGATAACTACAGTTTTACCACATTTTTTATAATATGTATATTATCAATGGAAATTGTTTCAGATTTTCCTCAAAAGAAATATTTTGCATTTTGAAGATGTTTTCTAATGTTTAATCATAGGAAGCAATCACTTAAGGAAGCTGGGAAGTATTTATTGTTGAAATAATGGAGTGTCCCGATTCACCCAAAACTGTGGGGTGAAGTGGGACAGTGGTTTTTTGGGCCCTGGGCCTTGGTAATTTAAGATATCATTTCAAGCTCCTATAGATGGAAAGTTAGACCTTCTGTTGGGACACAATTTGACACCATATTTTGGTTTCTGGGTTGATTTTTGTCCATTTAAAGTTGAATCCCACACTTGGCAAGAAATCTAAAATCCATGAGATATTCATGAAACTTTGCCAAAAGGTTCTTCAAAAAGAAAGCTTTCCAACGTTAAAAAAATAGGCGGGCTATCCAACATAATTTTCGAACTATGATGTTTCCAAAATCTTATGTCATTACATTAAAACATACTGTAAAATACTAAAAAAGTGTGGGATATATAACGAAAAGCAGCGTCACTCGAACAATATCCATGAGATATTTATGAAAAATTAAAGGAATATAGCTGAAATCACACTTTATTGAAAAACAAGTTTGACCAAGCGGGGGAGCCACCAGCTGGGGTATTTTTGTTGAACTGTGTAGTACAATAGGTGGAGCAGCTGTATTCTGTGGGATTCAACTTTAACACAGAAAAACGGCCAATTCTGTCCCGATTCACCCCATATTACGGTAACACAGGAGTGTGAAATAAAACCGTTCATGAGGAAATGTAAGAGTTCATGTGGATTGCGGTTTGACATGTGTGAACAACTACCTCTTACCACAATATACCTAAGTTGGCCTTTTCAGCAGTTTATTGGTTGAAATTATATCATCAGTTTTCGAGCTAACATCACTTGCTCGAAGCAAGCTGAAAAAAGTGACACGCTTTATGCAGCTTGACCAATCACCTGGCAGGTTTTTCTGATGTCAGATCAAAAATTTAGCAAACTTTTTTGTTATTTGATCCAAGTCTAAAAATATGAAATCATCTGTAAGTCTTATCACCACATCATAAATCTAATGTCCACTCAAGGCATGGTCACACAACTATCATACATGAGAAACTCATGCTAATCACATTTAAATGGCTTGCTATCAGTACACATTCTGAACATTTTAATGTTGAATCAGCAGTCAAATCACTCAACTTTGTATTATCTATCTAATTGCACCTTATACAATGAGAATTTAAACCAATTCACACTTTCACAGTTTCATTTACCTTTCTTGTTATTTAAATGCATTGAATCTAGGCAATCTTATTTCGTTTGTGTCCTTGATCATATTTGGTGTTGCTTGAGATGGGCTGTCAGTCAATATTGATATTGCAATAAATAATGATATGACATTTAATAGCGATATTGCAATAAATACTGTATCGTTATTGGAACTTTTTCTGCAGTATCACATATTGCAATATTTCTCAATATCGCCAAGCCCTACTACCAGACAAAGTTGCAACAATAACAGTGCAACATTATACAAATAAGGCATGATATGACTGCAATATGAACATTTATTTGCATGAGGAAATTCATATTGAACAATGGCACAACCCAAGTTCGATTTGAATTTATGAGTACAAGTAAATTTTCATATTCAACGATAATAAGTGCTGTATTTGTTTTATTACATGACCACTATGCTTCCTATATAATGTCCCTTTCTACAACGGCAGAGACTGACATAGTAAGTTTTGCAGAAGAAATCTACCAAGAAAAATTAAAACAAAAGTGAGCAATTTTCTAATGTAATTATTTTGGGTGGGGGAAGAAAGTTAGGAAAAAAAAACTCATATTGCACTCTAGCCATGTAATCATGTGACTGATTTGGGTCAATCAGCATTGCCGTAGCATAGTGGTCATGTAATAATATACTATCCTCACCAGAGTTCACTTGAAATGAGTCATCATCGCTGCCACGCATGACAGCTGCGCTCAATGTTGGTATTTCTAGACTCCATGGAATTATTTAACAGGGAGCATTATCACGAGTATACCTGCTTTCATGGCACGCCCATGTGACCACATTAACTCATTTTGCTTGCACAAGTTTTCTCAGTTGCCTCTTGTGAGCTCTTGTGGCCAAGTGTGAGGCGGACTTGGTTGTCAGTTGGCTTTTACAAGTGCTGCACACTATTCTCACAACACAAACGTATTTATAAAAACTGTGGATAATTAACTGGAAGTATGAAATCAAGGCTTTTTCATGTATTATTTTTAATTATCATTTCTGAGAGCTGTTCAATTCAGTTTAAAAACAATGCAGATTTAAATTTTTCATGGGAAAACTACATAAAACAATGGATAGTATTCAAAATACGTGAATACCTAAAAGTGGATTTGAATATTATGCTGAAGGAAACTATACAAAATATTCATTCTATCAGTGTGGCATGTTTTAATAACAATCATTACAACTTATGTGGAGGATATCTAAAGGGTTTGTGCAATGCCCTGAGGTGGAATATCAATGATTCTATTAATTGCGAATGGATATTGCAAGTGCCACAAAATCTTTGCATTTCCATGACAGTTGTCAAACTTCCACCCAGTGATCCTTTCATTTATGACAGATTTAAATTAGTAATTAATATTTTATCACAAAACTCACTTGATGAAACAAGTGATATTGTTATTTCTAGAAATTATGAACCATTTGATATTGTGACTAATTCTTCTGTGGCAAAGGTCAATTTCCTTGTTTCAGTTGTTCAATCAAATTCTCTGATTCGCCTATTTTTCCAAGCCACCAAATGTAATATAATGATAAGCAAGGGTATTACAGCATTTTATAATGGACAACCATTAAGATTTCCTAACAACCAACCATACCGTCACTTCCCACGAAGAGCTATGACAGAGTATCATGCTTTGGTGCAGACTGAGGTAGGAACTTTTACTCGCATATTTTTTGGTTGCAATTTAATAAGAAAAGGGCTTCTTCTGTTTGATGGACCATCTTCACAATCTCGAAGAATGAAAGCTCAATGTTCCAAGAAAATTTCCACTGCAGTCACGGCAAGTACGTTTCAGCTTTATCTCATCTTCAGGCACAAACACAACATGAGAGGGACGTTCTTTGTTTCTTACATTGCTCTCTATGATGAACATGATGTCCAAGTATTTGACCTTTCAAAGAGTGACAATTCGTGGATAACATGGAACTTCCACAATACTTCTTCAGTCGAATACAAACGAATATTTATTCTAAGATCAGGCCAACAGAAGAAGTATGGCTCGACCTTCAACGTTTTCATTGATCCATCATCAAACGGACCCCAAGGGCATTTCTGTCAATATGGAGGAATAATAATAAAAAATGTCTTGAAAGATAATTATTTAAAATTTACGGAGATTGGTCCAATATGCTCGAAAGAAAATGCACAGATGTTAGAAAATGTAACATTATTGTCTTATGATTGGAGTTTCTATGTTATCATTTACCATTATGGGTTAGTATATTCGTCAAGAGGAAAGCTGATGTTTCACACTACGTCAGAATGCCATGCTTGGATCAATCCCTGTCATGCTTGTGATAAAATTTTTGTGATGAGGTTGTGGAATACTGGAATTTCTATTGATTGCTCTCTAAGTTTTCCTATCATAAAGATTAACGAAAGGTACATGTGCTTTCAGGCAATTGTTATCTTGAACCATGGAAACACGAGACAAGAAAGCTGCAAATGGATCTTCTACAAGCTACCTCTGCAGAGCCTAAACTTCCATGTGAACCACAGATATGTCAACCAAGTACCTTCATCAGCATGTGAAGATTCAACATCACTGCCTTTTCGCGGGTATTCAAAGTCACAAGAACCGAAGACTAATGTATTTGAAAGTTCTTTAACAGGTCAATCCATTGTTTTCCTGTTTACAATTACGATATCCCAATGTCCTTTTAATTCAATTTTGTATGGCACAATTCACAGTGGAACAGAAAATGCCTGTCAAGAAATAGTTTCTAACTCATTGTCAGTTAGTAAAGGCTTACCAGAGTTTTTTGGAACATGCCACAAATTTCTAATCATGTTGACAAAACAAAAGACCGCTTATCAATTCAGAGTTTTCTTCTCCGATCAGCAGAACCACGTCAGAAAATATTTGAATAACTTTATAGTTGTTGCATTCTATGACCAGAAACAAATACATTTAAAAAAGGACTTGTTTGAAGTGCATATCATGGATGAAATGTTTGATTCATTTGACGGATATGAGCCCCTGACCGTAAAATTCAAATCAGAAGAATTTCCTTTCGAATGGAAAAGTTTTGGCCAATACTTGACAATTTCAGTGAAGGCGCAGGACAACTTCAGATCAGAGATAAAGTTTGTATTGATAACACTGGCCGTTTATGCTGTTGATATTGTCAGAACTTACTTAATGCCTTCAATTTTCGTTGGCTGTCCAAGGGATGAATTTTACACCATGGGGGGTGATGACGGCTATTACAGCATCCATACAAACTTCTCAGGTGGATGGACTGAAGCGAATGAAACTTGTCAGGCAAGAGGAGGCTATCTTTGGTCTATAGATAGTTATACAGAATGGGATAAAGTCTTGCATTCACCAAGGGAATTTACTAAGTGTGCCTCAACAAGCAAATCTCCAGCATTAGAATGGAAGCCCATGAATGTTGCCAAATACTTTAGGACATCCTCTCTTTTCTTTCTTGGATTTCAGGTATTACCTCAAAAAGGGCTTTATTTAAGGATTTGGCTCAACCCGAGAGAGGACCATATAAGTTATATACCGTTTGAATCCCTGAATTCTGTAGTTTCAGAAATATCCTTTTGCACTGAAAAATCAGTTGAGAGTTTTTTGTAATTTGGTTACCATGGCAACCAAGTCAGAAAATTATGTGACAAACAAAAAATAAATAAAATGCTCTCAGACCGGTAGTTTTTCTTAGATAAGCCTCATGTTTCTTTTGAATTAAATTTTATGGAAAGGTCCCCTTCTATTGGTCACATGACCTGGGGTAAAAGGTCACATGACCAGCAGGGGAGCGAGTTATATATTATAATAAACATTTCTGTTACCCTGGTAGCAATTATGCCAAATGACTTATTTCTTGAAAGCATGTCATTATATCTCTAAAATATCAAAAATTTGAAAATGTGTCATTGAACTGCATTGTCCAGTGCATATTTCTATGTCTGCATGGATTAAAAATTGCTAGTTTTGCCTATTTAACGAATATTTATGATTCAAACGGTATGTAACTTATGTGGTCCTCTCTCGGGTTGAGCCAAACTCCAATTTTTCCAGCCTGGCTCCCTGCCTATATCATGTTATTGGCTTGAAAGTTGGTTCCTGGAAGTGGAAAAGGTTGTCACAAAACTTATTTTAACAGGACTATGTTACTTCAGGTAAAATTCCTCCAGTTTGACATTTGGATGTGTACCACTTGACAGTGAAAATTAGCATTGTGTACACCGTTGTACATGTAGTCATGTCCAATGGTTTGGTGCTTCATTTATTGACACTGGAGCACTGCAGCATGAAATGTTACACCACAAAGGTGTCACCATGGTGACGTATGTCAACCTCTCTTTCACATCATCAGTAACAGTTGTTTCTTTTTTGGGGTAAAGATTTTGTATCTCAAAAAATAGTGGGATGGGGGTGAAAAATAGTGGTTACTGATTCCTTGAAAATAAATGTTTTTGTAAAAGTGAAATCTCTGAAAACGTTTCTGATTAATTTTTTTTTTAACAGAATTTGGCTCTTAATTTCCATTGCTTTCTTGTGATAATAGAGGGTTTCATGGTACAAAACAATTGTCTAATGGGTAAATTGTAGGACATGAGATATTTACACCCTCGAATGTCATGTACAACTCAGCCTTACGGCTTCGTTGTACATTGACATTCTCGGGCGTACATATCTTCATGTCCCACATTTACCCATTAGACAACTGTAATGTGTCGCCTTGAGTCTGACACATTAAATACCACCAACTTAGTCAATTGGATGCTCCCCTACAGTATGTCCTGTGTGTCATTGTGACAGAACAATGTTTGTACAGTCCTTAAAAATCAACACAATGAGATTTTCCTTAGACTAATTTGACAAGAACTAAGTCTGGGGTAAGTAAGTTGATTGACCATATTTACATATTATAGAGTCATATACAATGCTCTTTACACTTCCCATCACCAAAACACAATAGATATATGGCAGACTGACTCAAATGCAGGCGCGTTTGCCTTTATCAGTAGATATCAGTGATAACTTGATATCTTGATACCTTGATCTTCGGCTTGGAAATAAACAATAGCCTGTATGCGCCGTTCACGTGGAGATTACTATCATTTAGATTACTGCATGTGCACCAAATCCTACTTAATATTACAACAACGCACGTGACATGACGTCATCCCAGCTCACCTTTTCTATGTTCCTGCAAACCGACTCATACACTCTTCTCAACACCTTCATACACATTACTTCCTATTTTTCGTATCCCTTTCGTGTCAGACCCCATTCAACTACCTTCAAATTCCCCTTCGATTCCACCGATTGATGACAATGTTTTGCGTCGTAGTTCTCTTATTGCTCACCTTATTTGGTGGCGCCACTGTACCGCTTCCCGCAAAAACGATCCAGCCACTGCACTGTCACCCACTGCTCTCCTACATCCACCTTAATTGCTCTTTACCTTTTAAAATGCACTTCACTTTCACACCTCCACCACCAATTAAGCACTACAGGATAATCTGCATTGCTATTGATTGTCATTGCTATTGTCAATTGCTGTGAAGAGAAATTGACCATTAATACTGAATGGAATACCATTTAGTGCAACTTACTGTAACAGTGGATTCATTAATACACAATACACGCTGTGGTAGTGTGAATCATACTATCAATTCATGCATTCCTCACGCCACTCTATAGCCAACCTGTTCAATAATGGCAGTTTGCAAGCAGCTTTCCTGCACTACCCACAAGGTCCTAAGCCGGGTTTGGTCTTTCTAATTACAGTCGCAGAAATAGAAGTGATGCTTTTTATGTTCTTCTCTCCCCTCCCATGTTTTCACGCATCTTATGCTTTCAATTGAATTGGTTGATGCAATATTGCACCAAACCTACCAAAACGTTGAAGCACACTTGAAGCACAACTTCAGACCAACTCCCTCCACTCACAGGCAATATGACCCTCAACAATCCATGTATTTACTATACACCAACTGTGCTTCAAATTGTTTTTATATTGTCTGAGTTAATTCTTCTGAATAGAAATCTGCCCGCTTACTCATTCTTCATTCCCCTTTTTGCATTTTAATGGGTATTTTCTAGTCTATATATATAACGCTTGTTGATGTGATGTTTGTCTATGAGTTATTTAAACATGTTGATGCTTGTAGCCTCAATTACTGATTGGGGTAGTGAATTCTAGCTGTTAATGACTCTATTGAAGGAGGTGTTACTACGGAGGTTGGAATTACATCTGGGCTTGACTAGATGCAGGTTACATCCTCTGGTTGATGGATATAGGAATAACTGGAAGAAGATGCTCGGGGCCCAAATGGTCAAAATCCTTTGAAGATCTTGAAGATCTGAATTAAATTTCCTCTGTCTGCGGTGAGGAACTGAGGGCAGTCTCAAGTGCTCCAGCCGTTCGTTTTCATCTGATGTATAGCAGGGATGCCAGATGATGTTGGCATATTCCAAGTGCAGTCTGACGAGGCTCTTATATAGCAGTGGGAGGCTTGATGCAATCCTAGATCTTTCTCCAGGGTGGTAGTGTCCAAGACCGTTGGTCCCATGAGGGTCTTGTCTCCTTTCTTGTGAATGGCATGGACGTGGGCCATTTTCCATTCCGGGCTTACTTCACTGTTTGCAATAGATCTTTCAAAAATTAGAGACAGTGATGAGGCCAATGTCATGTACGTCTAGTCAAGGCTTTCGGTGCAACATAGTGTAAGAATCGCTCGCAGAGTGAGGAAAGCATGAAACTTGGCACAAATGTTCAGAAGGACCTACTCTACCATTTTAGGCCGGGAGCCATCTTGAAATTTGTGTTGTTCCCTCCGCCATCTTGGATTTCAAAATGGCCGCCATTCTGAACTTAGTTTCATCAATAACTCAGGAACTATGATAGCTAGAGAGATGATTTCAGTGGCAATCCCTTTCATATCACACCCAGAATTCATAAAAAGTACTTTGAAAGTGCTATAATGGCAGCCATATTGATTTTCAAGATGGCCGCCATTAAAAATCAATTTTCTGACATATCTCAGAAACTACAGGGGTTAGAGACTTCATTTCAGTGGCAGGAACTCATTTTTAACCGACCTAACAGCGGAGGCTGGTTAATACAGGAGCTGTAAATGGATCAGGTGAAACCATAAACAGTAGGCATAAACTGCAACCACAAGCTTGCAACCACAAACCAAATGTAAACCATGTTTGGCCATGACAGACAAGGTTTTTCCCCATTGTGATCTTAATATTTCACTTATTTCACGCATTTTGGCAGCAATCTTTCTTCATTCTTGAACTGCCCATTGTGACCTCAATATTTCACTTACAGTTATGAAATTTGGTACAGGCATGGGACTCTGGGTATGGATTGGGAACATGTCGAGAAACCCAAGATGGCTGCCGTTTTGTGGCGGCTATTTTGGCAGCCATCTTTCTTCATTCTTGAACTGTCCATTGTGACCTTAATATTTCACTTGCAGTTATAAAATTTGGTACAGGTATGGGCCTCTGGGTATGGATTGGGAACTTGTCGAGAAATCCAAGATGGCTGCCGTTTTGTGGCGGCCATTTTGGCAACCATCTTTCTTCATTCTTGAACTGCCAATTGTGACCTTAATATGTCACTTACAGTTATGAAATTTGGTACAGGTATGGGCCTCTGGGTATGGATTGGGAACTTGTTGAGAAATCCAAGATGGCTGCCATTTTGTGATGGCCATTTTGGCAGCCATCTTTCTTCATTCTTGAACTGCCCATTGTGACCTCAATATCTCACTTACAGTTATGAAATTTGGTACAGGTATGGGACTCAGGGTATGGATTGGGAACATGTCGAGAAATCCATGATGGCGGCCATTTTGTGGTGGCCATTTTGGCAGCCATCTTTCTCCATTCTTGAACTGCCCATTGTGACCATAATATTTCACTTACAGTTATGAAATTTGGTACAAGTATGGGACTCTGGGTATGGATTGGGAACATGTCGAAAAAATCCAAGATGGCGGCCATTTTTTCTGATGGCCATATTGACAGCCATCTTTCTTCATTCTTGAACTGCCCATTTTGACCTTAATATTTCAACTACAGTTATGAAATTTGGTACAGGTATGGGCCTCTGGGTATGGATTGGGAACTTGTTGAGAAATCCAAGATGGCTGCCGTTTTGTGGTGGCCATTTTGGCAACCATCTTTCTTCATTCTTGAACTGCCAATTGTGACCTTAATATTTCACTTACAGTTATGAAATTTGGTACAGGTATGGGCCTCTGGGTATGGATTGGGAACTTGTTGAGAAATCCAAGATGGCTGCCATTTTGTGATGGTCATTTTGGCAGCCATCTTTCTTCATTCTTGAACTGCCCATTGTGACCTCAATATTTCACTTACAGTTATGAAATTTGGTACAGGTATGGGACTCTGGGTATGGATTGGGAACATGTCGAGAAATCCATGATGGCGGCCATTTTGTGGTGGCCATTTTGGCAGCCATCTTTCTTCATTCTTGAACTGCCCATTGTGACCATAATATTTCACTTACAGTTATGAAATTTGGTACAAGTATGGGACTCTGGGTATGGATTGGGAACATGTCGAAAAAATCCAAGATGGCGGCCATTTTCTGATGGCCATATTGACAGCCATCTTTCTTCATTCTTGAACTGCCCATTTTGACCTTAATATTTCAACTACAGTTATGAAATTTGGTACAGGTATGGTACTCTGGGTATGGATTGGGAACATTTCGAGAAATCCAAGATGGCTGCCATTTGGTGTTGGCATGTTGGCAGCTATCTTTTTTCATTTTTTGAACTACTAATAGTGACCTCAATATTTCGCTTAGAGTTATAAAATTTGTTACAGGTATGGGCCTGTGGGTATTGATCAGGGACATGTCGAAAAAATCCAAGATGGCGGCAATTTTGTGGTGGCCATTTTGGCAGCCATCTTTCTTCATTTCTTGAACTGCCCATTGTGACCTCAATATTTCACTTAAGAGTTATGAAATTTGGTACAGGTATGGGGCTGTGGGTATCAGACGGGAACATGTTGAGAAATCCAAGATGGCAGCCACTTTGTGGCACCGATTTTGGCAGCCATCTTTCTTCATTCTTGAACTGACCATTGTGACCTTAATATTTCACTTACAGTTATGAAATTTGGTACAGGTATTGGCCTGTGGGTATGGATGAGTAACATGTTGAGAAATCCAAGATGGCGGCCATTTTGACAGCCATCTTCCCTTTTTTTTTTAGAAATCTGTTCAAACTGCATTGATACTAATAGTCTAGCTTCTTCCAATCAACTATTTCTCCTATCTTCCAATATCAGTTGCTCAGTGGTTTAAGCAATGGCACCTTCAATTTCATTGCGCTAGGTCGGTTTTGAATCCGCGGATTCTTGTTGGGGTCAAGGAATCAGATACACTAAGTGTTCAAGAGACTGCATGGCAGCCATGTTTTATTTTCAAGATGGCTGCCATTAAAAACATATTTTATGCCATATCTCAGAAACTATGCGAGTTAGAAACTTCGTTTCAGTGGCTGTAACCCCATTTCAGGGTCAAGGAATTTAATGCTCTAATTTTAAAAGCGATTGGATAGCAGTCATATTGAATTTTGAATTGGAGTTCCCAAGATTAAGCATTTCTGACTTTGTTTTCGAAGTAAAAAGGGAGAACAGTGATTCAGCCATCCGTCCCTTTCTCTACAACTAGTACAAGAAATTTAAAATCAAATATATGCCATTATTCAGAAACTATGCCTGTTAGAAATTTCATTTTATTGACTATTTCACCCTTTTTTGTGGTCAAGAAATTTGATGCTCAAATTTTAATAGACATTGGGTTTCATCTATGGTTAAATTTTTTAATTGCATTTCTTTGGATGAGGCATTTCTGACTTTTTTTTGGGGGGGGGGGTTATAGGCGTTGACAACTAGAAATAAGATTCTAGGATGATATTTCAACTGTTTGCGAGATATGATGTTCAAAATTTTTCGGCCATCCAGCCTTCATCAGTGAATACAACATTAAAAATTCACAGGGAAAAAAAAACCTGTTTTGTATTTAACAGCGAAAAAGGAATGCTTTATAATCTTTTATTCATTGTAGGGGGAACGGGGGCACATTGGGACGCTTTTAACGTATACTAATTTTGCTCAATGCTGAAAGCGCTGAAGAACTCAGAAGTTTGCATGAATATCACCAATACTATTGAGCTTAAATACAAGGCATAATAAACTAGACTGCACCTACCCTTTTGCTGCCAGAGAGTCGTAAAAATGACTGTCCCAATGTGCCCCGGCTAACACAGCCGGGGCACATTGGGACATCAATTAAAAAATCATTTTAACACTCCACGTGCAATGGATATCACATATAAGTAGTGCGTAAGACAATTTACAGTGCATTAACACCTTGTAGTGTCAATAGTTCATAACTTCGAACAGTTTTAAACATTTAACATAAACTGTCCTGGGTGCGGACATCTATGTAAGTAACACACAGTGCTTTGCGACAAATTTGTTCACAGAGCATGGTATTCCACTATACCTCTATTCACTGTGGCCTGAATACTTGTTGTGTGCTGTCCCAGGTCATTCAGTTGCCTTGGACACTTAAATTCTTTCATATTAAGTGCGTCCCAATGTGCCCCGAATTCACTGTCCCAATGAGCCCCAATATGACTTTTACACCAAAATGCTAATTTCTCAGACACCAGTGAGTGTGGTTATCACGATAGCAATTCATAACTGTTCCTTACGATATATAAAATTCATACAAGCACTGAGAAAGCCTCATTGTTCATGGTTTGTCCACAGAATGGTTCGACTTGAACCCGTCCATATTTACTTTAGTGGTAGGAAAACAAACTTTTGCTCGCCATACTTCTGCATGTGGCTGTAATTTGTCTATAAAACCATGGAAACATCAGGATGTGAAATTACAAGATATGATGGCACTACCATATCATATACCTTGCCAGTATCCAAGAAAACCCCACCGTCCCACAGTGCCCCGCGTCCCAATGTGCCCCTGTTCCCCCTACTGCTGGTGTGGGAACACATTAACACATTTAATCTAAGTTTTAATGAGAAATGCTTCTACCATGCAATTGTTGGTGAGTTAGAATCTGACAGACACGAGTTATCAATAATCTTTGAAGCAAGAGACCAGTGTTCAAGACAGTTCCACATAATTATATGCTGTATTTTGGTAAAGTGGGGGTTTTGAAATTGTAGTTGCAAAAACTTCCAACCATCTAGTCCTGACTCTAACCTAAAGATGCCAAACATGAGGTTTGGGGACAAACTGTCACAAGTTTAGACTCATTTACACCATAGGTCCTGTGGTGGAAGGGTCATGGTGCCAACTTAGTTGCATTTATAAGTAAATGCATGCATTACTTCTTTACGTCAAGATACTGCCTTAGACATTCATAGAAGTGAACAAGAAATTCTTTTAAAAAAGAATTGTAGGGACCTGAGGTTTCTTCAAACACATATTTTATTTTCCAAATGTTCAAATAATGTTTTATGTATGTGTAGTTGCATCTATACCTCCAATATACCACTGTGAATGTGTGATATGACAAACCTAATACATGTTACATCATGATTAGGCATGCCTAATTACAGGTGTTATTAACATAGACAGCAAACCAAGCAATGAGAAGCCCTTTTAAATTCTTTGTCATGAACATGAAATTTCTATTTCCATTACAACAAACTAATTGTGGCTTTCATAATATTTGGATTATGACACTTTTAGACTGGCCAGTTTGTGAGAAGTTGAATATCTGATGTTCTCATACAGTGTTTTCTTTTATCACTTGTCTTATGTTGTCTCAAATGTTTATACACCTAGGCTATATAATTTTTTGAAGGAAATCTCTATGGGATAATATTATGCTCCAGGTGTGCTTTGGATATGGTCCCCAATGTATTATGCTCCAGGTGTGCTTTGGATATGGTCCCCAATCACTCAACCATGACAGCTCCCAAGGTCATGCAGTGCAGGAGCTACTGAGCATAAAGAGGGGCAAATATATACTTGATTTGTAAATTGTAGTCACAGTTACCTTTGCTGTAGCATAAGTATCCTCCAATATTGGAGGTAAATTTGGAGGGTACTCCTGCTATAGGGAAAGTATATCTGCAAGGCCAACTTCCTAGTGGCCCCCTCCAGAAACTCAAGAAGCTCCACCAATGCAGTACACATAAATTGATGACAAATAGCACTTGGCTGATTATTTTTGCCCCTTTAGTTAGGGACCTCCACTGTCAAATCTTTCCTCATTTGGAGCTTATAACACAGATCTGAGATGGTCCCTACAAAAAGTTTGAATTCTTACAAGGTTACCATGTAATCAGGGTACCAATTATTTTCTTTGTTGTATAATACACTGCTAAACCGGCCTTGATATCAACAGTTATGTGTTTGTGAAATAATTGGTTGAAGGGGGTTGGTTAAGGTGGATGGTTTCCATACGAGTCTGCCACCACTAGCAAGAATTGACCAATCCTTTGGTAAATTGGTAGTTTCCTGTAGGCATCAGCAAAAATACTTTTCTTTCGAAAGAAATCTTCGAGATTTGGCGAAGTTATTTTCTCAAGAATACTTCGTTTTTTTCCAGTCATTTTAATAGGACAAAGACTTAACATGTACCAACTTAAGCAATATAGAAATAAAGGGTGAGAATCTAAATTGTAATATTGATGTAAAAGCTGTTAACTGATGTAATTCATTTTCAGAAAGGATATTGGAATGGCAAGCCTATGTCAAAATTTCATCGTGTCCATGAACATAGTAGACCGAGGGAATTAACCTTCAATGCATCTCACCGTTATGCAAATAAATCAGACAGAAGATATTTTGAATACTCATATCTTTTATCACAATTGAGAAATGGAGGAGGCTCCAAAGCAAACAACGGCTGCCTGTCAGCAGTCCCATCTACAGATACTTGGATATTTGTGGACTGTTCCACAATATTTCGTGATGTCACGTTTGTTTGTGAATATGCAAGTGAAAGGAGCAGAGTTAAGGACTCGACATTGGTATCTTACCAGAAATATTGTGAACAAGGTTGGTTTTATATGAGGGCTGTAAACAATAACTATTATTGTTACAATCTGAAAACAGTAAATATGAAGAATGTGTTAATTCCAGAGCAGCTAATGGCAGCCTGTGAAACCATCAAGAGCAGAGTATCCACTAGTTACGAGTATGTAGTTTGGTTTCTCCCAATTTTAATGAGGTTATTTCAGCCTTACAAACTTGTTTTTATCCAAGAACAAAACCGTTTCGTTGGAGGAAATGTAACATTAATTTCCGGAAACGTGGCTAAAATAAGGAACTTGTATAATGAAAATCCTGTAGAGATTGAAGAGCTTGACTTTCCACTAAGAATAGAGACCAGTCAAGAGTTAAAAGTATTGTGTATTCGGGAGCCCGTACTGCTGAAAGATGGGTGTATGTTGGGATATGCTGCTTGTCAGAATGGGGAGTGTATTCCCAAGACCTATTTCAGTGACAATTACCCACACTGTTCTGAAGCCAGTGATGAAATGAACTACCAAGATCGTTGTAGTGACTCTTTGCTGCATTTCAGATGTAAGGATGGAAAATGCATTCCCAAATCTAGAGTGTGCGATCTCATTGCAGATTGTGATGATGATGAACAAGAATGTCCTGATCGAAATGAATACAGGTCAGGCTGGAGCCCACTAACAGTTAAACCACAATCTAATGAATGCATAAAGACCTCTTCTAATTTATTGCATCTTGTGAACAACTTCAGTTTGTATCACAATGACCAACTTGTGAAACATGATGACTACCTGTGTCCAATTGGTTCACTTACCTGTTTTCCTAGAAAATACTTATGCACAATGGACAAGGACTATTACGGCAACAATTTACCTTGTGAAGGTAGCTGGCACTTCAATGGATGCGAAGAAGTCAGTTTTAAAGCATGGTATGTTCTCCCTGATAAACACAGATGTAAAACCATCAACATATATCTGCCTTTTCGGTTGGTTTGCAATGGTGTCCCAGAGTGTCCAGGTGGTGATGATGAATTCAACTGTACTGTTTGGACATGTCCGAGAATGTTACGATGCACCAAGGAAAGAATTTGTGTTCACCCAACTGAAATTTGTGATGGCGTTCTGCACTGTCCACTGTCTGGAGATGATGAATACTTTTGCTCACACGCCGCATGTCCATCCGGATGTGAATGTCTTGGCAGGGCTGTGTATTGTACAAATATCAACACCTTTACAATGATAAATGACACATCGTTTGCCATTGCTATTTTGAGATTAAATTTTGAAACCTTCAAATGGCCAATCATATTCAGCAATGCATGGTTTGTTGATCTGTCACACTGCAACATTATTGACATGGTTTCATTCACAAGGGTTTCATTTCCTCACATTGTGAAATTGGATATCAGCCACAACCATTTGCAGGATTTTAGTTTCAGAGAACTGAACTTCAAGAGGCTTAAATTCTTAGACTATCAGAGCTCTGATCTGCTTGCGTTACGAAGACAAACATTTGAAGGATTAGTACACTTAGTGAGGCTTAATTTAAGAAACTCAAAAGTGCACTGGATAGAAGAATGTGCATTTTGTAGCCTAAATAATCTAGAAACACTTGATCTATCTAACACAAGAATACAACATTTAACTCAGAATTTATTTTCCAACCTCAAGGTCCTGAGAGTTGTAAGATTTGAGAATACTGAAATCAAGTCTGTGTTGAAAACAATTTTTAAGAAATCAGCACTTGAACAGTTTCTTTCGAATGACAAAAGTTTTTGTTGCCTTGATGGAAATAAGATCATATTATTATGTAGAAACGTCTCTTATTATGTATTGAAGTCAAATTGTCCAAATATGTACCCTCATAATAACTGGTTTATTCCTTTTGGAATCTTATTGATGCTTTTGTTTAATGGAATTATGGGGTTCTACATACTATATAACCCCCCGAAATCTAAAACATACTTTACTCTTGCAGTATTTAATGGCATTATGATGTCAATAGTTCTATTGATATTTCATTTTCGCAACCACTCCAACAGCAAATTGTCTGTTGTATATTTTGGTGATGCATCAGATGCATGCATATTCATTGCAATCAGCGTATACTTGGTGAGGTACACATACATTAGCAGTAATTTACTTTTCTTTTGCAAAATGTTGCTGACAATTAAAGGCCCCATTTCTGGAGGACATAAAAACAGCAAGTATTTGTTTATTTTGCTGCCAGCATTGATTGCACCCCTCTGTGGCCTGAATTTTTCTGCAAACTTCCACAGAACGATTAATGCCATTTGCATTTTACAATTCGGGGGATTCAGGCAGATTGTAGTGAATTGTATCACAGGACTACTGACATTTATGATAATGAGCCTCATCTATGCCTCTCAAAGACATATAACCAGGACAAGGAAAGCTACACAGAGAGCAGAAAACAAGTCAGAGAAGCAGTTGAGAGTAAGGATGTACTTATATGCATCAGCTACTGCACTATCTTTCGTAACTGACATGTTGCATCAATACCAACATACCAAGTACTATTTAGCTCTGTTGGCCTTTCATTGGTCTTTATTGCCAATTTGTTTCCCAGTCTTATTTGGACTGTCGACCAGGCAATTTAGAAATACTTTGAAGACAATATTTTTGTCGGGGGCTGTTTCAACCAAGTGAAAAGCAGCAACAATGAACAGCAGTCACAAGGAATCTGGTGATGTGTAGATGACAGTAGACCACATTCATGATCAGCTGCAACATTCAATGCACCCTTGAGCAAATGACCCGTGTTATGCTAGTATCTGTCTCAATATAACAGTACTAGGCCTATTCTATAAGACACAGTGTATAGGTCTATGTAATAGAGCATGTGCCTCAATGGGCTTTTCCATTATCAAAAACAGACAGGAAAATGGTTGGTAATCTGGAAATCACAAGGTTATGTAAAATTGATGCTGAGGACAATAAAACTCAATATTGCTTAACTAAAAATCCACTATTTATTATATTCTGCACCAAAATTACGTGTGATGAAGAGATTTTAATTCTAAGTATAATTGGACTTGAAATATCTTGACAGGATACACCCACTCCCTATTGGGTAATGCCAACATGAGAAAATGTTACAGTTTGTCACGTCAAGCATTGGGACAGAGATTTAGCATGGTTTGTACAGTCCATAAAAACCAACACAATGAGATTGGTGGTTCTGCTGATACCAACTTGACTAGAACTAAGTCTGGTGTGGAGCTGCAGTGCACTTTTGTTATGTCACCAGACATTGTGTGTCAGATTGGAAGATCACAAATGTCAACGTGTTGCAAAATTGGACTGCCATTTTATATAAATTGGCAAATATCAGACAAAAATGGCACCAAGGCATTCTGAAAATGTGATATTCATATTACAAACGAGCTAAGCTATACGTAGGTACGTGTATTTCTGCTGTGGTGCTGGTGGTTGCTGAGATATCTGGCCAAACTTCTGTCCTCTGCTTGACTTGACAAACTGTAGCAGTAGTGAGGAACTTATCTGCGATCTGCGAGAAACGGGAGCAAGTTGGGGAACTTGAGGTCTAATGGGGGAAGCGGGGGGAAATTGGGGAAGTGGGGGGCAAGTGGGGGAAACTGGAGGCAAGTGGAGGCAAGTGAGTTTAACTGGGGGATAGCGGGGGAAATCGGGAGTTAATTTAACTGATATTGTAGGAATAAGAAAAAGGAACCGAGGACAGTGGCATAACTAGGCGGTCTCGAGCGGGGGGGGGGGCACGCGATTCTTTTGGGGGGGGGAATCCTCTTTACTATCTGTATATTTTAGCCAGAGTCGGAAAGTTCATATGGGAGACACCAGGGGGGCACAGTTCCAATAAGGGGGCAAATGCCCCCCATGCACCTCCCCCCCATAGGGACGCCACTGGCCCAGGACGGGGTGGGTGGTATCCTGTCTACTGTTATTTTGTTTTTATTGTCTTTTATATGTGACTCTAGCTAGGGGTAATCAGGCCAATGATCTGAATGGTGCACCCGATTTTGTTGTGATTTGAGAATTTCTTTCTTTTAAAACGGACTTAAGCTCTGAAATTTTAAGGGATAGAAGGGAAACCATGCATATCTTGAATGCACAATTTTATTTGGCGCAAATGACTCTGATTTGGATGCAATCAGGAAAAATTATGATTCAGGAATTTTGACAATTACTTTAAATTTGGAATTTCTTGGACTATGTAAAAATCAGAAACAAATTGTATGTACTGAAAAGTACACCCATGAAAAGTACTTCCAAATGGTACCATGATTTCCAGTGAACAAAATTTCAGTCGATCGCTATTAACCTTTTGTCACAACTCAATAGTGCCAGTTTAGTACTCCAAACAATGGCAGCCAAAAAATTATGAGTCACTGAATGAATTCATAGAAAATATTGCAAAAGGTCCTCTTGCAAGTGCATCACACATAGGTCTTGCTAGAAGAGATTTTGTGCTTGGTAGGTGTGTGATCCGCTGTCATGGTAAACAAAACATTGCTGTGTTATGATAAACAGTTAATAGGGATCGATGTAATCAATTTCAGGCAAGAATGATGGTACCATTTGGAGAACATCTTCTTTTTTATTGCATCCAAATTAATTTCGATCCTTCAGATTCTCATTCAGTTTGCTTCTTTACAGCGAAACAATTTGATATAGAAGTAGATTGGACTGTGGCACTGTGAAAATGGCACTTCTTGACTCGAAGTGCCATTTTCAGAGTGTCACAGTCCACTTTAATTCTATATCAAAGTGTTTTGCTGTAATTGATCAGATTTATTGGTGTATTCGATGTTTCATTGAATGAACAAACGCTGAATCAGAACATATAAAAATAACATGCGAAACATTCATGAAGAACATATCATCAAAACTCCAGAAACAAAATGGAAATAAAAATCCAATTCTATTACAATAGATATGCTTGCATTCTTAATTAAATAAAAATGTTAAAACTTTTGACCAACATTGACCATGACATTCTTTATTGGACAGCCATGACAGAAATTTCATTACTTCAATAATTTCTGAGCTAAACTGCAGGCTTTCTGGGATACATAAAGTCAATTTCCTGGATAAGATACAAATTACACTCTAAAAATTTTCAGACAAAATAGGTTTTTTAGATTCAAAATGGTTTTTAGAAAAACCAAATTTCAATGCAAAAAACCAACATGGATTTTTTTTTAAAACCAATTTTGTCCTGACATTTTTTAGAGTGTACAATTCAGTTTGCCCTTTTTTGCAACTGCTGTTACAATGCGAAGAAGAGGAAACGCACTCAGTTGGTCAGATTTCATATATAGGCAGAGTTGATGTATATTTCAGTGTCGCCACCTTGTGTCACATCAGTAGAGTGCGCCATCTGTTGCCTCATCCTCGCAACTTCTTCTTTGACAGGAACGGTGATCTGAACAAAGTTTCCATAGTTCACAGTGTTGTAGGAAGGAAGGACATCTTCACAATGCATTTCGCTATTTCTCTCCATTGATGTCACATAAGCAGGTGGTGATCCAGGCAGAGGTTGCATGGCAAATTCAGGTGAAGGCTGTGTTATAAGCTGGTTGTTCTGGCTAACTCCTAGAATTTAAAGTACACAGAAAATTATTATTTTATTATCATAATTATGATACTTATTAGCGCAAAATCAGCTGGGCTTTCAGTGCGCTCACAATAATAAAATAAATGAAATAAAATATGAAATAAATATAATTTTACAAAAGTAATAAAACAAATTGACATAAATAAATAAAAACTGAAATTTTCATCAAACTAAAATTGTCAATTAAAATCTACAGTCCATCAATCAAAATGGAAAATGTGTTAGAATTTACCTGCTGGTTACTTGTGAAGATATTTTAAATTTACTTCGATTCCACAATCATTTTGCTATGACAGAGCTTATTTTACAGATATCATACCTTTTTTTGGTAGGGAGGATGATTTCAGCACACAAAAGATGAGGCCTAACAGGTCACGCAAGGTGACACAGTGGTTATTTCAGAGACACTTGACTCAAGGGCCATGGAAGCCATTTTTCTAAGACTCTTCATTGACGCTGGATATTTTACTATCGTTTATACCATGTCTAATGAGATTAATGAATTTTTAAGCAAATAACTCCTGCATTATATTTCATAACAAGATTCAGAAAAGTATAATAAGGGCAAATATACAATAGAAAATTATCCCCCAAATCTCCTCAAGGTACACCGTTTCTAATAGATATGGAATACTTCAGTTATCTCCATAGAAATTGATAACTTTGACAACTTCTGCTGGAGCACATGATGGTTCAATTCAATCTAAACTATTTCCAATGACCACTATTGGGATCAAAATGCAACCATCAAAAATTTATGTCACAGCGTTAACTCCTATAGAGCTACAGTAGGATGAAAAGTCAGGGGGTTTACAAAGATAGGGCGCATACATGACCAGATCATTACAGAGGACCTTGTTGGCATTCAAAACTCCGAAATTCGCCTTTCTTTGTCGCTTTTTCTCCAAAAAAAAAATTCCATATTTATGAGCAACAGTGTACTTCGACAGTCCTGGACCCCCTCCCACAATGCCTGCATATCAAATGGTAACCCAATTTGCCCCTCAGTTGTGCTACAGACCCACAAGGCCACTACTTAACCATCATAATAAAGGCTAGCCAGATGATCATCACAACATTGTTACCTTGAATGGTGCCTTCGGTACTGGGACGATGCCTTTTCCGTGACATGCTCATTGAACACTTTATAATCACAGCACAAATGCAAAGAATGCAAAGAATAAAAAGACAAGGAAGGCTAATAAAGAAGAAATATATGGAAAATGCTGAAATTCAATAAAATATTAATTGATTTTAACAAAATTGTACTGAAGGAAATATGGAGGTTCAGAGTTTGTCACATTGGTGACATCATAGGACAAACCCCCATTTTTATTTGGCAAGATATATAAAGTATTAGTGAAAATCCTAGTCTATACAGCAATCAAAAATAAGTAGAGGTTATTAACCAAGGAAGAGGGAATACGTGACTTATCCAGGGAAGGCTTTAGCTCAAGCTGTGATAAGCAGACATTCCTGATCCCATGTTGAATAAGCGGTTATACCATAAGACGCACAGTCAAAAATAAACACTCAACAGCAAAAGGAACGCAACACTCGATTTTGACTTATAATTCTGCAAAGAAATTTTTGGGACAAAACAAATTATATGATATTGATCCTTAGATCAACTAGTGTCTTTGTGCCAAAAATCATTCAGTTGTGACCATTTCCAGTCTGCCTTTTGACTTGTTTATCACATTTTAGTTTGCAGAATTTTTTTTCTGCATAATATAACATGAAATCATGAATAGTAGAATATAAAATTAGACGAAAACGTCTGCACGAAAATCAGGAAAGGGGCCCTTGGCCTGCTTTATACAGTTAATTGAGGGTGGCTGATTTTGGCAGATTCAGGAGGGTGTAGGGGGCTCTCGGGCCCATGCCCATTTAGGTCAGTGAAAGGAAAAGTGACATAAATTTTGAAGCAAAATATAAGTAGTATGAGGATTGAGGAGGGCCAACAAATTACAAAACATTTTTTTAAAAGGCCTGAAATCCAATTTTGACTTCTAAGGGACCGTTCAGAATTTATGACTGGGGGGGGGTGGGAGTTTTGGCCGAGGGGGTACTAACTTTTCACACATGTTTCAAGGGGGGGATATTAATTTTTGACAACACGTCCAAGGGGGGGGTAAGAAATTTTAACAACGAAAAAATGTTACTAAACACGCATAAACTCATTTATTTGGACTTTTTTACGCGCAAAAGTCCGCAAAATGACGCGAATCTGTACGCGTGGGTGTGTATAACAGTATATATATGTGTGTATTGCCTAGTATGTCGAGGGGGGGGGGTACTAAGTGAGTGAGTGAGTGAGTTTGTGTTTTACGCCCCATCAGCACCAGTGTGGGCTATTTAGAGGGGGGGGGGGGTACTAAAAATACACGTGAAACCTAAGGGTGGGGTACTAAAAATCCACATGAAACTCAAGAGGGGGGTATCAATTTTTGACGGGAAGTTCTAGTAAAACTCCCACCCCCCCCAGTCATAAATTCTGAACGGTCCCTAAGTCTTTCACATCATTTTTCAAGTTTCTGGTTTTTTTTTTAGGTTGCTGGTAGCCCCCCTCAGGCGGTGGGCCCAAGAGCATTAATTGCCGTCCTGTCAATAGGGCTAGTCCATCCCTGGGCCTCCCGCACCTCAAAAGCTCTCTAAATTCTGAAAATATGTTGTTGCGTCAGTTACCCGACGCACTTCCTTGATTGTCACAACTGTTTTCAGCTTCATAATGGGCCCCCCTGAGGTCATGGGTCCAGGGCAAATGCCCCGTTTGCCCTATGGTTAATACGGCCCTATGTTCTTGCATTGCAATATACGTAAATCAACAACAAGCTGTGATGTCATTTTAAACTGGGCAAGATTCCCCAGCTTCTAGCCAATATGAATCCACCAAACTGTCCAGCACAGTTTCAACACAGTGTCAGAGTTAGCCTTTTATCAGGGATAGCCCCTGCAACCACATCATCGCAGCTTGATAGCCAATGGGCTGACAGAAAACTATGCATCACGGTTCAAACATTGATATGTTGAAGGAAGCATTACAGTTGTGATCCCAATGACCTATCACAGGCAATCACCAATCTAATCCTGCCAAATGGCAACTTTGTGAGCATTCACAGTAGACAACCGTTATAATCCCAGCAGTCTTGTTTGATTAATCTACAAACTCGCCTATTTACAACTTTAAACTTTGATGGAACTTGCTATAAACAAAAGGCTTTGACAATTTGTCTGTAAACACATGGATTATGTGAAGTTCATTTGTTCTGGCAGCCCATTGGCTGAGAGGCTGTGATGTTGAACTTGTATGAGTTTTCCCAGTGAACTCTTGCAGGGTATTGACTTCCATGAATTGAGCTTTTTTTAATGCTTCCAAGCTAAGTAGCCTATACCCCGGAGAAAATTGAGAAATTACAGACTCAATGGACTTTATAAGGTAATATTTATTGTAATCTAAATAATTATTGATTAGGCCTACGTACCTCCTTAACACCTGGCAGTGGCATATGCCTCATCACTTCTGTCATCACAATAATATTTTCCATCACATTGAAGAGAAGAATTGATGCATTTCTTGCCATCAAAGCATTGGAAGAGGTCAGACGAGTTGCAAAATACTGGAGAAATAGCGTAATAAACATGCAAAGCATCAAGAAATCAAAGCATAATTATGAGCCATACTTTTAAAACACAATTCCAGCAGAATAAAGTCATAATTGTTCACAATTAATGTGTGTTACTGGCCTATCAAACAAGTTTACAACCTATTGGAGTCATTATCCTGTCAACCTATACAATAATGGAATTGTCATGTTTTACTGGACCATGCACAGCTCATATCAATGACAATTGAGATCAGATTTTAAAATATTAAATCTTGGTGCTGATGGTTATAGGTAAATTCTACTTTTTTTAAGTATAACTCCGCCTTCACGGACAGTTCAGAAAAGTTGTTTATAACCTTTTCATTTATCTTTGCTAAAAATCAATATAGTCACAACATTGCAACTACAATCCTTATGTACAGTCAATAATTTAAAAGAAACCCGAAATGGTCGCTTTGTTGTCTAACCTTTGCACACAATGTCATAGCTTTCTTTTAAATTATTGACTGTACATAAGGATTGTCTCAAGGTCATTAGCTTTAACTCAACAGTGATTGTCTCAACAGTGATTGTCTCAACAGTGATTGTCCATATTGTTGCATGAAAGTTTTGTGAAATTGGTCCTGACAGATGCAACAAAGGTCATGACTTTGATTTTATTTTTTCTCTGGAGTCAATACAGGTTTCCAAGCAAAGACGAATAGTAATGACCTTCTTGCGAAATTTATTTATTCATAGCTGACTGAAGCATTTCTGGTGATAATTTTTCGAAGTCCTTTAGTGTGGTATCTCATGCTCATGGGACATGGGTACATATTTCTAAAGGCAAAACATATTTCAAGACACTTATCTTGCAAATCTTAATATCTTACCCTATCAGGGACTGAAGAAGCTGCAATAGGTAATTTGTACAGTTGCCACTCCTGTTTTCCGTTAATAGGATATCCGGTTTCGATCCCATCACTTTGAGACATGTACAAATGGTTATCCACAGGTGAATATACCCTAAGTGCAAAACAAGCCTCTGGGCGTTTTCTTGTCAAGAAAGGACTTTTTAGGGTCAATGATGAATTTTCTGCTGGCTTCAAGTACAAATACCCTGCAATAAAGTCAAATGATAATAAACTCTGGAGACTGTCAATTTGCACGTTAATCAGTCTGGCAGACTAGTTTAAGTTTCAAATCCATAGGTTCCATCGAACAATTTGAAATAATGTAGTACGAAAGTAAGTCTTAATTAATAAAGACGTTGTTTGTGTGCAATATTTCGACCTTATTTGGTCATCTTCAGGTACAAAATGAATGGAATGTTAAAATATTTTAAGAGGAAGGTTGTCACACTGCAGAAAACAAAAACAAACATACATGAAAAACTGTGAAAGCAAATGATGGGTTACAGAAATTTTCAAGGGAAACTGTCTGTTGGCTACCTAAGGCAGATTTCACAAAAAAGCTGCAAAATGACTTACCACAACTTGTCCACAAGTTACATTAGCACAATACTGATAAGGCCAGACATAATCAATTCGTAGATTCTCAGATTTTCTCAGGGTGCTTCTTCTGAGGATAGCTGGCAGGACAAAAAAAAGCTGAAATCTAAATCTTTTATTGTGTCAACCCATTAAATAAAATCATGGGTAAACAATCTTTTCTGTTGGGTTGGTAGGTCAGAGTATCTAAAAATATGGCCTTGTGCTAATGTAACAACGATGAATGATGTAGGACGGAATTTTTTATGCTGATCCTACTGCAATATAAATAAAGTCACCAGCAAGGTACCACCCCTGGCCTGCTCTTAGGAGACCTGGCTTTCAGTTCAGAAAAAAATTGAGATCTAATCATGTGTTTTTTAACGTAATTTTTATGTACACATTTTGCTAATGTAACACTATGAAATGGACGGATGCAAAATTGCAGTTACATTAGCAATAAAGAAACAGGTACCACACCCAGTCGTTTGTGTTTTTGGTGATGTAAATAGGCAAATAAGACACGTTTTTCAATAAAATATTATAATTTCATGCTTGAAATTGGCATAAGTAGCGAGAACACAGAAAAATTTCCATGTAAAAGTTGCTAATGCAACCTCAGTGTCCTGAGACGGAATTGAGTTACATTAGCAGTCTTTTTTTATTTTTCATTTTTTTCAAGTTTTATAATGACCAAGACAATTAAAAATGGTTCCAAAATAATTTTCAAGATGTTTTTTGTCAATCACATACCATTACATTTTCCTGAATTGGTTTTAGCAGATTCCACAGAGTGCCAAAGTAAGCATGTCTGATCACCAGTAAGTTTGGTTGTCCAAAATTGTCCTCATGAGGCACAAAAAAATATCTTTTTAAGAGGAAAAAGCTACATATTTGAGGAAAATTTTATTGATATTTATTCATAACCTCACAGATATACTTTGTAATAGGTTTACTTGCTTCAGGAAGCAACAGAGAGATAACAAAAGGGTTGGAAAGTTTAAGAGCACTTTTCGTGAAATCTGCCCTAAACAAAACAAACTCTTTAGAGGTTTTTATTCCATGATTAAGGGTTGGGGCCTGCCTTCTGATGGCCAGAGCTTCTTTAAAAAGGAGCAGAGACCTACGTCTAGCAACCAACAGTTTCCCCTGACAATTTCTGTAACAGCTCGTCAGTAGGGCAAAATCCTGAAAATTGCAGAAAATTATGAAATATGCATAATATGTTGAATCAACATAAGAACGACACAGAATATAATGATGGGATTGCTTGAAGCACTTGATGAAAAATTATCATTCTTTCTGAACATGAAACTTGAGCCAGGACACTGGAAAAAGTTGTCAAAAACAACCCTCTACATATTTGAAAGATGCAGAAGCGTGTAAACTGGTCCACACCGCATGGAGCACATGTTCGTCATCTACAAAAGCTTTCAACAGCTTGAGGCACATTCCCAATATAGAAAGGTCAGAAACATGAAGTGGTTTTGACATTGAAATTATACCAGAACCATATGAAATTATAAATGAAGACGTGGTGTTCACCTGGTAATCAGATTATTGATTTTGATGGTAAACAGGGCTGATGAATCAAACAGAGTATTACAGCGAAACACTTTGATATAGAATTAAAGTTTACTGTGGCGCTGTGAAAATGGCACTTTGTGTGTCATCATGCTGACGATTTGTCATGATCAAACCAAATACTTTCAATGTTAATTTGATTGAAAGAGACTTATCCCACTTGTTGGTGACAGCCAAAAAAAAAGGATTATGCTTCTGATTTTCACTCTAAAATTTGTTTTGAGAAGTCAAATGGCGTTCTCTTGATCATGACTAATCAAACAGCCTCTATGTTTCCCATGTTGAAAGTAGAGAAGATGACACTTCATTGGCTATCATGAGTCATGAAGTGCCATTTTCACAGCGCCACAGTCCACTTCAATTCTATATCAAAGTGTTTCGCTGTAATGACATATTTTAGTAAAAAATAAACCCACATATTGTGAAATGTATACTCGTTATCCATCAAAAACATCTCAGAAGTTGTTCTGTTACCTAAATTTGACATCTGATTTTGAACATTTGAAAGTTATGTTGTATTTGGCAAGGGAACATGGGAGGGGGCCTCTGAGCCAATGTCACACTTGGATATAGATATTTGACATTGGTCATGCTTAGGATAGTTGATGTTTAGGTTAGCTGAGGACAGGTTTAAGGTTAGTGCATAGATGTTGGACATTGGTTCTGCTTGGGATAGTTGATGTTTGGGATAGTTGAGAATAGGTTTAGGGTTACAGCATAGCTGTTGGACATTGATCATGCCTTGGATAGTTAGTGTGTTTGGGACAGTTGAGGATAGGTTTAGGGTTACTGCATAGATGTTACTGAATTTTTACTCATGCAAACACATTGGTTGAACAGCTCTAATTTTATTTATTTCTGCATTCACATTATTTGTGTTATTTCAGAGTGAATTAGCCATTAAGATTAAGGATTAATTTCATTCAGGATACAGTGCCACCCGTAATTACCCATCAGTCCATTCATCCAAATAACTATCTATCTATCTATCTATCTATCTATCTATCTATCTATCTATCTATCTATCTATCTATATGTCTATCTATATGTCTATCTTTTGTTTACATGAGTGTATATTATAACCTGTATTTTATTTACATAAATATAAAACAGATTTATATAATGTACTAAGTGTTAAGAGACAGTGCTGCCTCACTTAAAGTTGAATCCCACAGAATACAGCTGCTCCACCTATTGTACTACACAGTTCAACAAAAATACCCCAGCTGGTGGCTCCCCCGCTTGGTCAAATTGTTCATATGCACTGGAAAAGCCACAGATATTTTAAAACAGGGGTAGGCTCACTCGAAGGCTGCTGGCTCAGCCAGAAAAAATGGCACTAAACTATAAATGCACACATTTTGGGTCGATATACAGGCCTATAATCCAATCCAACTTTCATAAAAATAGGAGAAGGAATCTTTGAGATATTCAAGTTTATTTTAAGGAGGACTTATTTTGTTGAACTGTTTTTCGTAATTTTCTCATATTGTACACCACGTAACTCTCAAAAAACATCGGTAACCCCCCTTCAAAAACTTGTTTTTCAATAAAGTGTGATTTCAGCTATATTCCTTTAATTTTTCATAAATATCTCATGGATATTGTTCGAGTGACGCTGCTTTTCGTTATAAATCCCACACTTTTTTAGTATTTTACAGTATGTTTTAATCTAATGACATAAGATTTTGGAAACATCATAGTTCGAAAATTATGTTGGATAGCCCGCCTATTTTTTTAACGTTGGAAAGCTTTCTTTTTGAAGAACCTTTTGGCAAAGTTTCATGAATATCTCATGGATTTTAGATTTCTTGCCAAGTGTGGGATTCAACTTTAAGATTGCAGTGGCCATTCTGTGTACTAAAACTCACCCTGTGGAAGGGAAAATGGCCGCCCAATGCAGGCTTTCTGGACCTTGATAGCCTCTAAAACTGATAATAGTAAATTTTCTAACATTGAATTAAACTGAAAATACGACCCGTTGTGCACATCTACAATGATGTCAATGTGATATGCATATGATAAGAGCTTCCAGAGTGGGCTGTTTGAGGCCACAGCATTGGTAATTTCACCCCTTCAGTAGATTTCAGGACAAAAGCATAATCGCCCTATGCATAGCATAGCATGGGTGATAATTATCTACACACATAACATTGAGGATTGGTACATGTGCTGGTATAACTTTCTAAAAGTGTTTTCTTTATATATAGCTTAAAACCTAGAAAACTATGAGTAAAAAATGTTTGTTTAAATTAATCAGGCATATTGTTGTAAAATTTAGGAAACCTGTACCTGATACCATTTCTTGCGAATTCATGTCTCATGGCAGGCAGACGCAGGTCAGTTGCACGTCTGGTGTTGTACTTATGAATTGCAGCTGCAAAAGGATCTAGCTGTTGTAGGAAAAAGACTGGAGTCAAACCATTTATCAATTTATAACAGAATTTGTAGTCATACAGTGCACATATATCTTGTATTTTGAGAGTATCTAACTGTTTAAACAAGTTACTAGTAGTCCATGGGTCAGATATCGAAACCCTCCCCCCCCCTTGGGAATTTCGGAGACCCATATATTTTGAAAGATATAAGTCTTAAGTTACAAAATTTGCTTGTTGGACAATCTAAGACCTCAACGATAACCAGCAGGAGCTATGTGAGTGCAGGAAGGTTGAAAATAAATTTTCGCCAAACCGAATGCCGCTATTTTCAGAGAAATGACTAGGCATATAGATTTCAACAACTTCCAACTTTGAACTGGCCTATAGGTGGTCATAATAATGGCTAGGCATATTGAGTTTAATATGGTATGTTAGTATGTTTAACAGGCTATTTGGCAAATACAGTTTCATTATGGACCAAGTGTCTAGACACCCCAGCCATACTTTGAAAAATTTGGACTATCGCAAATTTTTGCTAAAATTTTACTTCTGCCATACTTCGAGCTGGCTATGGCTTGGGTGTCCAGATCCTTGGTCCAAAATGAAACAATAGCCTTTCCATGTCCTTAATATTTATACAAACATTTATTAATATTAAGTAATATTTCAGTGTATTGAAATAGATAGCATAACACCAAAGATCCTTGGAATTATTATATCCACAATTGAGACAAAATAAACGGCCGTCATTTTGAAAAACGGGGTTAATCTGCACTAAACTTCCCAGGAGAGTATGAAAGGCACACACTCATCAAATGCTGACTTTCAATAAATAAAGCTTCATCCATTAGGACTGAGTCTTATGTGTACATGGAGTTGGTTTCAAAGAAATTATTTTAAGTTAACATTTTACAAAGGACCTTTGAAGTTGTTGTTTTTGGCCTGCTGTGTGGGCCTCAATCAAATGGCCCATTTGATATGCGTGACGTAGGGCTGGGTAGCCAGTCAAGGGTGACCACTGACTAGCCATGCCTGGCAATCATGCCAATGCTAACCATGCTCATTGACTGTGTGGTTTCTGACTGCTAAGACCAGTATTGCAAGCGCATCATCTGCCACACATTCCCAAAAAGGTCAAATTAGTAAAGCACAGGTTGAATTTGTTAATGAAATTTAAAAAAAGGTAAATGCCCAGACAACTATCAGAGTGTGCTGTCTACATTTTCTAAATCATGAGTGGCATATACATTTGGAGGTGAACGAGGCTTCACAAAAAGACTCGGATTGATGGATTGTGTACCATCAGTTGACCTGCATCATCACTTGAATCATATTTTGGTGACTTGAGCCTTAAAAATTTAGTTAGTCTGGATTTTGAATTTATGCTATTATTCTGATCTACGTAACAGCATATGCCCTGCAAAGATGCATTTAAAATTTATATATATATTTATATTTATATTTATATATATGTACACGCATTGTACAGCAGAAAAGACTAAACAAAATATAACGACAAAAAGAAAAAAAGACCAGTGGCTCATATTTTGGTCATATTGTGTGATTATTGATCTCTGATGGCAATGCACTGTAAAGTGCTGCCATCTTTTGAATTATATTGACTGACAGGTACGAGATTTTGAGGCATGTTGCCTTTGCATCTTGTTAATTGATTATACAAACGATTCTATGCACGTCTGATTCACCCATTAAGTTTGTCTAAAGCTGCAGGACTATTTCAGCCTCCACTGTCATAGTTTTTGTCCTCAGGTTTCCACAATGCCATTTTATTTACTTTTTGCCCAGCATGACGTAGTTAGCTTGCTAGTTGTTCACTAGGGGTCGCTTTTAATTGTGCCATCAATCAGGCCCGAAATCGAAAATTGATATTGGATTTATTATACCTTTTCTTGGCAGAAATATCTGAGTGACTGTGTCAATGTTTATAAAAAATGACGTTTGATTGATATATCAAATAAAAAAAGTGGATGATTGTGGCCCTTTAATGAATTCCTGACCCATGAAAACATATATTTAGACCCAAAAATCATTGTTCTAGCCCAATTAGATCCAGAGATATGGGCAAAACAACTAATTGGCGGCCATCTTGGAATAATCCATCATGGCCGCTAGCCGTTGAGGTTATATAACGTCCAACAAGCAAAAATGTGTTCTCTGGAATATTAGCTTTCCGATGGTATGTGTCTTCAAAATTCCAAGGGGGGGAGGGGGGGTTACGGTGGCCCGCGGACTATAGTATGAGCGTTGTACTTACTGTTGGTTATCACATGTTGCTTTTTTTAAAAGTTTAAACAAATTATGGGATTGCCAGCCCCTAATTGAGGCACAGTAATGTAAGTGGGGCAAAATCGATGCATTGTATATATTTAGGAGGTCAGCAACTGGCAAATATTTCTTTAATTTAGTCATAATACCTATTGTATATATATTTGACTTTAGGAGTTGTGCATAAAGATCCCCATCATTTTGAAAAGAACATCAGTCGAGTATGTACAGATACATGATCTGCAAATTCATTATTTCCTTGATATGGTATACTGTGCTGTATGAGCACTATTGGATCCATTTCTAAAAGCACATAATAGTTAAAGTACACAATGGTAAAATAACATGAATTCGAGCACCACGGTCATCATACTGTAGATGCTAACCAGCATGAGTTTTCAATGCGCACACTTATGTTATCCTACTTCATATTACAACAACAATCAGGTCAGAGGTCATCCCAGGTCACCTTTTCAAAGTGCCTGCATGCCACCTCTGGCACTTCTTTCCCCACCTCTCATACACACGTCTTCCTACTTTCTCCATACCTTTCATATCCATCACCTTCCAGCCACCTTCCACCTCCACTTATCCCCTCCATTCAACCACTCCACAACATAACAAGTACTTTCACTTTCCACCACCATTATGCAATGTACCATTCACTTCTTCTTCTTCTTCTTCTTGTGTAGCTGCCGCCTCTTACATTTTAGGCGAACCACCAGTGATAATTATTAAATTAATCCCAGTGTTTTTTTAAAGAGTTGATAATATCATATGAGTTAATATTGCATTTTTTTTTGGAGTTTGGAGCACTGCTATATATGTCAAATTACTTCTGTAGTTTCTTCCCATTAGGCTGCATTTTGTGACTTCTTTCCATGTGTAGGTCATGGCAGAATCCACGGGTCTTCATTTCAATCTTCACAGTTGTCTCGTCCGGTGCTCCGTGTAATATGGAGGGGTCCAATATGGCTTGGATGAGGCAGCTGTTATCATCTACCTTGACTTTCCTTTCCTTCAGGCATGTCTTGATGTCTTCGAGCTTCTGTTTTCTCGAGTCTTCCAGTGCTTTGCATCTTAACAGCATGTGGCTCAGTGTTTCCTCTTCTTCGCTGCAGAGGGGGCATCTTTCGCATTTGGATTTTCCGGCTGTGTAGCTCGATGTCACACCATATCTACCTACGAGCATCCTAGCTTTCGTACAGGCCTTCTGGATTTCAAAGGGGTTGTCAGCTTTCTTGTAGTTATGGTGCGTTTCTCCAAGGACACATCCATGGACATTCATGTACCTGAGGGTTGTTTTTTCCTTTGCTTGATTTCTTAATGCTGATATCCAGTGGCAATTTACTGAGTCCTTGACCATCTTTTTCCAAGTTGCCTTCGGCAGGGGGTTTTTGACAAGCTCGAATGCACTGGTGAGTTGATATTTATATAATAATTCTCGGACAAGGACTACCCAGCTGTTGGAGTCCATGTCTTTCATGCATAACTGTCTTTCTATGATTTCCTTTTCCGTTGATCTTTCTCGTCTCAGACAGTTTCCGAAGAATGTCAAGATGTTCTTGTGATGTACTGCTTCCATGGGTAAGCTTCCTGTCAGTAGGTAAAGTGCCGGTGTAGCTGTTGATGATTATTTCTCCAGGGGGAGCCAGGGGTCATTGTAGTGTCTCTCCTTCCCTCCAGATGTAGCTGTGGCATACATCTCAACTGATCTCCCACTTACTGGGCTGTCTCTATGCCATTCATGCTCACAATTCCAAATCTCTTATGCAATTCCTGTTACACGTCATGCCACACACTCTGCATTTCAATTTCCTTTATTCACATCATTTCTATCCAATACTGAATTGCTTTTCACTGTCTCAACTCCACTTTTTTTTATTTACACCTTCAAAAACACAACCACACAAGTCAACACATCATACATCTCTCTTGACAGATCATTCATGCATACTATTACGTACATGTCTATAAGCATACATACACTGGGTACAGGGGAGTATCTACAAATAGCCTGGGGGGGGGGAAAGCCTTTCATTTTGGCCCTGAAGGGGGGGCCCTGCCTGCCCCAATACCCCCCCTTAAATATGCCGCTCATGGATATTTTCTAGTAATTAATATTACAAGTGGGCATGGTGCTGACATGTCTGTCATTCTTACTTGTAAGGTAGGCCTATACATATTTTTTTTATTATTTACACAAGGGAGAACAATCAAAAGGGAGTGTGTGACAATGGGTGATGGTCTGCTGTGGTGGTGGAGTCAAATGTGGAGTGATTTTATCAGCGATAAACATGTTTTGAAGATTTTGTGTTAATTTGAGTATTTTGGACAGGCCTGAAGCAAAAGGTACATTGTAAGTATCTCATGTTGGTATTCATTTTGTGGGCAATTTTTCACCGATTCCAAAAATGTAATATATTCTATTGTATATATGCTATATCCACCAAGATATGTGTAACCACGACTTTGGTATAACAACATTTTTAGCGTTTTCTTCAATCCTGAAGTCAGTGTCAATATTTACTACAAATGTGAGTTTTGGACCAGTTGACAAGCATCTAGACCTGCTGTTTTTAAAATTTTTGACATTTTTCATTTTTCACTCCACCCTACTTGTAGAGGTCTGCGCGGTGCCTAATTTGTAAACCGCAACCGCACTGCACCGCAAAGATCAGAACTGCAATTACACTGCACCACTAGACAAAAACCTTGTCATCGCAATCATGCATACACTTGATTGTCTGACAAACCCCAGCAGGGAGGAATACTGGGCGAAATCATACATAAATATCAAAACATGTCATTTCCTACACTGTTTTCTAAGTCCCTGTATTATACACATTATCAAGCTCTACTTGCCTGCAAGGTTGAAGACGTTTGCATTCATTTTGCACAATTCTGTTGCTTGGATATCGCCTCTTAAGCCACTGAACTTCAGATTAAAAAATTCCAACCTCCTTCAATGTTCATTCATTTTGTAAACATACCCACACAGCCTCCCTGTCAATTGAGGTCATAGCCTCTGAATAGACATAATAAATATATCCTTTTTGAAGCATGAAGGAATTTATCACTGTAACCGTGAAACTGGTAATAACAAACAGGTGTGAATGTGAGTGAAACAATGTCAACCGTGATTGTCTTAGTTCTTGATTTCAGCCATTTAGTTATGCAGAGAAATCTCATTGGCTGATCCTCTCAGGATTATATAAGAAACAGTGACTGAATTTGCCCACAATTAAGTTGACCAGACCGCAAAATTTCTCAGATAACAAAATTAACAACTGAGAGAAAATTTGAGATCTGGGGCCACGGAATTTGATTTGATTGGATATGTTTATTTACATAACTTTTACACTTACAGTATGATAATAGATAAAATGCAAAATTTCAGAAATTATAATCAAATAGCAATCCCAACATGTGATCGATGCTTATGTATTGCCAACAGAATTACTTATTAATACATGTACTTATTTTCAATTTGAACATATCTATCTATCTATCTATCTATCTATCTATCTATCTATCTATCTATCTATCTATCTATCTATCTATCTATCTATCTATCTATCTATCTATCTATCAGAACACAATGTCATTTCAGTTGCTGTCACAAAATGCGACCTGGATATGACATTCATGGGAGCAAATTAATCACAATCAAATAGTCTCACAACAACCAGCCAATCAGGGCTGTTTGATATTTAATCACTAGATCGATAGAACTCATGCGAAATATTTACAATCTTATTCACAGTTTCATCTTATTAAGTTTTTTTGTGTTGACTTGATAAATCAATCCAATCCAATATATCACAGTTATGATTGGTAGACAAAATAGCAGTTATCTGTTTCTAAAATATCACAAGAGAGGGGGGTACACCAAATTGCCACAACAGATTCTGTGCGGAAAATTCGACCTGTCAAGCATTAGTGAACTGCCCGCCTACTGCACCACAGTCACATGGAACCGCACCACACTGCACCGCAGCTAAGCAGAAAGGCACCACACTGCACCGCAGTCATGGAGCATCGCAACTGCACCGCGCCGCACTAAAAACCGCAAATTATCCGCACCCATTTTAGCATACTAAAGATATAAAACTATGAACTTTAGGTGAATTAATTATACACATAAATATGATGTAGAATGAAAATTACACTCAGAATTAGATAATTGAACCGAATGTGAGAAATTTTATTAGTCAAAAGTTGATACTGCAAGTTTAAGTACACAGATTTTACCAAAATATTAAAGTGAAAACAGACAAGTTTGCAGGGCTTAGAATAGTTCCAAAAAGAATTTGAAGATACCAATAGATATAATATTATGCTAAGTTAGGGTTTCATGTGTTGATGAATATTGAACTCAGTTGATATGTGAGCAGTGTAGTAATGCATTCAAGACATACTATCAGATTATCTTTCTCATTAGGAATCACAAGATTGATTAAAAATATTGGAAGTGGAGTACATGATATTCAATGTGAGTGTGTTTGTATCTAAAATTCGAAATTGCATTTTTTTCCTATTTTTCAAATGACTAGGAATTTCTCAGGTTCATAAACGTAATTAATTTCACTGCAATTTCAATTACAATTTTTAAATAGTTATATATACTGTGTCAATGTTACAATACATTATATTAAGTAATTGTAGCTCTAGAAAGTTGCACAAATTTAAAAGGGTAAATACAATTCTTTGTTCAACCCCTATCCATGTATTGTTTTGGCACTACTGTTTCACTGTTTAAACATTTACCTAGTTTGCTAATTAGCAAGTTGGGTTACATATATAACAATACTTAACATCTCAAATGTAATAATACCCAAACATTGTGATAGGAATATATTGAAAGTTCAGACTTTAAAAAATTTTGTTCGTAGACTAAATAAATAGATAAATAGATTAATTGATGGATAGAAATACCTATAGCATGTGTGTAATGCTGTGTATGGAGAGATAATAAAGATAGACTGACTGATTTCATGATTGATGGATGGACTGATTGTTGCGTAATTGATGGTAAACTGATGGATTACTTTATAGATTTATTGGTTTATTAATTTGTGCTTACTACAACAATTAAGGAGGGGTGATCATAATCAACACTTTTGATGAATACAATTAACTTACTTAAATGCCATCACCTGTTTCCATCAAGAAAATAAGTGAATTTGAAATATAGACTTTTTAAAGCGCGGTTCCGTTGCGGTTCTTGTGTCATTAATGAAAATCCGCAACTGCACCGCACCCATTTCATTTGCGGTGCACTGCAACCGCACCGCACTTGTCAAGTTCTAAACCTCAACCGCACTGCACCGCAAATTTTCAAACCGCACCGCACTGGACCGCACACTGTACCGCAACCCGCGCGGTGCGGTGCTGACCGCGCAGACCTCTACCTACTTGACATGGAAAAGTAATATGTGGAGGTTAATTTGGATTGATTATTCATAGTAATTGAAATATGGACATGTTTTTTTGGAAGTAACGCTTGAAAATTGACCTATGTAATATCTAGGTGGACCTGCTACGATATTTTTAAAGTGAAAAAGAATATCATTGCTACGATATTTTTAAAGTGAAAAAGAATATCATGATTGGATTTGGCACCCTGGACATGCTGAAAAGAACGGTTATTAGATCAAAATAAGTGGCTTTCATTGCAAGATTTCCAAATACTGCATGATGATTTTCAGGTCTACCGATGCTTAAATAATGTTAAACTTCAAGGCTTTGTGCAACCTCCAAATATTAATCAATTTTCCTGAAATGTTTACACAAAAGCTTCTATCTATATAAGATCAGATTAAAAGCCTTCTAGACTTTCCTAAAAAAAACTCAATGGTTTACTGGTGAAAAAAAAAAAACCTCCTCATGCAAAAAATGTCTCCTTCAGAAGTAATGTTCTTGAATTAATGCTCATTTTAATAAGTATATTTCAGGGGGGTCTAGGGGGACAACAATCCCCCTGGCGTCAGGGCAAATGGGATATCGGGGTAAATCCGGACATATAAGGGCAGATGCACTGCCCTGGTCACATGCTTTTAAAATATTTCAACAGAGTAGAGACAGCCCCCGGGAAACAGACAATACGATTCCTTTTCTCTATAATTGATTATATTTTCTTTAAAGAAAACAGGAGCAATGCTGATTTACCTGAAGATTCCAGGGGTGATGCTGTTTTTCGCAAAACAGGTACGGGAGATGAAACGGACGATCGTACTCTCATTTTGCCCTCAGTGAGTAATTCAGAAATACAGCAGAATGATGAAACACAGGAAAACGATGAAACTCATACAAATGATGCAATGCAGAAAAATGATGAGACACAGAAGAATGATGAGATACAGGAGACAGAAGAAAATGATGAGAAATTGGCGAACCTAGTCAACCCACCTCAGCAAAATGATAGCCCTGCTTGAAACTTGGATCATTCTAAAATTTGGTTTCAAATTACGTCATTCTGGTACGATGACATGTATGACCTGCCGAATCGCAATTGATATTCTGAAGTTTCACTGTATATTTCGCTAAATTTAGAAGCACTGTATCAGGAACAAGGTGCAGGGTAATTGATTTTATTAGATCTTCTACTGTTTATATATATATATATATATAATTGCCTGCAAACTGCGTCAAGTCAATGGGTTTTTTTAATCACTGAACGTAAAATTGCAAAATTGAGTGTCAATATTCATTCTTATAGCATACAGTGCCGCCTGTAAATAAGAGAAACGCATAATATTGGGCCATTGCATCAATGCTAAACATCCTAAACAAAACTGCTTCTGAAAGCAAGAATTCTCATCTGAATAGAGGAAAACATATTGGGTCATAAGGGATGATATGTGAGGCATGTGGGATAACAATGGCAGCCACTTTTCTTTGCTGAAGTCGGAGTTAGGTATGGGTCAAAGTCTTTGATAAGTAAGTGAAACACAAGCCCAATGTTAAATCATGGGGAAGGGTGGTTCACTTACTTATCAAAGATTTTGACCCATACCTAACTCTAACTACAGCAAAGAACATTGGCTGCCATTGTTATCCTACATGCCTCTTATATTGGCCTTTATGACCCAATATGTTTTCATGCTTGCAGAAGCAGTTTGGTTTAGGATGTTTAGCATTGATGCAATGGCTCAATATCATGCGTTTTACTTATTTACAGGTGGCACTGTATTTTCCTATTTTTTTTGGGCATAACTAGATTAGATATACCGACACTTCAGGAATTAATATATAGTTCACATCTTTTAATTTTTGACTGCACTGTTGTTTCACTTTCCATCCAATAACGATGTATCCTTTAAAGTTACTCTGCATGATAAAATCCTTTGCCAATTATAGGCAATTTTCTGTGTATTATAACATAAACTTGTGATCAACAATATTGCAACTAATTTTTTAAATTATTTCGTTGATTAAATAAATTATTCTGTAATTGCCTTCACTTTTCTTGATAGTGTCTCCAGTCTCCAGCACATCCATTGTTGATGAAGTCACAATGACCATTTTTATATAAATATTTAGCTACAAGTTGACAAATTCTAACAACACTGATGATGTAGCAAAGTTGATTGCACTCAAGATTATCCTTTTTTCCCGTTCGTACCGGAAATAAATCTTGGGGTCATTTAGAGTATTTGGAGAGTCATCAGAAGTATTGAAAATTCTTCAAAATTAAAGAAAATGTGTGTGTGCCAAGTATAATCACCAAGTCGCATCAGAAAATGTAAAAATTACAATAACTTTTTATCCAAACTAACCTATCATTCAGGCCAACTTCAATTGAATTTGTATCATAAACATGAGAGGATGATTTCATGCTGAAACTGGCTGGGTGTGCATCATCTTTTTGTTTGCCTGCCAAGGATCACAAAACAAAAGTGCTTTAGTCCTGTCTCTGTTCGTGACTGACAATTGGCAGCAGTATGCCGTCAGTCCCTGGAATATCGAATTGGGTCAACATTTACATGCTATAGGACAGGTCACAAGATCAGGTAGCACAGCAGCTGTCTGGATTACTACGCCAGACTACTTTCAAGAAGCATGGCTGTTGGTGAAGATCCAGTATTCTGCTTTGAATGGAATTTTTTGAAAATCATCAGACAAAGAGTGACAGATATGTAACTCCATACCAACTTTGCTTTTGTTAAAGAAAGGGATGATTTTACTCATCAGAAGTTTGATGGAATTCAATCTACTTCAACCATTTATGCGTGTTAAAGTGTTGTCAGAAAAATGTCCGAAAAGAATGCTCTGTCACCTATTCACATGGCTATACAATTATTTCAAGCCTACGATTGATGAATTTACTTTCAGGACACTTGAAGTTTTTTAACAGAATTTTCGACGATGTCACATGCATAAATTTCAAGATCTATCTGTTTGTTAAGCTTTTTGTATGATGTGGTTGAAAGAAAGTATAATCTGTAATGTGATTTATCGACTTCTTAAAAATGACTTTTTCAACAGAAATTTTATAATCGTTTCATTGTCCTTCAATTTGAGAAGCAATTTTCTGGTAGAAATAAGCCCTGATTTCTGATGGCATTCATCCAAAGTCTCCGCAAGATGTGTATTTTTATTTTTCAAAAGGAATCCGATGTATATTGCAAGCTTGGATTACAGAAAATTTGTCAAGAGATGTAAGATTGGCCATATGAGTGTGACAACTTGCCCCGGGGGTAGGCTCACTCGAAGGCTCCAGAAATAATGCCACTGAGCTATAAATACACAAATGTAAGGTCGATATGCGAGGCTATAATTCAGCCAACTGTCATAAAAATCAGCAAAGCCATCTTTGAGATATTCAAGTTTATCCAAAGGGGGACTTATTTTTGTTGAACTAGATTTAAATCTGCACATTTTGCAGTAAGTTATTTTATCCATTCATAAGAATTCTTAGTATGTCAAATATGTTTTGTAATATTTATTGACTAGAAGAAACCAACAACGTTGGATGCATGGTAAAAAAATAAGTGAGTGTCCCTGTTCACCCCGTTCCTTGTTGCTTCACTGCCATGCAGCCTCAGACGCTTATAACTGCTCATGCTGATTATTGCAATTAAAGTTGTTATGATACTGTGTGGGAATAACACATTACTGCCATTTTGTCATTTGTTACATTATTACCATTGTATCAACAGTGTTTCACGTGCATAAAATTACTATAATTTTAACAAATCTACAAAATTGAAAATTGAGGGTAATGGGAGAACACCAAATCATGAAATACAGTATCCTACTAGTTATTTCAATTTGGCCTGTGCGCCTATCCTACCTCATTGATTCCTCTGTTTTTGTCACGCTTTTGTGTAGCTTCGTGACCTCTTGGTTTCAATTAATTGACCCTGCACTTTAAATAGGCTGTTTTGATCTGATTTCTATACTAAGCGCGTATTAGTTTACATGTACATCATACAGCACTGCACATGAGGGCGTGGGTTCGAATCCCACCCCGGAACTCAATTTAGTCCGAGCCCATGGGACATTAAATGGAGGCGGGTTGTATCCAGTGTTCTATGCTGGGGCAACTGAAAGACCCTGGGCATCCCTGAATTAATATGTACCAGACTCACAGTCTTCTCATCTCATCATCATTCGGCGATTGCCTGCCTTGATATAGCCCACTAAGGTGCTGCAGAGGCGTAAAACACAAACAAACAAACAAACAAATACAGCACTGCACAGGAAAGTCATTGGCTTTTTCCACAATTATCCTCGTGCCTACCTCCAGTCCAATGGTGTACAGCAAGTGGTAATTTGTTGAAAATTGTTAGTTTCTAATATAATACAACTAGGAACACAAATAGCATTTTAAATTTATAGAGTAAATAGAGAGTCACGATTCCCTTGTTCGGTCAGTGCTCATGATGCCCCCTTGATATGAATTATGACAAACACATTTAATCTCTCTATCTGCTGCAAGGCTACATACCAAATATATTATTTCTGCCAAGTGAAGTGACCTCAGGTCAATGGTATCTCTTCTAATCCAACTTGAAAAGTTTTAACAACTGAGCACTGCTGAAAATGTCGGTTACGACACAACAGCAGCATGGCAGCAGCAGAGAGCTGCCTGGGGAAACCATTGTGACATCACTGTGCTATTTTTAGCTTAGCTGCTCAGCTGCTGGTGAAGTCAGCTGACAGCTAAATTAAAAATATGGCGTGCCACTCCGCATCCAGTTGGTATGATTAATCTTATGTAACAGCATAGAATGATGTTTTCTGGCTTGACTATGACTTAGGAATGAAAGTATGTGTATCATAATGATTCATTCTTAATATGTGGGATTGCAAATTTTGGCCAAATCAATGGGGCACTCAGACTTTAACATTGGAAAAGGCGGGATCAAACGGACAAAATTACATGTTAATGAACTGCTATATCATTGTTCATTTTGCCAAAAAATTACAACCTATATGGTATAGTTACATGGGAGTATGAGGTCTAAGTCAGCTAGACACTAAATTTTGGGCTCTAAAATGACAAAAATGTGTATTAGAATCCTCAAGACGCTGTCTAACTATTATTGAAAATACCTTATTCCTTTGAAATGAAGGACAGCAAAGGTATCATCACTTTGTCTGGTGTTGCAAACGTTCCTGTTTAATTAAAATTTGTCATATTGGTAGTGAGGTGTGCTCACCAATCCAACATAAAACAAACAACTTTGTTTTTCATCCGTTTTGGAGACTCTACTCATTGGCATATACCACGCTGAAATGGTAAATTTTTGGATAGTACCTAAATTTGGTTCTAAGACGACTGTCTATGTCAATACAAAAATGCCATACTTTCCGTTGAATTGTTGATAATGGAGGATACGATAGAATCGCTGACAATGTGTCATAAAACTTGAGACCTAGATATTCGGAGTAGCTACGGGTAGTGTGTGTATGCCTTTTTATACCATTCGACACCTCTGTCAGCCAATCACATGCCAGTATTACAGGGGAATAATTCCTATATTCTTTGTTGTCCAGTTATCCTCTCATGTTTGAGTGTTTGAGTGTTTGTCTCATGATATAAGCCAGTTATTCACCATGGGATCAGGAACATGTGTTTATCACACCTCGGGCTAAAGCCCTCGGGTGATGATTCACATATTCCCTCTCCCGTGGTGAATAACCTAAACATATCTAGCCGGTTTACTATGGCGCCCTTTGGGAAGTAAGAACAGTTGAGTTACAGATGATTTTGTAGGCCTATTTGTATACATAAGTGGTAGAAAATACATAATTTTTCCTACAATTTTCATTGGTTTAGAGAAGATATGACACCACTCTCTCCTGAAAAGTGACATAGCATTTTACATGGGTAACTGTGGCATTCTAATCCTTTTATCTCCTCAATGGAATTATGGAACTGACTCTAGCTGTTTCAAGTGAGAGTTTCTGTTAGTGTTTCACACATTTTTAGTACAAAACATTCTCAAAGTCTAATACTATGCATTGAGGTGATTGGGATCAGATGATCCATAAAATGATTATTTTTACAGAAAAGAAACAAACACATGCAATTAATATTTTCTCAGTGGAGGGCTCTACCCAGGCCACATGACAACGGGTTACCTATCGCTGGGATTCTGGTTAAATCCCCATTATGATTTTTCTCATAAATGTTGGCCACATCACTGGATCACCCTCCTATCCTAAGGGACGATTCAGAATTTATGACTTGGGGGGGGGGGGGGGGGGGGGGGGGGCCCGGGGGTATGGGAGTTTTGATTGAACTTTCTGTGAAAACTGATACCCCCCTTCGGTTTCACTTATATTTTTAGTACTTCCCTTTTCTTGTTAAGATTTCATTTGGCAATCAATTAAGTTGTGAAAATAAGAACCCCCCTTCAAACATATGTGAAAATTGGTGCCCTGTCTGGAAAAATTCCCATTGCCCCAAGTCATAGAAAGCATGTGCCAAGAGGTGGTTCCCACTCAAGTAAAACCATAGTTCTAAACTACCACCCCCCCTAGATCCAGTCGTAAAATTTAGTTCTGAATAGTCCCGTACTGTAATCACAGACAAAGATTTTGGTCAAGGCGTGATAATTTAGCATTCAGAGATGTGAAGCCATTCAGAGTCAGATTGAGACTGATTTAATATCAACTGAAGCAATCAACAGTACCGTAATATGGGGTGAATAGGGACACAGGGGTGAATCGGGACAAGACTGGGATTTGTATTATTTCTTCAAATATCAACCACTTCTACTCAACCTAGGGAATTTATTTTTAGTACATGTATAGTACACATACCAGCGCATACTGTGATAAAATGTCATACTTCTAACTGCAGGCAGTAAGGAAGTGCAGCACCTTAAACCTGGCCCTGCATAATTTGAATTTTAACATAGTGGTCAAAACTTTGCTCATTTCTCAAAAAATATAAACACCAGAGCCATCAAACTTGCAGGAAGCTTTTTTAAAATTTTAAATGGTATCAGGGAACCAGAGTAGTAGACTAGATGTGGGATTATGTATGTTTGGTCATGGGTTAAGATCTAGGTCAATGGCAAAATTTCGGGAATCATAAAAACATACTCCACCAATTTTCCTTTGAATGTACGGGCATGGCTTTTTGATAAATATTATTAAACTTGGCATCATTTATTATGGATTTAGTCCAGAATTTGTAATCACTTGCAAAATTAGCAGATAACTACAGTTTTTGACAGTTTTCTGTCATTTACCACATTTTTTATAATATGTATATTATCAATGGAAATTGTTTCAGATTTTCCTCAAAAGAAATATTTTGCATTTTGAAGATGTTTTCTAATGTTTAATCATAGGAAGCAATCACTTAAGGAAGCTGGGAAGTATTTATTGTTGAAATAATGGAGTGTCCCGATTCACCCCAAACTGTGGGGTGAAGTGGGACAGTGGTTTTTTGGGCCCTGGGCCTTGGTAATTTAAGATATCATTTCAAGCTCCTATGGCAGATTTCATGAAGAAGCTGCAAAATGACTTACCACAACTTGTCCACAAGTTACATTAGCACTATACTGATAAGGCCAGACATAATCGATTCGTAGATTCTCAGATTTTCTCAGGGTGCTTCTTCTGAGAATAGCGGGCAGGACAAAAAAAACTGAAATCTAAATCTTTTATTGTGTCAATCCATCAAATAAAATAATGGGCAAACAGTCTTTTCTGTTAGTTTGGTAGGTCAGAGTAGCTAAAAACATGGCCTTGTGCTAATGTAACAATGATGAATGATGGAGGACGGAATTTTTTATGCTGATCCTACTGCAATATAAATGAAGTCACCAGCAGGCTACCACCCATGGCCTGCTCTTGGGACACCTGGCTGTCAGTTCAGAAAAAATTTGAGATCTAATCATGTGTTTTTTAACGTAATTTTTATGTACACATTTTGCTAATGTAACACTATGAAATGGACGGATGCAAAATTGCAGTTACATTAGCTATAAAGAAACAGGTACCACACCCAGTCGTTTATGTTTTTGGTGATGTATATAGGCAAATAAGACATGTTTTTCAATAAAATATTATAATTTCATGTTTGAAATTGGCATAAGTAGCGAGAACACAGAAAAATTTCCATGTAAAAGTTGCTAATGTAACCTCAGTGTCCTGGGACGGAATCGAGTTACATTAGCAGTCTTTTTTTATTTTACATTTTTTTTAAGTTTTATAATGACCAAGACAATTAAAAATGGTTCCAAAATAATTTTCAAGATGTCTTTTATCAATCACATACCATTACATTTTCTTGAATTGGTTTTAGCAGATTCCACAGAGTGCCAAAGTAAGCATGTCTGATCACCAGTAAGTTTGGTCGTCCAAAATTGTCTTCATGAGGCATAAAAAAATAACTTTTTAAGAGGAAAAAGCTACATATTTGAGGAATATTTTATTGATATTTATTCATTACCTCACAGATGTACTGAGTAATAGGTTTACTTGCTTTAGGAAGCAGCAGGGAGATAACAAAAGGGTTGGAAAGTTTAAGGTACCTTTTAAGAGCACTTTTCGTGAAATTTGCCCTATGGAAAGTTAGACCTTCTGTTGGGACACAATTTGACACCATATTTTGGTTTCTGGGTTGATTTTTGTCCATTTAACACAGAAAAACGGCCAATTCTGTCCCGATTCACCCCATATTATGGTAACACAGGAGTGTGAAATAAAACCGTTCAGGAGGAAATGTAAGAGTTCATGTGGATTGCGGTTTGACATGTGTGAACAACTACCTCTTACCACAATATACCTAAGTTGGCCTTTGCAGCAGTTTATTGGTTGAAATGTTAACATCAGTTTTCCAGCTAACATCACTTGCTCGAAGCAAGCTGAAAAAAAGTGACACGCTTTATGCAGCTTGACCAATCACCTGGCAGGTTTTTCTGATGTCAGATCAAAAATTTAGCAAACTTTTTTGTTATTTGATCCAAGTCTACAAATATGAAATCATCTGTAAGTCTTATCACCACATCATAAATCAAATGTCCACTGCAAGCATGGTCTCTCAACTATTCACACATGAGAAGGTCATGCTAATCCCATTTAAATGGCCTGCTATCAGTACACATTCTGAACATTTTAATGTTGAATCAGCAGTCAAATCACTCAACTTTGTATTATCTATCTAATTGCACCTTATACAATGAGAATTTAAACCAATTCACACTTTCACAGTTTCATTTACCTTTCTTGTTATTTAAATGCATTGCATCTAGGCAATCTTATTTCGTTTGTGTCCTTGATCATATTTGGTGTTGCTTGAGATGGGCTGTCAGTCAATATTGATATTGCAATAAATATTGATATCAGATCTATTCAAATTTTAATATTGATATCGAAATAAATACTGTATCGTTATTGGAACTTTATCTGCAGTATCACATATTGCAAATTTTCTCAATATCGCCAAGTCCTACTACCAGACAATGTTGCAACAATAACAGTGCAACATTATTCAAATAAGGCATGATATGACTGCAATATGAACATTTATTTGCATGAGGAAATTCATATTGAACAAGGGCACAGCCCAAGTTCGATATGAATTTATGAGTACAAGTAAATTTTCATATTCAACGATAATAAGTGCTGTATTTGTTTTATTGCATGACCACTATGCTTCCTATATAATGTTCCTTTCTACAACAGCAGAGACTGACACTGTAAGTTTTGCAGAAGAAATCTACCAAGAAAATTTAAAACAGAAGTGAGCAATTTGCTAATCATGTAATTATTTTGGCTGGGGGAAGAAAGTTAGGAAAAAAAACTCATATTGCACTCTAGCCATGTAATCATGTGACTGAGTTTGGTCAATCAGCATTGCTGTAGCATAGTGGTCATGTAATAATATACTATCCTCACCAGAGTTCACTTGAAATGAGTCATGGTCGCTGCCCTCAATGTTAGTATTTCTAGAACATTATCTCGAGTATGCCTGCTTACATGGCACGACCCATGTGACCACATTAACTCATTTTGCTTGCACAAGTTTTCTCAGTTGCCTCTTGTGAGCTCTTGTGGCCAAGTGTGAGGCGGACTTGGTTGTCAGTTGGCTTTTACAAGTGCTGCACACTATTCTCACAACACAAACGTATTTATAAAAACCGTGGATAATTAACTGGAAGTATGAAATCAAGGCTTTTTCGTATTTTATTTTTATTAATTATCATCTCAGAGAGCTGTTCAATTCAGTTTAAAAACAATGATGATGTAAATTGTTCATGGCAAAACTACATAAAACAATGGATAGCATTCAAAATACATGATTACCTAAAAGTGGATTTTAATATTATGCTGAAGGAAACTATACAAAATATTCATTCTATTAGAGCGGCATGTTTTAATAACAATCATTACAACTTGTGTGGGGGATATCTAAAGGGTTTGTGCAATGCCCTGAAGTGGAATATCAATGATTCTATTAAATGCGAATGGATATTGCAAGTGCCACAAAATCTTTGCATTTCTATGACAGTTGTCACACTTCCACCCAGTGATCCTTTCATTTATGACAGATTTAAATTAGTAATTAACATTTTATCACAAACCTCACTTGATGAAACAAGTGATATTGTTATTTCTAGAAATTATGAACCATTTGATATTGTGACTAATTCATCTGTGGCAAAGGTCAGTTTCCTTGTTTCAGTTGTTCAATCCAATTCTCTGATTCGCCTATTTTTCCAAGCCACCAAATGTAATATAATGATAAGCAAGGGTATTACAGCGTTCCATAATGGACAACCATTAAGATTTCCTAACAACCAACCATATCGTCACTTTCCACGAAAATCTATGACAGAGTATCATGCATTGGTGCAGACTGAGGTTGGAACTTTTACTCGCATATTTTTTGGTTGCAATTTAATAAGAAAAGGGCTTCTTCTGTTTGATGGACCATCTTCACAATCTCGAAGAATGAAAGCTCAGTGTTTCAAGAAAATTTCCACTGCAGTCACGGCAAGTACGTTTCAGCTTTATCTCATCTTCAGGCACAAACACAACATGAGAGGGACGTTCTTTGTTTCTTACATTGCTCACGATGACAGAGATGACGTTCAAGTATTTGACCTTTCAAAGAGTGACAATTTGTGGATTACATGGAACTTCCACAATACTTCATCAGTTGAATATAAAAGAATAAGAATTTTAAGATCAGGTCAACAGAAGAAGCATGGTTTGACCTTCAACCTTTTCATTGATCCATCATCAAACGGACCGCAAGGGCATTTCTGTCAGTATGGAGGAATAATAATGAAAGAAGGCATAAGAGCTAACAATTCTTTTATGGACATTGGCCCAATATGCTCGAAAGAAAATGCGCAAATGTTAGAAAATATAACATTTTCATCTGATGGAAGTTTCTATGTTATCGTTTACCATTATGGGTTAGTATATTCGTCAAGAGGAAAGCTGACGTTTCACAAACAAGGCACAATGGTACAATGCCATGCTTTGATCAATCCCTGTCGTGTTTGTGATGATGCATACGATAATATTTTATTCTCACTAGTTTGGACTGCAATTTCTATTGATTGCTGGCGAGACTTCCCAATCATAAAGATTAACGAAGGGTGCCTTATTGCAATTATTATGTTGAATCATGGAAACATGGGACGAGATAGCTGCAGATGGATCTCATACAAGCTACCTCTGCAGAGCCTGAACTTCCAAATCAACCACAGATATATCAACCAAAGACCTTCGTCAGCCTGTGAACAATCAACGTCATTGCCTTTCCAAGGTTATTCAAGTTCACAAGTACCAAAGACTAACGTATTTGAAAGTTCTTTAACTTTTCAATCCTTTGTTTTCCAGTTTAACATTACGATATCCCAATGTCCTTTTAATTCAATTCTGCTTACCACAATTCACAGTGGCACAGGAAATACTTGTCAAGAAATAGTTCACTACTCCTTGTCTGTTAGGAAAGGCCTACCAGAGTTCTTTGGAACATGTCACAAATTCCATATTGTGTTGACAAAACAAAAGACTGCCTATCAATTTAGAGTTTTCTTCTCCGATCAGCAGAGCTACCTCAGAAAATATTTGAATAACTTTATAGTTGTTGCATTCCATGACCAGAAACAAATACATTTAGAAAATGACAGGTTTGAAGTGCAAATCATGGATGAAATGTTTGATTCATATGAAGGATATGAGCCCCTGACTGTAAAATTCAGATCAGAAGAATTTCCTTTCGAATGGAAAAGTTTTGGCCAATACTTGACAATTTCAGTGAAGGCGCAGGACAACTTCAGATCAGAGATAAAGTTTGTATTGATAACACTGGCCGTTTATGCTGTTGATATTGTCAGAACTTACTTAATGCCTTCAATTGTCGTTGGTTGTCCAAGGGATGAATTTTACACCATGGCGGGTGATGACGGCTATTACAGCATCCATACAAACTTCTCAGGTGGATGGACTGAAGCGAATGAAACTTGTCAGGCAAGAGGAGGCTATCTTTGGTCTATAGATAGTTATAGAGAATGGGATAAAGTCTTACATTCTCCACGGGAATTGACTGAGTGTGCCTCAACAAGCAAATCTCCAGCAGAAGAATGGAAGCCCATGAATGTTGCCAAATACTTTAGGACATCCTCTCTTTTCTTTCTTGGATTTCAGGTAATACCTCAAAAAAGGCTTTATTTAAGGATTTGGCTCAACCCGAGAGAGGACCATATAAGTTATATACCGTTTGAATCCCTGAATTCTGTAGTTTCAGAAATATCCTTTTGCAGTGAAAAATCAGTTGAGAGTTTTTTGTAATTTGGTTACCATGGCAACCAAGTCAGAAAATTATGTGACAAACAAAAAATAAATAAAATGCTCTCAGACCGGTAGTTTTTCTTAGATAAGCCTCATGTTTCTTTTGAATTACATTTTATGGAAAGGTCCCCTTCTATTGGTCACATGACCTGGGTGAAAGGTCACATGACCAGCAGGGGAGCGAGTTATATATTATAATAAACATTTCTGTTACCATGGTAGCAATTATGCCAAATGACTTATTTCTTGAAAGCATGTCATTATATCTCTAAAATATCAAAAATTTGAAAATGTGTCATTGAACTGCATTGTCCAGTGCATATTTCTATGTCTGCATGGATTAAAAATTGCTAGTTTTGCCTATTTAACGAATATTTATGATTCAAACGGTATGTAACTTATGTGGTCCTCTCTCGGGTTGAGCCAAACTCCAATTTTTCCAGCCTGGCTCCCTGCCTATATCATGTTATTGGCTTGAAAGTTGGTTCCTGGAAGTGGAAAAGGTTGTCACAAAACTTATTTTAACAAGACTATGTTACTTCAGGTAAAATTCCTCCAGTTTGACATTTGGATGTGTACCACTTGACAGTGAAAATTAGCATTGTGTACACCGTTGTACATGTAGTCATGTCCAATGGTTTGGTGCTTCATTTATTGACACTGGAGCACTGCAGCATGAAATGTGACATCACAAAGGTGTCACCATGGTGACGTATGTCAACCTCTCTTTCACATCATCAGTAACAGTTGTTTCTTTTTTGGGGTAAAGATTTTGTATCTCAAAAAATAGGGGGAGGGGGGTGAAAAATGGTGGTTACTGATTCCTTGAAAATAAATGTTTTTGTAAAAGTGAAATCTCTGAAAACGTTTCTGATTAATTTTTTTTAAACAGAATTTGGCTCTTAATTTCCATTGCTTCCTTGTGATAATAGAGGGTTTCATGGTACAAAACAATTGTCTAAAGGGTAAATTGTAGGACATGAGATATTTAGACCCTCGAATGTCATGTTACGGCCTCGTTGTACATTGACATTCTCGGGCGTACATATCTTCATGTCCCACATTTACCCATTAGACAACTGTAATGTGTCTCCTTGAGTCTGACACATTAAATACCACCAAATTAGTCAATTGGATGCTACCCTACAGTATGTCCTGTGTGTCATTGTGACAGAACAATGTTTGTACAGTCCTTAAAAATCAACACAATGAGATTTTCCTTAGACTAATTTGACTAGGACTAAGTCTGGGGTAAGTAAGTTGATTGACCATATTTACATATTATAGAGTCATATACAATGCTCTTTACACTTCCCATCACCAAAACACAATATATATATGGCAGACTAACTCAAATGCAGGCGCGTTTGCCTTTATCAGTAGATATCAGTGATAACTTGATATCTTGATACCTTGATCTTCGGCTTGGAAATAAGCAATAGCCTGTATGCGCCGTTCACGTGGAGATTACTATCATTTATATTACTGCATGTGCACCAAATCCTACTTAATATTACAATAACGCACGTGACATGACGTCATCCCAGCTCACCTTTTCTATGTTCCTGCAAACCGACTCATCCACTCTTCTCAACACCTTCATACACATTACTTCCTATTTTTCGTATCCCTTTCCTGTCAGACCCCATTCCACTACTTTCCTCCAATTTCCCCTTCGATTCCACCGATCGCTGACAATGTCTGCGTCGTAGTTCTCTTATTGCTCACCTTATTTGGTGGCGCCACTGTACCCCTTCCCGCCAAAACGATCCAGCCACTGCACTGTCACCCACTGCTCTCCTACATCCACCTTAATTGCTCTTTACCTTTTCAAGTGCACTTCACTTTCACACCTCCACCACCAATTAAGCACTACAGGATAATCTGCATTGCTATTGATTGTCATTGCTATTGTCAATTGCTGTGAAGAGAAATTGACCATTAATACTGAATGGAATACCATTTAGTGCAACTTACTGTAACAGTGGATTCATTAATACACAATACACGCTGTGGTAGTGTGAATCATACTATCAATTCATGCATTCCTCACGCCACTCTATAGCCAACCTGTTCAATAATGGCGGTTTGCAAGCAGCTTTCCTGCACTACCCACAAGGTCCTAAGCCAGGTTTGGTCTTTCTAATTACAGTCGCAGAAATAGAAGTGATGCTTTTTATGTTCTTCTCTCCCCTCCCATGTTTTCACGCATCTTATGCTTTCAATTGAATTGGTTGATGCAATATTGCACCAAACCTACCTAAACGTTGAAGCACACTTGAAGCACAACTTCAGACCAACTCCCTCCACTCACAGGCAATATGACCCTCAACAATCCATGTATTTACTATACACCAACTGTGCTTCAAATTGTTTTTATATTGTCTGAGTTAATTCTTCTGAATAGAAATCTGCCCGCTTACTCATTCTTCATTCCCCTTTTTGCATTTTAATGGGTATTTTCTAGTCTATATATATATAACGCTTGTTGATGTGATGTTTGTCTATGAGTTATTTAAACATGTTGATGCTTGTAGCCTCAATTACTGATTGGGGTAGTGAATTCTAGCTGTTAATGACTCTATTGAAGGAGTTACATCTGGGCTTGACTAGATGCAAGTTACATCCTCTGGTTGATGGATATAGGAATAACTGGAAGAAGATGCTCGGGGTCCAAATGGTCAAAATCCTTTGAAGATCTTGAAGATCTGAATTAAATCTCCTCTGTCTGCGGTGAGGAAGTGAGGGCAGTCTCAAGTGCTCCAGCCGTTCGTTTTCATCTGATGTATAGCAGGGATGCCAGATGACGTTGGCATATTCCAAGTGCTGTCTGACGAGGCTCTTATATAGCAGTGGGAGGCTTGATGCAATCCTAAATCTTTCTCCAGGGTGGTAGTGTCCAAGACCGTTGGTCCCATGAGGGTCTTGTCTCCTTTCTTGTGAATGGCATGGACGTGGGCCATTTTCCATTCCGGGGTTACTTCACTGTTTGCAATAGATCTTTCAAAAATTAGAGACTCCTTGAGCGTACGTGGGTGGAGTCCGTCTGGTCCTGGCGCCTCTGAGATCTTCAGTTTGCCGAGCTTCTTTACCATATATTCCTTCGAGATTTTTACTGTTCTCAATTTTGGACCCTCATATGGAATGTTCAGGGTAGGGATGCATGTTGTGTCCTCTCGGGTGAATACACTGGAGAAGTAGTTGTTCAGAAGTTCCGCTTTCTCCGGATCACTGCTGATTCTTGTTCCTGAGCTGTCAGTAAGGTCTTCGATGGTCGCCTTGCTCTTAAGCTTTGAATTGACATGTCTCTAGAAGGCCTTGGGTTCTCTTGAGATGTTGTAAGCCTCGTCTTTTTCAAATTCTTTGCAGAGCTGCCTTGTGAGTTGCCGCAGTTCCAGCTTCTCTTTAGTGGCTCTGATGTAGTCGAGGTGACTGTTTGACCGCAGATACTTCTTCCAGGCATTCTTCTTCCTCCTTTGTTTAGATAATCCAGCCTTGGTCATCCAAAGTTGTTTTTTCTTGCGTTTGCTTGTGGATCTAAGGGATATGTGGCGGTCACATGAGTCTTTGAGGCATCGCATTGTGTATAGGTCATTGCTTCGCTGGTTGACATTCCTTGGAGTTTTGCATCCCGGTTGTGTATTTCGATTTGCTTATTCAACTCTTTGTGGTTTTCAATGTGATATCTGGGCTTTCTGGGTGTGTCCTGCTTGGGGATGTTGGATACAAAGTCGAAAACTATGCACATGTGGTCGCTTAGGCCAATTCCGGGAAGGTCGGAGATGTTGCCGATCATCCCTTCTTCGTTGGTCATGACAACATCGATGCATGTTGGTCTGGTTCCCAGACAGTATCTAGTGGGTTCTTCGAAGTTTTGATGCAAGTTGTTTCGAACGGTGTTGATCAGTGATTGCCCGTCTGCATCTGCTGTAGTTCAGCAGTTCTTCCAATCGATGTTTGGAGAGTTTATATATCACCAGCTGTCAGTAGATGTGACAGTGATCGTGATGAGATGCTGACGATGAAGTCAGTAACGGTGTTGCCTGAGAATCTGTTTGATTAGCTTCTATAGATGCCGCATACTTCCAGCTTGTCTCGATTCACAAGGTTAAAGGATAGATGAACTCCTTCCAGGTAAGGTAAGGTAAGGTAAGAAAAGGTTGATATGCGAGGCTATAATTCAGCAAACTGTCATAAAAATCAGCAATGGAATCTTTGACATAGATATCTATTCAAGTTTATCAAAACGGGGACTTATTTTTGCTGAACTGTTTATATAATTTGAATGTTCATTGAAGTTTTTGTTACTTACACAGAATGCCATTTTATTACTTACTAGTATAGCATTTACCCGTGATAAATGGCATTGAAAGAGGGCGTGTGTTGAGTATGTTGGCCTATAGCATGGATGTTGGAAGGTGGTAAATGAATAATAAAAGTGTAATGAGAGGTAAGAGGGATATAAAAGGAATAGATAGTTTCGAATTTAAAAAAAAAAGCATGACATTGGAAGACAGATAGTTTTGAGATAGGAAATAATTTGCTGGTGAAGGAAGCATTTGTAAATTTGGTAACATGACTGATAGATAAATAGTTGAGCTATTAAATGAGGGCTTTTATGAGGCACAGGTGTTTAGGTATAGCAATACCTTATGCACGAAGAAAACGTAATTGTTGATTTAGTGGTCAACATGTTATGAGGCAAAAGAGAGAGAGAGAAGCAAAATATTATGAACTGTAAAGACAATGCAAAAATGGTAATTAGCTACAAAAGATTTTTTTCCAAGGCTTTGATGTGGAGTTTTCAAGGAACCGAAAGGTCAAGATTTTAATTACACTTGAGTCATTGTGTTAAGATTTGATACTTGAATACCAATAAGGACACAGAATTACCAAATTGAGTTGTCAATCGCACTTAGATATAGGCCTATTGTACTCGTTTTTGTGATCCTCTGTTCTTTGAAATTTAGATTGGTCATTGCAGCTTCATACAGACACACAGATCTGGGCCTCCACCAGTAGTCAAGGCAATGGGTGCAACATAGTGTAAGAATCGCTCGCAGAGTGAGGAAAGCATGAAACAAATGTTCAGAAAGACCTACTCTAACATTTTAGGCCGGGAGCCAACTTGAGATTTTTGTTGTTCCTTCCGCCATCTTGGATTTCAAAATGGCCGCCATTCTGAACCTATTTTCATCTATATCTCAGGAACTATGATAGCTAGGGAGATGATTTCAGTGGCAATCCCTTTCATATCACACCCATAATTCATAAAAAGTATTTTGAAAGTGCTATTATGGCAGCCATATTGATTTTCAAGATGGCCGCCTTTAAAAATCAATTTTCTAACATATCTCAGAAACTACAGGGGTTAGAGACTTCATTTCAGTGGCAGGAACTCATTTTTGGGGTCAAGGAACCATATACACTAAGTGTACAAGAGATTGCAAGGCAGCCATATTTAATTTTCAAGATGGCTGCCATTAAAAACTTATTTTATGCCATATCTCGGAAACCATGCGAGTTAGAAACTTTGTTTCAGTGACTAAATCCCAATTTTCAGGATCAAGGAATTTGATGCTCTAATTTTAAAAGAGATTGGATAGCAGTCATATCGAATTTTGAATTTGACTTCCCAAGATTGAGCATTTCTGACTTTGTTTCTGAAGTTAAAAAGCGAGAACAGTGATTCAGACATCTGTCCCTTTCTCTACTAGGAATGTAAATCAAATATATGCTATTATTTCAGAAACTATGGTTGTTAGAAACTTCGGCTCAAGTTAAGTATCCAACTGTTAGTGACCTCCCTGGACTGAATAAGCCACAGGATTGGCTTATTCACAGTTGTTCACACCTTTTCAACCAATCCTGCCACTTATTCAGTCGAGGGAGGTCACTTATAGTTGGATACTTAACTTGAGCCGAAACTTCATTTTAGTGCTCAAGAAATGTGATGCTCAAATTTTAATAGATTGGGTTTCATCTATGGTCAAATTTTTAATTGCAATTCTTTGGATAAAGCATTTCTGACTTTTTTGGGGGATATTGCTTCTAGCATAATATTTCAACTGTTTGAGAGATATGATGTCTTGATATCACTCTGTATACATGCAAAATTATGACAAAGAGTGAATTATCACAAATTACTAAAAACATGGTGGCATCGCATTTGACCATTTGGCAAACCAGTCGAATGCCCCTAGGTTTTCATTTGTACCATTTACCACAGTATTGGACAATGCGAAATGGCCATTTCACACTATCTATGCCTGAACATGCTAAAGAATACTGATCTTAGGACAACATGGGTATTTTGATTTACTTAAATCGCAACTGTTCATGGAGAATATGAGAAAGATCAAGTCTCATTTCCTTCATAAAGGGCAGAAATCATTAATATGGTTCTAATCTCAGAATAATGTCTTTGTAAGTTTGTATACAAAGGAGAGCCAATAAAACATTACAACAGCAGTTAAAAGTTTGATTGTAAAACTATAGTAGCAATTTTTGAATGTTCGGTCTATTTCTTCAACTACCTGATACTTTATCAGACCTGGTCATTTAGAACTCACCAACAGTGATTTAAATAAATCACTTCAAAGCATCCTCCCATTGCAGAACTCGTTTACACTCACCCTGCCAACAGGCTCAACAAAATACTGAAGATTTCTAAAGCATTGTTAGCTTTTTTCCGGCTTGATTTAATTAATTGTTTATGGTTTTCTATATAGAAGCTCATAGAAACAACATACAGACAACTATGAAACACTCAAGCATTCATTCAATTGCTTTGAAAAATCTCAAACTGTTAATTAAGTCTGTCACACCGGAGGAAATTTAATCTTCTTTTTGCTAATTGATGTGGTCAGGGTATCTTTCCAAGCTTGCACTGAGAAGTGAGGATGCTACAAAGAGAGTAAATTAAATTTCTATGTTTCTGACAAACAAACAAAAGTCTGTTTAAGAATAAGCTACAAATTGACAGTGTTGGACTTTAGGTACTAGACTGTTCTCACAAATTACCTGCCTGTGAGTCTCATTTAGTTCAGCACAGACTCTTAAATAAAGGACTGTCCATGTTAAGGCACAATCTGATGAAACTTTACAAGTTTAAAAAAAATTATAGACCTAGAAGAACAATAGAGTAAAAATGAAAAACAAAATGCATTTGACCATTTTCTATTTTGGCCTAATGCGAATCCTATGTTACATGCAAAATTTAAAGTACCTGTCATGCAAAGCTCCAATTATAGGCCTACACTATTCATAAATTGTATAAAGTTGAGCATGTTATTCAAAGTTTGATTACACACCAAAAAGTTAACACCAAAACAAATATTACAAATGAGTGATGACTGGAATTTCAATTTTGTGAGGTAATTTAAAATGAAGCAAAAAAACTGACCTGACCTAGCTCTTGTAGCAGATGAACACACATAATTTTAAATGTTACATTATTTCTTCTGCAACATTATGTGATTAATGTTGGTTGGCCACTGCAATGCAAATTAGAACTAAATATAGTTTTCTTTGACATTTTACTGGCTAATCACAACTGGCTTCTTTTTCACATGGTTTCTATAGAAAGAATCAGAAATTCTTACCTGATATTTCCTTGTTATAAATAAGGTTCTACAGCTGAACAAGTTCTATCATTATTATTTCTGTCCATTCACTAAAGATGCATACATGTATGTGATACTGAGGAATTGATTTTGCTTTGTAGCTCCAAATAATACTTTATACTTTACTGATTATATTGTATCATGTTATCTCAGTTTTCTCAGGTTGTTGGTTACAAGTATACATGTAACGTTATCACTCCTGATGCGAAGCTGTCAATTCAAAATGTGCTAATAAAGGTTTAGACTGCATATTGTCAAAAACAAAGGTATTGTCTGACTTAGACTGATAATAATTGTTTGGTGCTAACTGTTTTGTCTATAAAATCAGCACACATAATATTCTCATGCTAAATCCCATTCACAAATTATACTGGAATGTGATGACACCAGGAACTGTCTCAATAGAATTTGATTATAAGGTATGTAATATTATAATTCAATTTATAAAACATTTTAAATAATGACACAGGCAAATTAAAATCAATTTGGTAATTCATATAATGTGACATTAGTTCGGAGAGGAAACTAGCAAAATCAGAAATATAAAAAATACTGATTAAACTGCAACATCACCACTTGAGTAAGAAAAATATTTTAAATCATAATGTCCTTTTCAGTTCAACCATGTGACATTGTGACAAGCAATTAAAGGAAACATTTGGCAATGGATGGAGGGATACTTCATGTTTTATGTCCCGTATTGCTTGATTTCACTCTGCAGACAAATAGGACATGATGATAGTATTTCATGAACTGATAATTGCATTGTGCTGTTATAATTTTAAGAATCATGTTCTCTTATATATATTTAAAAAATCTTTCATTATAGGTAGTTCATATTGCATACTTACACTTTTCTGGATTCTTAATAGAATGTAATGTTTCTTGGTTAGGAAGAAATTGTATTTTTACTATACATTATCTACCACTACCAAATGACAGCTTGGAAAAACTTAACTGGCTAAACGTGATTTAAATAAATCACTCCAAGAAATGAAAGGAACTATACCAAGATTCTCGATTGTTGACAGCTGCAGCCAGTAAGTTGGAGAGTGATTTATTTCAATGAAATTGACCAAGTATAACACCAAATGATACATAGAAGTTGGAAGTGACTATAGTTTTGAAAAAAGTTATTCAGAATGCTAATTTTGTTTAACGATGTACCTTGAGATGATTTTAAGAATCATATTTCCTTTTATAAATAAATGCAGGTACACTCCTATTGCCACAATAACTCTTTACTTAATTCTTAAGAGCATGTAAAGTTTCCTGCCTAGGAGTTACTTAGTCTTGTGACACAAGTCAGTTTTGCAACATGCAAACTTCAAATCTAATGTTTTTAGAGAGTGTATTTCGCATGAAAAGGAGTGATTTAGATAAATTACTTGTAAAATGGCAAATAGAGTTAGAAAAGAGAAAAAGACCAAGAAAAATGAAAACCGAAGAGCAATTGACCTTTTGCCGTTATGGTCAAAAGCGATGCCACTGTGTTTAAATATAAAGAGTGAAATTTTATTTTCACAGCAATTTGTTGAATTATTAAGGTGTGAGATTTTAATGCAAAGATAGTCTTTTTGACCTGCATGACTCTTTTTGACTGAATTGCAATGATAATTTCCAGTTGCTGTAAAATATAAAAATGTTTCTAAAAAATTCATGTAAATTTTTTTTTCAAAAGAAGTAAAGAACTGAATATTTGAAAAATAGGGCTGCATCAACACAAATTATTCACTGATAAAATTTTTCTTGATACTAATACCAGTGGCTGTTTATGAAGCGACTGCTTCAATACCAATACTGCTTTTTTGGTGCCGATACGATCGATACTGATGGGGCATCCCTAATGAAAATAACCTGCTTAAGTATCAATATGAGAAATGCATCTACCATGCATTTGTTGGTGAGTTAGAATCTGACCGACATGAGTTATCAATAATCTTTGAAGCCAGAGACCAGTGTTCAAGACAGTTTAAGATATATGATGATGCTGTGCTTTGGTAAAGGGGGGTTTTGAAATGTAGTTGTAAAAACTTCCAACCATCTAGGCCTGACTCTAACATAAAGCTTCTACCACAGGCGGAATGATCACAATGGCTTAGCAGTTCTAGAGATAGAGAGGAAGGTGTATGGCTCAAGTGCCGCCTGGTGGAGTGCAAATATATAGAAAATTGATTAAAATTGCTCAAGGAGCAGCCTTTCTCAACATTCTTGTTGGTTCTGTGAGATGATAGTCTCTCAGCTACACTTAGAGATGATTTTCACCCACTACACTGCATTTAGACTCGCATTAAACCTTGTTTGGCCAATCTTACCTATGTGTGCACCCATATCAGCATACATCACAAGGGAATTAATTCCCTTTGACAGCCAATCAGAATTTAGGAGACCACAGAGCCATCTCTTGATTAAATTGGAACCTCAGTCTGCCCTTTTGGTGAGCATACTATAGCCTGTTTCCCAACCACCACAAAACACGCCTGGTGGCCGTGGGATATCCCAAGAATACTATTTATGGCAACTTCCGCAAATATGACCGCACACGACGACTGTCATTTTCCCATAGGGGGAGCTTGAGCAATACACCGTGACCTTGGTATAATACAACAGAATAAGGGCAAAGCATGTGAACACTGCCTGTGCTTCTACCCAAAGTTAAGGTATGGGGACAAACTGTCACAATTGGAGTCTTGTGAGTACATGCATGTTGGATCTATTTCTTCAAATAACATAGCTATCAGATATTCTGTTAACTCAATTTCAGGGATCATCATTCCTTAGTATAAGCTAGAAGGTCACAAGCACTCCAGCATCAATTTTGCATGCCAACACTAAATGTTTTTGCATTGAGCGCTCCTACATCATTTGAAAGTGCACACATCAAACTAAGCTGGAAGGAAAGATGGGAGGATTGAAGTTCTCACTGTCTGTGGTTGAACTTTGCTGGTTGATGTCACAGCCATAGCAACATGCCTTAAATACATGGGCAGTGTTTTGTGAATATTTAAGAATGTAAAGTGATACAGTGAGGTACAAATCCGTAAAAGCATGTGATTGAATTTTTGGATCCAAGAGGAGGCTTCTCGGGCAATCATATCAACCTGCTCATACTGCATGTCCTTTCACCTTCACTTTTTTGTACTCCAAGTCAAGGGTCTTGGCATACTTGGCGCAGAACAAATCTTCTATTAATTTCAAGGTTTACTCAAGAATGTGCCTGTTGCTGATATGTCTGGTAAGGACAATTGGTTGCAGTCCTTCTACCTCACAAGGAGTTTAAACATACTCTTGACAACCAAGAGTCAATTCCAGAAAGTACAGCTATTGCAAGTCAATTATTTCAGCACTCCACTTCGGCAAACGTAGAACCTACATACAAGGGATTAATGTTGGATTGTTGCAATTTGTTTCTATACAGGCCCCTGGTTTCAAATATCATTGCTCACACTTTTCTGATTCTAAGGATTTTACCGCATCATGTACTCAGAAAATGTATTGATATTCCCAGCCCTTAACTCCTTATGAATGTAAATCTAAATTAAATTTTGTCAGTATGTTAGTTTTTGCCAAATTGTTCTACATGTCGCCAGCATTATCACCATTCTAGTCAGTTGATTTATACATGTCTTATACATGTGGGAAAATCTACATTCAAATTTTCAAACTCTCTGTTAATGTATCGATGGAAAGCTTCAAGAAGAATCTAAAAACACATTTGTTTCAGAATTCTACAATTGATTGATCTGAAAAAGCGCTGATGAGCAGTTTACTGAAATTAGCGCTTTATAAATCCATATTATTATATTATTATTATTATTATGGAAATACAACCATTATCAAATACATCGTTACTCTATATCTAGTAACTCTTAATTGGTAATCTACGTAATTATTACTGAACCTTTTTCTACATAATCTGCCCTACAGTTCACCATCTGAATTAGAATCACGATGACAGTAAACCTAGAAATACTTTGCCACTAACAAAGGAGCGAGTGCCAGTTAGAATGAGGAATATATGAGCTAAATGAAAACTATTTTCCATTGCTACAAGTTGTTGTATGGTCAGACTTATTTTTTTTGGGGCTGTTTAAGCAAATTTTCCATCTCTGATTCCTTGATACTTAAAGGACGTTGTCTTAAAGAGATAAAAACAACTGGGTAACCATGTTAAACATTCAACCTCTTTAATTGTGGATATAATTTGATTTACATTCCTTGTAGAGAATGGGACGGATGGCTGAATCACTGTTCTCTCTTTTGTTCTCTTTTTTCAACTTCAAAAACAAAGTTAGAAATGGGAACTCAAATTCTAAATTCGATATGACTGCTATCTAATCTCTTTTAAAATTAGAGCATCAAATTCCTTGACTCTGAAAATGGCGATATAGCCACTGAAACGAAGTTTCTAATTCGCATAGTTTCCAAAATATGGCATAAAATAAGTTTTTTAATGGCAGCCATCTTGAAAATTAAATATGGCTGCCAGGCAATCTCTTGAGCACTTAGTGTATCTGATTCCTTGACCCCAGAAATGAGTTCCTGCCACTGCAATGAAGTCTCTTACCCCTGTAGTTTCTGAGATATATCAGAAAATTGATTTTTAATGGCGGCCATCTTGAAAATCAATATGGCTGCCATAATAGCACTTTCAAAATACTTTTTATGAATTCTGGGTGTGATATGAAAGGGATTGCCACTGAAATCATCTCCCTAGCTATCATAGTTCCTGAGATATAGATGAAAATAGATTCAGAATGGCGGCCATTTTGAAATCCAAGATGGCGGAGGGAACAAAACAAATCTCAAGATGGCTCCCGGCCTAAAATGGTAGAGTAGGTCTTTCTGAACATTTGTGCCAAGTTTCATGCTTTCCTCACTCTGCGAGCGATTCTTACACCCATCACCCCGACTACAGCATACATAGGCCAATAACAGAAGAGCGCGAGATGACTGCTTGTCAGTGCTTGATCGTGTTGATCCTCTTTGATCTGCAAGGGTATGTGCAAAGGTGGGAATGTGAAGGATAGATTGAGAAATTAGGGAAAATGGCATATGATATCATGCTATCCCATGATGCATTCGGCGCAAATGATTATATAGATTGTGAAGGAGTGTTGCCGTGCCATGCAATGGCATGCATTACTTCTTTACGTCAAGATACTGCCTTAGACATTCATAGAAGTGAAAAAGTTAGAATTCTTACAAGGTTACCATGTAATCAGGGTACCAATTATTTTCTTTGTTGTATAATACGCTGCTAAACCAGCCTTGATATCAACAGTTATGTGTTTGTTAAATAAATTGTTGAAGGCGGTTGGTTAAGGTGGATGGTTTCCATACGAGTCTGCCACCACTAGCAAGAATTGACCAATCCTTTGGTAAATTGGTAGTTTCGTGAAGGCATCTCAGCAAAAATACTTTTCTTTCGAAAAAAATCTTCGAGATTTGGCGAAGTTATTTTCTCAAGAATACCTCGTTTTTTTCCAGTCATTTTAATAGGACAAAGAGTTAACATTTACAAACTTAAGCAATATAGAAATAAAGGGTGCGAATCTGAATTGTAATATTGATGTAAAAGCTGTTAACTGATGTAATTCATTTTCAGAAAGGACATTGGAATGGCAAGCCTATGTCAAAATTTCATCGTGTCCATGAACATAGTAGACTGAGGGAATTAACCTTCAATGCATCTCACCGTTATGCAAATAAATCAGACAGGAGATCTTTTGAATACTCATATCTTTTATCACAATTGAGAAATGGAGGAGGCTCCAAAGCAAACAACGGCTGCCTGTCAGCAGTCCCATCTACAGATACTTGGATATTTGTGGACTGTTCCACAATATTTCGTGATGTCACCTTTGTTTGTGAATATGCAAGTGAAAGGAGCAGAGTTAAGGACTCGACGTTGGTATCTTACCAGAAATATTGTAAACAAGGCTGGTTTTCTATGAGGGCTGATACATACAATAACTATTATTGTTACAATCTGAAAACAGTAAATATGAAGAATGTGTTAATTCCAGAGCAGCTAATGGCAGCCTGTGAAACCATCAAGAGCAGAGTATCCACTAGTTACAAGTATGTAGTATGGTTTCTCCCAATTTTAATGAGGTTATTTCAGCCTTACAAACTTGTTTTTATCCAAGAACAAAACCGTTTCGTTGGAGGAAATGTAACATTAATTTCCGGAAACGTGGCTAAAATAATGAACTTGCATAATGAAAAACCTCTAGAGATTGAAGAGCTGGACTTTCCACTAAGAATAGAAACCAGTCAAGAGTTAAAAGTATTGTGTATTCGGGAGCCCGTACTGCTGAAAGATGGGTGTATGTTGGGATATGCTGCTTGTCAGAATGGGGAGTGTATTCCCAAGACCTATTTCAGTGACAATTACCCACACTGTTCTGACGCCAGTGATGAAATGAACTACCAAGATCGTTGTAGTGACTCTTTGCTGCATTTCAGATGTAAGGATGGAAAATGCATTCCCAAATCTAGAGTGTGCGATCTCATTGCAGATTGTGATGATGATGAACAAGAATGTCCTGATCGAAATGAATACAGGTCAGGCTGGAGCCCACTAACAGTTAAACCACAATCTAATGAATGCATAAAGACCTCTTCTAATTTATTGCATCTTGTGAACAACTTCAGTTTGTATCACAATGACCAACTTGTGAAACATGATGACTACCTGTGTCCAATTGGTTCACTTACCTGTTTTCCTAGAAAATACTTATGCACAATGGACAAGGACTATTACGGCAACGATTTACCTTGTGAAGGTAGCTGGCACTTCAATGGATGCGAAGAAGTCAGTTTTAAATCATGGTATGTTCTCCCTGATAAACACAGATGTAAAACCATCAACATATATCTGCCTTTTCGGTTGGTTTGCAATGGTGTCCCAGAGTGTCCAGGTGGTGATGATGAATTCAACTGTACTGCTTGGACATGTCCGAGAATGTTACGATGCACCAAGGAAAGAATTTGTGTTCACCCAACTGAAATTTGTGATGGCGTTCTGCACTGTCCACTGTCTGGAGATGATGAATACTTTTGCTCACACGCCGCATGTCCATCCGGATGTGAATGTCTTGGCAGGGCTGTGTATTGTACAAATATCAACACCTTTACAATGATAAATGACACATCTTTTGCCATTGCTATTTTGAGATTAAATTTTGAAACCTTCAAATGGCCAATCATATTCAGCAATGCATGGTTTGTTGATCTGTCACACTGCAACATTATTGATATGGTTTCATTCACAAGGGTTTCATTTCCTCACATTGTGAAGTTGGATATCAGCTACAACCATTTGCAGGATTTTAGTTTCAGAGAACTGAACTTCAAGAAGCTGAAATTCTTAGACTTCCAGAGCTCTGCCCTGCTTGCGTTACGAAGACAAACATTTGAAGGATTAGTACACTTAGTGAGGCTTAATTTAAGAAACTCAAAAGTGCACTGGATAGAAGAATGTGCATTTTGTAGCCTAAATAATCTGGAAATACTTGATCTATCTAACACAAGAATACAACATTTAACTCAGAATTTATTTTCCAACCTCAAGGTCCTGAGAGTTGTAAGATTTGAGAATACTGAAATCAAGTCTGTGTTGAAATCAATTTTCAAGAAATCAGCACTTGAACAGTTTCTTTCTAATGACAAAAGTTTTTGTTGCCTTGATGGAAGTAAGATCATATTATTATGTAAAAACATCTCTTATCATGTATTGGGGTCAAATTGTCCAAATATGTACCCACATAATAACTGGTTTATTCCTTTTGGAATCTTATTGATGCTTTTGTTTAATGGCATGATGGGGTTCTACATACTATATAACCCCAGGAAATCTAAAACATACTTTACTCTTGCAGTATTTAATGGCATTATGATGTCAATAGTTCTATTGATATTTCATTTTCGCAACCACCATAACAGCAATTTGTCTGTTGTATATTTTGGTGATGCATCAGATGCATGCATATTCATTGCAATCAGCGTATACTTGGTGAGGTACACATACATTAGCAGTATTGTACTTTTCTTTTGTAAAATGTTGCTGACAATTAAAGGCCCAATTTCTGGAGGACATAAAAACAGCAAGTATTTGTTTATTTTGCTGCCAGCAGTGACTGCACCCCTCTGTGGCCTGACTTTTTCTGCAAACTTCCACAGAACGATTAATGCCATTTGCATTTTACAATTCTGGGGATTCAGGCAGATTGTAGTGAATTGTATCACAGGACTACTGACATTTATGATAATGAGCCTCATCTATGCCTCTCAAAGACATATAACCATGACAAGGAAAGCTACACAGAGAGCAGAAAACAAGTCAGAGAAGCAGTTGAGAGTAAGGATGTACTTATATGCATCAGCTACTGCACTATCTTTCGTAACTGACATGTTGCATCAATACCAACATACCAAGTACTATTTAGCTCTGTTGGCCTTTCACTGGTCTTTATTGCCCATTTGTTTCCCAGTCTTATTTGGACTGTCGACCAGGCAATTTAGAAATACTTTGAAGACAATATTTTTGTCGGGGGCTGTTTCAACCAAGTGAAAAGCTGCAACAATGAACAGCAGTCACAAGGAATCTGGTGATGTGTAGATGACAGTAGACCACATTCATGATCAGCTGCAACATTCAATGCGCCCTTGATCAAATGACCCGTGTTATGCTAGTATCTGTCTCAATATAACAGTACTAGGCCTATTCTATAAGACACAGTGTATAGGTTTATGTAATAGAGTATGTGCCTCAATTGGCTTTTCCAGTACCATAAAGAGACAGGAAAATGCTTGGTAACTGGAAATTACAAGGTTATGTAAAATTGATGCTGAGGACAATAAAACTCAATATATGTGACTCAAAATCCACTATTTATTATATTGTGCACCAAAATTACATGTGATGAAGATATTTTAATTTCAAGTATAATTGGACTTGAAATATCACCATAGGCCTCATGACAGGATACAATCACTCCCTATTGCGTAATGCAGACATGAGAAAATGTTGTTACAGTTTGTCACGTCAAGCATTGGGACAGAAATTTAGCATTGTTTGTACAGTCAATAAAAACCAACACAATGAGATTGGTGATTCTGCTAATAACTTGACTAAGTCTGGTGTGGTGCTGCAGTGCAATTTTGTGATGTCACCACCCAGTGTGTGTCAGATTGGAAGATCACAAATGTCAACATTGTGCATAGCATTCTGAAAATGTGATATTCATATTACAAACGAGCTAAGCTATACATAGGTACGTGTATTTCTGCTGTGGTGCTGGTGGTTGCTGAGATATCTGGCCAAACTTCTGTCCTCTGCTTGACGTGACAAACTGTAGCAGTAGTGAGGAACTTATCTGCGATCTGCGAGAAATGGGAGCAAGTTGGGAACGTGAGGTCTAATGGGGGAAGCGGGGGGAAATTGGGGAAGTGGGGGGCAAGTGGGGGAAGCTGGGGGCAAGTGGGGGAAGCTGGGGGCAAGTGGAGGCAAGTGAGTTTAACTGTGGGTAAGTGGGGGATAGCGGGGGAAATCGGGAGTTAATTTAACTGATATTATAGGAATAAGAAAAAGGAGCCGAGGACAGTGGTATAACTGGTCGGTCTCGAGGGGGGGGGGCACCTGGGGGGGGCACGTGATTCTCTGGGGGGGGGGAATCCTCTATACTATCTGTATATTTTAGCCAGAGTGGGAAAATTCATATGGGGGACACCGGGGGGGGCACAGTTCCAATGTGGGGGCAAGAGCCCCCCATACCCCCCCCCCCATAGGGACGCCACTGGCCCAGGACGGGGTGGGTGGTATCCTGTCTACTGTTATTTTGTTTTTATTGTCTTTTATATGTGACGTGTTAATAAATTTAGTAACACCATTTCATGATGGGAACTGCAAACAGATTTCAGGGCAATTCCGTAAAATCCGATTTACAGATTTGACACTATAGCAGCTTGTGTAGCCCTACAATTACACCTCAGCTATGTCATTGTTAAAGAGGGATGAGGCCAGGTAATAAGAGTATTTCAGGGCAATTCCATAAAGTCAAAATTTGCAGCTCGTGTAGCCCTACCATTTTACCTCAGCTATTTCATTGTTAAAGAGGGATGAGGCCAGGTAACAAGAGTATCAGACAAGCAGTCAACCAAAGCTCCAAGTGCAACAAAAGCTGAGCTACAAAGCAAAATATCACCGTGTTGGACATACACGATGTACGTCCGATACAATGACTTTTTGAAATAGCTCAGCTCCTGCTGCTTTGGATGATGTCAGGCCTCATGTCAGGATAACAGTGAAATAGCTGAGGAATAATGGTAGGGCTATAACAGCTGCTAAAGTGTCAAATCTGTTAATCGGACTTTAAGGGATTGCCCTTCAGACAATTTTTCTATATAAATATTGGTCCATTCAACATGACAAAGTGAAAATCTTATGAAATTAATTGGCAAAAATCTTGAAAAATAGGGTCAATACTGAAAAACAATATTCCAGATTTTTGAAGGGTTGACATCATATGAAATATTAGTGATACACGAAAATAATTGTTACCAAAAGAATAATTATGGTCAAAATGAGTTATTAAACATAATTTATATTGGAAATAATACCCTCTGGCTAGGGGTAATCAGGACAATAATCTGAATGGTAGCCTACACCGATTTTGTTGTGATTTGAGAATTTCTTTCTTTTAAAATAGACTTAAGCTCTGAGATTTTAAGGTATAGAAGGGAAACGATACACATCTTGAATGTACAATTTTATTTGGCGCAAATGACGCTTGATTTGTATGCAATCGGGAAAAATTATGATTCAGGAATTTTGACAATTTCTTTAAATTTGGAATTTCTTGGACTATGTAAAAATCAGAAACAAATTGTATGTACCTAAAAGCACGCCCATGAAAAGTACTTCCAAATGGTACCATGATTTCCAGTGAACAAAATTTCAGTCGCTCGCTATTGACCTTTTTGTCACAACTCAATAGTTCCAGTTTAGTACTCCAAACGATGGCAGCCAAAAAATTATGAATCACTGAATGAATTCATAGAAAATATTGCAAAAGGTCCTCCTTGCACGTGCATCACACATAGGTCTTGCTAGAAGAGATTTTGTGCGTGTTAGGTGTGTGATCCGCTATCATGGTAAACAAATCATTGTTGTGTTATGATAACCAGTTAATAGGGATCGATGTAATCAATTTCAGGCAAGAATGATGGTACCATTTGGAGAACATCTTCTTTTTTATTGCATCCAATTTAATTTCGATCCTTCAGATTCTCATTCTGTTTGTTTCTTTAATTGATCAGATTTTTTGGTGTATTCGATGTTCATTGGATGAACAAACACTGAATCAGAACATATAAAAATCATATGCGGAACATTTGTGATGAACATATCATCAAAACTCCAGGAACAAAATGGAAATAAAAATAAAATTCTATTACAATAGATATACTTGCAGTCTTAATTAAATAAAAATGTTAAAACTCCTGAACAAGACATTCATTATTGGACAGCCATGACAAACATTTCATTGCTTAATAATTTCGGAGCTAAACTGCAGGCTCTCTGGGATACAGAAAGTCAAATTCTTGGATAAGATAGAAATAACAATTCAGTTTGCCCCTTTTTGCAACTGCTGTTACAATGGCAAGAAGAGAGCAAACACGCTCAGTTGGTCAGATTTCATATATAGGCGGAGTTGATGTATGTTTCAGTGTCGCCAGCTCTTGTCACAATAGTAGAAGGCGCCATCTGCTGCCTCATCCTTGCAACGGCTTCTTTGGCGGGAACGGTGATCTGAACAAAGTTTCCATAGTTCACAGTGTTGTAAGAAGGAAGGACATCTTCACCATCAAGCATTTCATCACCTGTCTGCCTCTGTTCTACATATGAAGGTGGTAATTCAGCATCGTTCACAGCTACCTGACATCCAGGCAGAGGTTGCATGGCAAATTCAGGTGAAGGCTGTGTTGTATGCTGGTTGTTCTGGCTAACTCCTGGAATTTAAAGAACACAGAAAAGGTGTTAGAATTTACTTGCTGGTTACTTGTGTAGATAGTTTAAATTTATTTCGATTCCACAATCATTTTGCTCTGACAGAGCTTTCACAGATACCATACTTTTTTTGGTAGGGAGGATGATTTCAGCACACAAGTGATGAGGCCTATACAGGTCACGCAGGGTGACAGAGTGGGTATTTCAGGGACACTTGACTCAAGGGCCATGGAAGCTATTTTTCTAAGACTCTTCATTGCCACTGGATATGCTAGGGGAGAATGGGGACCGACGGGCCATGGGGACCGAAGGGCCATCCTCTTAACTCCACATCAAAAACGTTTTGAAACGTCTTATTTGCATTTTTAGTATTGCTTACCACGTCTATAAACACCATATTGATGACTGATCGATAAGTTAAAGCATAAGAGTTTAGTGGGCAAAATGATATTTTCATCATCTAAATTAATTTTATACTGATTCAGAAAAAGTGTTATATCTCCAATTTGTATAGACTCGAGGCAATATATTTTCTATGACAATTTTCCCTATATATTCGTGGCAATTTACACATTGAATTTTAGGAACAAGAACCATATTTCACAAAAAAAAAGGGGGTTTCACTATTCTGAATGCTTTTGGGGACCGATGGGCCACCCAACATGGGTACCAAAGGCCACTATTTCCTGAAATTTTCTATAGGTGGCGTATTGACATGGGACTGGATATTAAAGTCTGTTTTGTGTAAAATCTGGGCATATCTATAATTTTTTCGATCTCTTATTATCCTATACACTCATTTGGATCAACAAAAGTATCTTGAATCCAAATTTCAAATTCTTCATCCACCCTTTGGCAAGTTATTGACTTGGTCCATCGGACCCCATGGGATGGCCCATCGGTCCCCATGGTTGGGGACCGATGGGCCACCATCTTACTTGACAGAAAATGTGCTTTCTCATCTTTCTCCCTAAGTTGATCTATGTGAATCTTATATCATTTTATAGAGAATTACATCGGCTAAAAGGGTGCACAGTATGAATTCTGATTTGCCTCCACGGTCAATAATTTGTCAAGCGGCCCATCGGTCCCCACTCTCCCCTACTATCGTTTATACCATGTCTTATGAGATTAATGATTTTTTAAGCAAATAACTCCGCATTATATTTCATAACAAGATTCAGAAAAGTATAATAATGGCAAATATACAATAGAAAATTATCCTCCAAATCTCCTCAAGGTACACCGTTGCTAATAAATATGGAATACTTCAGTTATCTCTTCTGCTGGAGCACATGATGGTTCCATTCAATCTAAACTATTTCCAATGACCACTATTGGGATCAAAATGCAACCATAAAAAATTTATGTCACAGCGTTAACTCCTAGAGCAACTGTATGGTGAAATATGAAAATTCAGGGGGTTTACAAAGATAGGGCACAGACATGACCAGATCATTACAGAGGACCTTGTTGGCATTGAAAACTCCGAAATTCGCCTTTCTTTGTCGCTTTTTCTCCAAAAAAAAAATTCCATATTTATGAGCAACAGTGTACTTCGACAGTCCTGGACCCCCTCCCACAATGCCTGCATATCAAATGGTAACCCAATTTGCCCCTCAGTTGTGCTACAGACCCACCAGGTCACTCCTTAACCATCATTATAAAGGCTAGCCAGATGATCATCACAACATTATTACCTTGAATGGTGCCTTCGGTACTGGGACGATGCCTTTTCCTTGAGACGCTGATTGCACATTTGAGAAGGAAACCACAAAAGCAAAGAACAAAAAGACAAGGAAGGCCAATGAAGATATATATGAATCCTGACCATGCTGAAATACAATAAAATAAACATTAGATTTAATAGAATTATATACAATTTAGTATGTCATAATCAAAAATAGTTTAGTTATTGTATAATTTGGCCAATATATGTTTTGGGAACTTTCACTCCCCATAGGTGTATCAGAGGGAGGTGGCAGAAAAACTTAGAGAGAAGGGAAGATGATCAGATAAAATAATTTAATATTATGGAAAAATCAATGGTTTCCAAGCGATTTCATTTGACATGGTACAAAACTTGGATTGTGAAATTCAGCCATCAATTTGGCCAAAAAAAATTAATCATATTTAGAAGACAACTAACGACTTTCTTTTGCTGGTGCTTGTAACTTTTGCTTTTTTAGATTTGACCAGCAAACAAATGCACGAAAAAAAGTACTTCATCATTATAAATTAATAGTTCAACAAAAATAAGTCCCCCTATAAGAAAATGTGAATATCTCAAAGACGTTTTCACTGATTTCTGTTAAAGTTGGCCAGTTTTTAGGCGTGTATATTGACAGTGTGTGTATTTATTTGTAGCTTTATTGCTTAATTCTGTTTAAGCCAGTAGAGTGCAAGTACCCCTATTTTCAAAAATAGAAAGTTTTGGCTTTTACAAAGAAAATTACCGAAAGGTTCTCAAACTCCACTCAAATTATTTGTTATTGCTTCCAAGGAACCTAAACTGTAAAACCGTTGCAAAAGAAGTCCCTATTTGTCTTCTAAATATGATTGAGAAACAAATTTTCTCTAGAGACATGATCGAGTTTATCCAGCTGGTGGCTCCCTCACATGGTGAAATTGTTCATATCTATTGGAAAAGCCTGGGATTTTTGAAAACAGGGATAGGCTCACTCGAAGGCTGCTGGGTCAGCCAGGAATAATGCCACTGAGCTATAAATATACAGTATTACACAGATGTATATATATATATCTAATCGACTTCCTAATATATTTAATTCTATGGAACCTATCATTAAAGACAAAATCTACACACATAGTTTTCAAGGTTATAAAGTGTATATTAAAGAAAAGTTTTTGGAAAGTTACACAATAGATTGTCTAATCCCAAATTGTTATATTAGCAATTCATAATTTCCATGTCACCGTTTCCACTACGACCAGGTTCATTTTTTTTCCGGGTTCCTTGTGACAAAAATTTAATCTATAATTTCTAACAATTTTTTTCCATACTAATCTCTCATCATCTCATCTGAGTTACTTTGAATAATTGGTAAATTTGCTTACATGAATAAATCCGTTCATTAACTTTCTTTCAAATTATTAATATAATGACGCGTAGGTATAACGATTATTAATGGCCCCTACAAAACAAATGGAATAGTACTGCTCGAAAGGAAGACCATATATATTCCGTTATCACCATAGAATTAGCTAAAGTAGTAATCATAATCCTTCTTTTCAATGTGGGTCAAGAACAGAAAAAAAATAAAGAGTTCCAATGGCGACTGATGATCGTAAGATGCAAGAAGCTTAAATGGCTAAAATCGATGTCCGTCCATTACGTCCACAACTGATTTTTTGGTAATTTAAATGAATTAAAGACCAGAAATCACGTCAACTGAGATGGAAATGCATGTCTATCTCTCTCTACCTATATATGCAACTGAAAAATTAAAAAAACACAATGAATTTATACACTGGCACCAGGCTAAAAAGTGTAAATGTCTGTCCATTACGTCCACAAAAATGTTCAAATTAGTCTGGGGACTGACGTTTGGAGGTCTGTTATGTCACAAATAAAACAGGGATACCATGTTTAGTGACAAATTTAGATTATTTTAGTGAATGCTGACGAGGCTCAAAAGTTGAATTTGTCACAGTTCATGCAAACTTTCCATATCACATCAGCGAAAACTGACGAAAAGCCAATGGTCCATTTCAGCAGAAAAACCTTTATTTTCACGGAACTTTCATAATGTAGTTCATAGCAGCCTAGCAAATACCTGTCTTGATTTATTAGACAAACGTAATTCTGTTTCCTACACATTATTAGGTTCAAATTGATGTACTACACCTGCCCTTCTGATGAAAATAATTCTTAGGTCATAGGGGCCAAATATTGTGGCGCTTACTGTGCTTTCACCCTGTTCTTTTAGATTGATCAATCAGAGTAGCTAAAAATATGGCCTTGTGTTAAGGGAACAATGATAAATGATGGAGGACGGAATTTTTTAGGCTAATCCTATTGCAATATAAACGAAAACACCGGCAGGGTAATACACCTGGCCTGCTCCTCGGAGACCTGGCTTTCAGTTAGGAGAAAAATTGAGATATAATTATGTGTTTGTTAACGTACACTACCCTCCAAAAGTTTGAATCCACCTGGAAAGGTGAGGTTTCTTTTAAAAATACTTCATTTTTAATGGAATTTTTGTTTTATATTTACATCAAACAACATCAGAAGTCACATTTGAAGTCATAAGTTGTCTTTATTTTGTCATTTTAGGTCATTTTGGTTGAAATTTATGGCATTTCTCGATATCCAAAACTTTGGTATTTTATAAAAAATTGTCACAGCGCAGTTTTCTTCTCGGTTTATTATATTTAATTATATGTAAGTGTGTCTAGATTTTTAACGTGATCGTAACATTAGTTTTAAACCCCAAAATGACAGTTTAAAAATTTGACATCGACCACTCAAAATTACAAAATTTAGATAATTTCGGGTCACCATGAAGTATAATCATAGAATGTATCTTCTCAAGTGAAAATTATTTTATTTGAGCTGTTTCGGCATTGTTTTGACCAAAAATTAGCCAAAATCAGTATTTTTTGTCCGATTTTCAATGACCATTTTCTGGTCTAAAACCACTGGTAAAATCATCACAAACCAGTGGAAATTCGTGAAAAATGATAAAATTCCATAAAAATGGAAGGTAACTGTGCTTTTATAGCTTTTCAGAGAAAATGATAAAATGGGATATCCAGAAAATTACATAAATTTATACCAAAATGATCTAAAACCATGAAATATGTATACATTACGGCCTGAATGTGAATTTCTATATTGTTTGATGTAAGTATAAAACAAAAATTGTGTTGAAGACTAGGTATTTTTTTAAGAAATGTAACCTTTTCAAGTGTATTCAAACTTTTGGAGGGTAGTGTAATTTGGTTACACAAATTTTGCTAATGCAACACTATGAAATGGACAGATGCAGTTACATTAGCATTAAAAAAACAGCTACCTCAACTAGTTGTATATGTTTTTGGTGATGTATATAGGCAAACAAGACATTTTGTTCAAGAAAATTTTAGAATTTCACGTTATAAATTGGCATAAGTAGCATGAACACAGAAAAATCTCCATGTAAAAGTTGATAATGTAACCTCAGTGTCCTGTGACGGAATCGAGTTACATTAGCAGTCTTTTTTTATTTTTTATTTTTTTGCAAGGGTTATAATAACAATTATTTATGACTAACACAATTACAAATGACCGGTTCCAAAATAATTTCCAAAATGTTTTTTATCAATCACATATCATTCCATTTTGCTGAATTACTTTTAGCAGATTCCACAGAATGCCAAAGTAACCACGTCTGATGACCAGCAAGTTTGGTCTTCCAAAATTGTCCTAATGAGGGATTAAAAAATATCTTCTTAAGAGCAAAAAGCTACATATTTTAGGATTATTTTATTGATATTTATTCTTTAGCTCACAGATGTACTTAGTAATAGGTTTACTTGCTTCAAGAAGCAACAGAGGGATGACAAAAGGGTTGGAAAGTTTAACGTACCCTCTGAGAGCACTTTTCGTGAAATCTGCCTATGGGGAAATTTCAAGTAAATCATCTGGCTTATGAGGTATCAGTTCTTCACAGTTGAATGAGAAGGATAATACATGTATGCACACAGCACCCTATGCCATTGCTAATGGTGCCCCAGGGTCAGGGCACGATGAGCCGCTAGACAAAATTCTTTAAAGATGATGTATTGATTGTTTAAAAATTAAGAATATAATGTAACAACACTGAATATTGTAGCCAAGAGGTATTGATATGATGTTATGATTGCATAAAGCAACCAGCTGTTTATCATTGGAACTTCAGGATCAGGAGCTTAAAATTAGGAAAGCAGTTCATTGTGCTCCGTTCTCCCAGAGCTGAGATTTCATATATATCATTTCAGGTATCACACACAAGAGGTTTCATCTTTACCCTTAATTCATGGATGCTTTACGCTACTCCTCCCAAACAACTCAATTCCAACAACTAAAAATTTGCAAGCAACGGTATTTCACATCTTACAACAACCATAAGTGGGTGTGGTTGCTCAAATTGTTCATATTATACCACTGCACTTATTACTCATTTATGCACGACTATCAATCTTCTCTAATATAGCAATAGTTGCTTGTGACAATGTCTCTACTGCCATTGTGTCTAACTTCAAAAAGTGCTTTTCAAAAGACTTTGGATATTCCAAATAGCACTATGAGGATATTTGAAAAGGTCAAATATCCCCCCAAGACGCTATTTGGATATTTCATCGGCCCCTATTTCATCAGATGATATTCCATCTTAAGCTTTGGCTGACCGTATTGAGCTTTGGCAGACCGTATGGAGCTTTGGCAGACCGTATGGAGCTTTGGCAGCTGCCAAAAATATTCTCCGGGTCCTATTTTTGGTTCCAAAATATCCAGCAGAGGGGGCTTCAACTTCAGAGGCCCTGGATACATGCTGCACTTCATTTACATTGAAGTGCCCTCTTTTGTTGTAGAAGAGATGGCAGTGCATGACAGCCCAAAGTTCTAACAAATAGTGTCCAAATAGTTCCAAACCATGAGACACTATTTTCAGTTGAATAAATTCGTTTATTACAAGCACAGATATCAGGAAACTGACAAAGTGCAGACACATGGATGATGTATGTTTCACTATGCACCGTAACTGAACCAAACAGACTACTTAGCCTCAAAGGAGAGTTGCAATTACTGACCAAAAAAGTTGTTTGAAATTGTGATGACTGGTGTCTTGTGAAAAACCGCATTTGAAATATTTTGTTTGTGAAACAATAAGGTGCAACACTCAGCTTAGACATGCATTGTTTGTTGTGGTTGTGCACAAATAGTAACATTGCCAGACAGTTTTAAATTCCTTTGTCATTAACTGTGATGTCAAACTGTGAACTGATATGTCACAGATTGAATATTAGACCAATCACATTGACAGATACCCGATGATGTCACGGTTTAACTGCAAAACGAAGTTTTAAAAAACACACATAGCTATGAAAACGATAATAACATAGATCCTTTTAAGTACCGAAAAATGAGCAAGGTAAATACACATGACAAAACGGTGGAATTTTACAAATTGAATGAATTTCAACAGCAAAATGCTATGCATAATCTTTGCAGTATGTCAACTGCATGACATCATGATAAAAATATGCATAAAGGAATTTTATTTTTGACACAGATTGCATGATGAGACAGAGTGAGAGCATACATGTACAGTAAAACTTGTGATTGGTTGATATAGGTGACGAAAAGTGTAAAAATGATATATCTACATTGTGAATTGCAATCCCATTCATCCCTATGATCCTGACACTGAGGAATCCCATCACATTCACTTCCTTTCGGAACGCACTGATATCCCCAGCAGCGGTATGCACCATTTTTGCAATTGTAACCTGCAACAACATTTCATGTCAATTTAACAAACAATTTCCCTCAGACACCATGAGTTCAGTCTGAAATGGATTATTACACCTTAGGTCCTTAGTAGGTCCTATCTCTCGTAAGTTTTGTCTAGGAGACAATGTTGAACTTGAACTTAATCAGTTATGTTATATAAAAGCTATTCTGAATTGCTGATATATATATAATTCGTGACAGATAATACATGGGTTTTTTTATTGAAAATAATATCTATAGGGTCCACACTGCACATGTCATTCCAACATAGTTTGAACATTTTGAGAGATACATGTAACTACAATTTATGCCCAAAACTAAAAGATAGTTTCTTAACCCTGGGCACTTCGTAACATTTCTGCAATTTCACTAATTGTTTTTGATAAAAAAAAAAAAAGTCCTATAATTAAAACAAAAAATTAAAATGTTCAACAATTTCTTTCCCCCAAATTTTGCTGTTGTTGTTTATTTGTTTTTTGTTTTTGTTTTTTCAAGATTGTATTCCAATTTTTCTCCAACATCTAACATTCTAACTATATACATATAAAGGCAGCTTTCTGGATGCTTCAAGTGTCTATTTAAACAACAACCGCCAAATTTGCACAGGGTCAAGACATTGTTTACCTGAGTGGACTGGGCTACTGCTGTTTCCAATTTTGGATTTTTTTCCCCAAATTACTTTTATAACTGAAACATATTTGATATTTGATTAATGCCTCCAGTGCCCTCCAGGTGAGTTTGCAAAAAACATTCTGTGTTGACACAGTCATTGGAGAATTTGTCGTATCTTGTCCTGTAAATTATTGTCTTTAGAGCATTCAGATAAGGTAAAAATAGCCGGCTGGATTATATCGTTAAGCTTCACTTTGCATATAATATTTGTTGTAATCACTTATCTCGAACCTCAGATCAACAGAGTCCTCACTTGACACCAATTTAACGTGATTATAACAAGAATGGGTTACAAGTATGATCCTGCCTGGCGAGTCAGTGTTTAGACCTCTGTCATATGAAAACTAACTCATTACTTGTATTGTTTTACTTACAGTTGTATCTTTCATCATCTCCTTCTTCGCAATCTTCATTTCCATCACAGCGCTAAAAAGAATTGACAGTAATTTTTTAACTGGTTCAAGACTATAGGCGTACAGGAGGAATTTATGGATTCCAAGCGAATTCATTTGAAATGGTATTAAACGTCGACTTTGAAATTTGGGAATATGTTGCGAAGATAAGCTAAGATAAAATAAAACTTTACTTCATTGTCAATGATGACATAACAACAAATAACATTTTTAAAGCTTTTAACTTACAGCTAAAAGCTTTTAACCCCCCCCCTAAAAAAAAAATGTTTGAGCGCATAATGTGACTATATGCTTATGCTCGAGACATTGAAGCCTTATAGAAATGTTGCTACCTTACCTCGCTCTCGTAAATGCACCTTTTACTATTGCTACACTTGTACACATTGCCAGCGTCACATCCTGTGAAATTAGAGATAGAATAATTCAATTACATGCAGCAAGGGGAAAAAAACCTAATTTGTACAACAGGGGAATCTTTCTGGTGTCTTTACGTTTCCATATGAATCAGAATTTATGATGAAACTGCTTATATAATTCAAATAAAAATGACAATCACTTTTAAGGGCACTCTATTACAAGCAGGTATGCACTCTATTACAAGCCGAAAAGAAAGACCCCAGTCTGACCGGTCAGTTTTTTAGCTTTTCATGTATTCAGTAATCAAAGACTTGTCATGTCAATGAATTGAGAAAAATTACTTATCTTGGGCAAACTGAATGCTTGCAAATGACAGCAAAATCTGTGTAAATAATTAATTTGACAATTACTTGCTCCACAATCCCACTCGTCGGAACCATCGTTACACTGTTCCATCCAATCACATCTACTTTCCGCAGGAACACACTGCAGGTTGTCGCACTGGAAGGTTCCATTCTTGCAAGAGTCACCTGTAATGAATATTAGACGAAGAGTCAGAATTCAACCCTATTTTAAGAATGGTAAATTATTGAAACTTGATGATCTAATTGAAAACTCTCTGCTTATAATATCATATAGATATACAAATGATATATTGCCACAAAGAATTGTGAACATTTTTGAATACAGCAATCATCGCCACAATACTAGAAATAATAACAATCCTAGAACACCCCTTCATAGTTTAGAAATTTACAATAAAAGTTCCTGAGCTAGAGCACCACATCTACATGCATGGCAACATATGCCACAACAAATTAAAGACAAATTAACCTTAAAATCATTTAGGCAAATACTAAATGCATTACAAAGATGAAAAAAGAAAATTATTAGCCATAAGCCAGTTGATAGTTTTCATTTGTACATATATACTGTATGTAAGCTTTAAATCTTGAGAGCCTAAGTTGTCCTGGCTATTCCAACTCTGCTGTTCAACTTTGAACCAGACGAGGGATAGTGCAGGGCACTTTTTGCTTTCTTTAAAGTGCAGCGTGTAATTGCATACTATTATATTCATATATACTAGAAGTCCGAGCGGTCGGTCCAGACCCTCCTCAACTGTTGTGATAATTATTTCCTCATTTCATATCAGATTCTTATAATTCTTACTTATAATTATGTCGATGTCACAACTAGGAGTAGGTAGCGGTCGGTCCACACTCTCCTCAACTGTTGTGATGCTTATTTTGCAAATTTCATGTCTTAAAATTACTATAATTGTCTTTAATTATCATAATTTGGCGGACCTTGTTATGCCGACTCTCAGTTAAAATCATCCAAACGATTTCAAAGTATATATGTTTATCTGGTAGATAAAAGTTCAATGATCCACCAACAGGTGTATAACCCTTCAATGACATTCAGTTCAGAAAATACAGGCAAAGTTATGAGAGGCAGCGAGAGGAACGAGCTTTTGGGACACAGTGTAAACATATTTAAAAATTAATAGTATCCTCAAGATTTCTTTTGAAATTGTATTAAATCTGGATTTTGAAAATTAGGCCACATGTCACAAGGCCGCACTAAAAAGTTGGGATGCAGGTATTCCTATTCTTAGATAATTTCAGAGAAAATTAAAAATTGTCAAATGCTGAAATGCATTAGAAGTTTTTAAAGGGCAACTGTCATTCTGGTGAGCGCCGGCTCAAGTCACAAAGACCGACGACGTCGGACGTGCTCTGCTCAAATAATTTTTCAAATTTCTCAAATCCGAAATGGGGGAGGGCCAGTGGGGGGGCCACTTATCCAATTGGGGGGGCCTTGGCCCTCCCAGGCCCCCCATAGCTCCGCCATTGCCAATGGGTTTTCTAGTTCTGTTAATAATACTTATAAATTAAAGTTTGCAGATTGGCAAAATCAGGCATAATTACAATTTTCTTCATCCAATCCTGAGAAGCAGTGTGGCACTCCATCACACCTGTATTCGGAATGAATGCATGTGCTGTTCTCACACAAATATGCATCATTTTTACAATTTGCGCCTGCAAGAAACAGTGTAGTCCTATAGAATTTATGAAAACAGAATTTGGTGGCACATATACTCGTGTGGGGCAAATTCATGTAAGGCTTGCCTTGCATCACATAAAAACAACAAAGGAAAGCAAAAATACAGGTCAATGAAGCTTTAAACTCAATTGAAGGGCAAAATCGAGTTAAAAGAAAGTTGTTTGAAAGAGAAAATAAGTGCATAATAACAATTATCTTCATCTGATCCTGAGAGGCAGTGTTCTACTCCATCACATCTGTTCATGGGATGAATACATCTGTTGTCCTCACACAAATATGCATCATTTTTACACTCTTCACCTGCAAGACAAAAAGTGAGTAATTCTGGTAAAAATAACTTTTGCAGTCTTCAGGAGGCATCTAATAAAATATTGTGTATACCAGAGAGAAAAAAACAGTTTAAGAACCATGTTTATGGTATACATCTGTTTCAAGGCTGGTGGAGAAGATAAAAATCATATAAAAATGAATAAAGCCCATGGAACAGAAATATTGATGGTTCTATTTCAGTATTTATTGTACAAAATCAGGGTCTTAAATGTTTTGGTAGCTTATTTTGATAGTTCTAAATATGACGAGTTCAAAAGCTTTTGATGAGCTGAGTCAGCCTGAATGTCCTAACAAAGGGATACATGATAGGATGCTTCCAAACGATGTAGTTAAGCCTAAAATCTTTTAAAATTTTGGCCAAATTATACTGTCTTGCTGGTTTTGACCTTTTCTTGCAGGGTCCAAAAAGAAAACAGTATATAATAGTGATTTGCACAGATCACTTCTCATGAATACTATAATGATTTGCTCAATTCATAGAGAAATTCCTTAATATGTTAAAAACCAGTTTTGTGACCCTACAAGAAAAGGTTCAAGCTCACAAGACTGTGTTATAAATGTTGATTGTTCTACAATAGGGTGCATCGTCTGCCCCTATATCTTCAAAACATCATGCACTTTTGCATGAGCGTTCCGTTGTATCATAAAAGAAGCCCTGCAAAAATTTATGAAAAACTTCTAATGCCAAAGGGTGGCACAATAGCCTTGACATTTCAGTGGTAGGCCATATTTTAGCGATTCGCGGTTATAAATAATATTGTCAATTTTCATTTTAGTGATTTCTGGATGGCACAGTTAGATTCCTTAGAAAGAGAGCTTTAATTTGAATACCAACATCAATGGTTTCCATTCAGGAGAAGTCGCAATTATGTCGAGATATTTTCTTTTTTATCAGGAAAAATGTGATAAATCAAAACCATGATGTTAATATGACTTTGTGAACTCAAAGAAGTCTGTGAGGATGTGGTCTGCTACATCATCTGATAAAACCTTAATTGAATTATGATGTAGTCAGAAGGAAAGAGACAGAATGGTGTCTCAATGAACTGTTGTATTTCTCATATTTACATGTAATTTATACAAATTTGCATATTTGAATATGATGAATAACTATCTAGAAAACATATTCCATTTCCTACTTTCTTCAGTAAAGTGTTTCTTATGTTTCATTCTAATGATTATGTTAGAGTTAGGCAAAAGTTTACCTTTTAAGTTGATTTTTCAAAACATTTTGTCATAATAGTCAGAAACTTTCGACTTTCCAAAAAACTTAAACATGAGAAATTTTCAGAAATATAGCTTTCTACCATTCAAATTAAAGACAATTTTCTTCTCAGAACGATAGTGTATGAATTGAAATCATACAACAAAAATTAAGCTAGATATTTCTAACTGCGACTTTCCAAAGCATCATTTTTGGTCACTTCTGGACTCAACTTTAACACAAAAGTGCCACCCTAAGGCCACATCCGATCTAATTGAAATTTTGCATGAGGCGTTTTTACGGGCAAAGGTGCAATGTGGAAAAAGTGCAAATGAAAAAGACAAATTTTTAATTTTTAAGGGACAGACGATGCACCCTATTCTACAACCATATTTGGGTTGCAATGAGTCTTAGATTAAAAACAAAAGGGACATAGTTACAGTTTTCTTCATCCGATCCAGAAATGCAGTGTGGCACTCCATCACACTTATACACAGGCTGAATACATGTGCTGTTCTCGCACAAAAATGCACCATCAGAGCAATCTTCACCTGCATAATAGAATATATAATGATATTGTCATTTAGATACAAATATATTTGTTTTTATAAAGGAGACTCTATCATGCAGTTGAAAAATAAGGATACAATGGCAAGTAACACAGTATTTAAAACGATGAGGGTGGTACATGTAGGTGTAACAATGAAATGTAGGTTTCATATATGGTAGACCACACAAAAATATACAGAAAACTACATCGACAAGAGATTGATCTTAGCTATGAAAATTAATAATGTTATCGTTTTTTTTAAAGAGGACAACAGCATGAAGGTCCAAGACTAAATGGTTTCAAGATGAAGTCAAATAGAATTTTTTACATCTAACTAATTTTATTTAGGGCAGGCATCATCGTTTTATTGGCATTATAAAACTTACAATTATTTTCATCATCCCCCAATAAACAATCCCTTTCGCCATTACATCTCTGAAAAATAAAGTTTGATTGCTGATAATGCTGAATATATAATTCTTGTAACTGCAGGATGTCTTATACATAAATATAGCATAGGGCCTACTGGCTATGTTATCTTGTAATCGAATTGGCTTCTTGTCCCAAATTTAAGATTTTATTACTAGGTCACTTTCTAGTGCAAACAGTACACAGTGGTATGGAAAAGTATATTGTTCTTGTTGTATATTGCCTGGGTTGTTTTATTTTTTTCCATCAAACCAAACCATGGACCTTAAGGCCCGTTTTCACCAAAATGGTATTAAGAGTTATGCCAGGTCTTAGCTAAGACCTGGTCTGGCTAAGCCAATCACTCAAGCGGAGCAGGATCAAGGAACATTTACTGAGTGAAAGTCTGCACATAGTATTTAAACAACTCAACTGCTACAAACACAATTAATCTCTGAAGTTCCCGAACATGGCCACATGACAATGTAAGAGAAAAAGAGGGGTGGGCTTGGAAAATTATAAAAAAGAAAACTAATCAGTTGTATGTCCAGTGTTGGTGACAGAAATGCATTTTTCTTTAGCCCCCTCCCCTCAAACAATAAATCAATACAAATCAGCTGGTCATGCATTTTTGCACAATGAAACTACAATAATGGCTGAATCCCTTTGAATATCTAAAATTACAAATTAATGTAACAAGCATTATACCCGTTAAATGCGGATGAGGGGGGGAGGGGGCAAAATATTAAATATAAATTGTGAACATAAAACCCATCCTAAAACCTTGTAGTAGGTGAGAAAAGGTTGCATGCAAGTCTTTGTGGATAGCAACTAATAGTGTGGTGCCTTATGTAACATTTTTGGCTCCCGTGGGATTTTCATGATAGAGCTTGACACCATACATCATTTTAAAGCTAAAAAGGAGTAGAATCAGAAAAAATATGGTGTCATTTTTTTTGCGGCCATTTTTGGGGTAAAATCCAAGATGGCGTCCAAGATGGCCACCATTCTTGATGACATGTAATATTTTACTTCTAACAGCCATAGAATATATCATATTTGTCACATTTCAAAAATTTTTGGAAAAAGAGTCGAATTTACATTGATGAAAAATATTCTCGCAAAAAATTTCAAAATGTGGCATTTTCTGTTGCCATGGCAACTGCTAAATCATCACAAAAGTATGCAAAATTATAACAATTACACTTTTCTTTTGCCATAGGAACCTGAATTGAGTGACTTTAGAAAAATTTTTGACATGTGCTGAAAGCCACAAGTCTCAGCTTTCCGAAGATACCTCACACAAGTGTCTAGGTGTTAACATTTTTTCAAAATAAGTTGTCAAAGAAACGAATGTTGTTTCCATTTGAGATAACATTCTTCATATTATTTACATATCTGTCAACTAACAGAGGATTTGTGACAGCTCACCAACCCAGGATGTCACAGTGTTGATTAAATCCAAATTGGGGGACTTTTTTATTGAATTAATTTTCTTGGTAACCATGGAAACCATGAAAAATAAACTAAGTTTGCTCTAAAATGATATTTCTGAGCTCTATTCATAATGCACAGGAATTGACATCACTTTTTGCATGTTTCATGGTTTAAAACTTCATAACTTAACCATTTAATTGTAATTGAGATAAGAATTGGTAGGCGAGGCAAAACAATTTTTTTAATTTGCTCAGCAACCAAACCATCTTGTCAAACTGAACATCATACAAGACACTGGGAATGATGACTCAAGATTTGCTCGGTGCAGTTATTTTGAGACAATTATGCCAAACATTTAAAGAAGATTTTTATATTTTTCACATGTTAGCTAGTTTAAATATTGCCAAATAAGGTCATAAAATACCATTTGGGCATCCAAGGAATTCAAATATGCAGTGAAATATATTGGTGTCTTTTTTTTTTAATGGGGGACACACACACAATTTTCTAGAGGAGCACCACGCTGCTATGATAAATTTGTATTTTAGGCTAAGTCAAATGTTCCTATGTGGGGGGGGGGGTACAGTCCAAATATGAGGGAAGATTGTACCACTTCCCCCTGTAGGGGTGCCACCACAAATATGATTATTCCAGATTCACTTACACATTGGATTTTGAAAAATGGCCAAAAGAGTTGCGAGCCAGATTGAAGAGAGACATTTAGGGCCATTTTCACCAACATAGTTTTAACAGTTAGTCCTGGTATTAACTTCTGGTTTAACTAAGTCCCTTTCACCAACTGTGCTTTAGTCTTTAGACTAGTCAAGGATCACTGACTCTCAAACATTTTTTACAAACTTACAGATCAGTGGTCTCAAACTGTTATGGTGTAAATTTGAAGGGCTGACCAGATAATATTTGGAAAGGAGAGGGGAGGGAGGCTCTGGACTTTCAATGAAACAAAAGTTTGTTTAACACATGACATTGAAACAAAAAGTTTGTTAAGCACATCAAAATAGAAAAAAGAGCTTGTTTCCACCTTTAGCTTGGGGAGGGGCCTACCATAATGTTAAATTGCGCAAGGTACACCAGTGTTGTTGAGGATGTCCAAAACAATGATATTGGGCTTCAGTAAGACAAAAACAATTTAACATATTACAGAACTTTGATGCTTGTGTGCAAGAATATGATACTGTGAGAATCAGTCATTACAAGATATTTTGAAAACTATGAAAAATTTCATAGTAACATCTAAAATATTCAAAATAGGCCTATTGAAGTGAAAATAGTTGATTTGTCTCAAATTATATCTAAGGAGATACATGTAGATAGGTTTGTTGGTTGGTGAGTTGGTACATGTTGGTTGGTTGATGGAAAGGGGATGTCTCAGAACTCTTTCTTTTTTTTTTGCCAAAACTGGGCAAACAGTTATTATCATTTATTATGTATATATATATATATATATATATTTAAAAATACCCCAGTCAACCACCCCTCCTCTTCTATATTGGCATATCCTTTGGCTGCGTTTGAGACATTGAGACATTGTGTTTGTAGCAGTTTAGCTGTTCACATATTATGTGTTACTTTCATTGAACTGAAATTCCTTGATCCTGCTCCGCTTGAGTGATTGGCTTAGCCAGACCAGGTCTTAGCTAAGACGTAGCTTAACTTTTAGTACCATGTTGGTGAAAACCGGCCTTGGGGTGTGAGTAGGGCCTACTTCAGTACTTGAGTCTTGAGGAATTGTCAAAATAAAGCTCCAAAATTTCAAACCATGGCAAGTGCATTACAGTGGTTTCCATAGCAACGTGTACCCATTTCTAAAATTCTTCCAAAATATAATTAATGTAATTTCAGGAATTTTAAAGCTGTTTTGATTTTTCGCACAAGGTATTATTGCCCATATCTAATTTAAATGTCTTTTATATCAATTGCCATGGATATACCTTCAATGGAAAAATTAGGTCTACATCGCATAATTATGTTATCTTGATGGAAGTATCATCAATCTCAATTTCAAAATTACAAAGTACTATATCACAAATAGGTACAAAATTGCACAGTGACAGGCCATTAGGGTAAGATTCCTTGAGTCCGACACCTAGCTGTACTCCAGACATTTTAGAATGTGACATTAACTGGAGCTTCAAATTAAACATTGTCACAAATTCTAACAGAAATATTCCAATTCACATAGCAAATAAAAGACCCTTTGTCGTGGATAAATATTCCTATAAATGACAAAAGACAGGCGGTAACCTTGAGTCAGACCAGGGGATTATGTCCCCTCCCCCCTGGGAGGACATAATATGAAAAGAATTTAGCCTTGCATGGAGTCTTCAAGATTCTGATCCACGGAATGATAATTTGCACAATCTTGAGAAGATTCAACTACACAGTATGAAATACCAAGGATTACTGAATATATATATATGAAGTAGAGATAAACTGAATTTTTGCTGAAATATTTAACAAGTGCCAGATACTTGACTGCAAGTATTGCTGACTACACAAGCTGAATTGTAATGATGATATAAGTGGCTACCCAGTTGAAATAAATTTGTAAACATTCTATATGGATGAAAACAAAGGAGACAATGAAACAACTTTGATGATTATTCAATTGCACCACGATATCTGTATAAATCAGTTGAAGATCCATTAGGTATACTTAGCCTCAGATACTTTTGTTGAGCTGATTGCTAACTTAGAAATTATATTTTGAATACTGAGGATCAAAGAACTTTGACTTGATCGTTGGAAAAAAGTTTCTTTCAAATATAGCCAAGAACTTCATTTTGTTTTATGACAACCAAATATGCTGTGAAAATCTCTGAAAAATTGTCTCCAAGCGACAGCAACTTAGAATAGGAAACTAAATCTGACCACTGGGAGATCTTGCTGTAACAGTCACTGTATAGATGGTAAATAATTATGGATGGCCACTATTGGCCAGCCTGTGAATGTGTATAATATGATAAATACATGAAGTCCTCCAAGTCAATGTGCCTACCATTGCATTTATTGTTGTGGTAAAATACAGACATGAGTATGCAATGATAATTTAAACCAGAAACCAGCAGAGATGATTCACAATTCTTCAGTGCCAATTCTTTAAATTGAAGTTGTGACAGTCATTATTAATTAATGCAGTCAATCATCTAAAAGTAAAACTGACTCTACCTTATCCTTGGTCTATACAAATGTTCATGTATTGTGGCCCAACTGCCACCAATTACAGGGCCTTCCTATGTTTTAAATAAACTCGTGCAACAACAAAATTTAAGGGTGTTTATGGCTTATATAGATATTGGTTACAGATACAGCAGATATAGCAGCTTTGACTTTTTCAGCGTTCAGGGCATAAATTTCGTAGAAAAGTGCACTGACACAACATGTAAGCTAGTAGGGGAGGAGTAATGCGGATTTGCGCATTCTTGGGCTGGACTTGACGACTGCTTAATGTCACATTCTCACAATGTCACAGTCTGAAACGAAGTGCTTAGGGGCAGTGTGCACATAGCTATATATATATACTTCCACAACACTGCATGGTACAATTTGGGAATGTTAATAGATTTTGCGAAGTACCATTTAAAGAATCAATGGATGGAAGTTTTGTATCCGTGGTCACATCACCTACAGTAGTTCATTTTGGATGTGTGATTGAATGTCATCCTTATGAACAATTCTGTGAGAATGATAACAGGTTCGAAGGCATTACCAGCTTCGCTTTACATATTTGTAGTGTAATAGATTTTACAAATACTGTGTAATATTAAGTTTTAGATATAAATTCTGACACATGTGTGTTTCTTGTGCTACCAGGTTGCCTCCAAATAGCCCACAGCGGTGCTGATGGGGCGTAAAAATCAAACTCACTCACTTCTTGTGCTACCAGGCTTTTTCGAAAGTTTCCAATCAGGTGAGCTTGAAGTCAAGGGTCTCAGCACACTTTAAGTTAGTAGTTAATACAGAAAAAGTAAGCCCTATCAACAGGTCAGCTATTTCAGAATGACTCAAGAATGTATCAGTTGTAGACATGCTTGATATGGCCAAAAGGTGATGATCTGTCCACCAAAGTTCAAAACTGGAAGTTGGAACAGATCCAGTAGGTCAAAACTAAATGGTGACTACCCAGTAAGCACTAACATTTTAAAACGTTGTATTTAAGTCTTATGAGAATGTTTATAAACCAAAAAAACGTTTTTAAATGTTTTTTTTAACATTAAGAGTGCTTGCTGGGAATTCTCATGTATAGTTTTATTTTTACAATTCTTATGATTTAGGAAGGTGATAAAAAGGGCGTAGCTACTGAAACCAACTCTCTATCTTTCATAGTTCCTGAGATATTGATTGAAATAGGTTCAGAATGGTGGCCATTTTGAAATCCAAGATGGCGGAGGGAACAACGCTAATCTCAGGATGGCTCCCAGCCTAAAATAGGTTTTTCGTCAATTTCAATGTTTTTTACATTGGTTGCCATGGATACCTCCAATTAATATTTAAATCACACATGACCCATGGTATCTCAGTAGAGGTAATGTCATGTTAATTTTCACATGCTCCTCTGTAGCAATTATTAGGTTAAGGCAGAGCAGATATCAATTATTTGCAACTAAATATACCAATTTTGACTAAAAATGTATAAATATCCTTATTTGGCAATATGCAAATTAACCATTTTGCATTAATTCATAACAAAAAAGGTAGAAATATTCCTTTTCTTCAAAACAACACTGTACGTGTCCAGATATCTAAAAGATTGGGTGAGATATAATCGAAAATAGATTTTTAGGCAATTTAAATGTTTTTTACATTGGTTGCCATGGATACCTCCAATTAATATCTAAATCACACATGACCCATGGTATCTCAGTAGAGGTAATGTCATGTTAATTTTCACATGCTCCTCTGTAGCAATTATTAGGTTAAGGCAGAGCAGATATCAATTATTTGCAACTAAATATACCAATTTTGACTAAAAATGTATAAATATCCTTATTTGGCAATATGCAAATTAACCATTTTGCATTAATTCATAACAAAAAAGGTAGAAATATTCCTTTTCTTAAAACAACACTGTACGTGTCCAGATATCTAAAAGATTGGGTGAGATATAATCGAAAATAGATTTTTAGGCAATTTAAATGTTTTTTACATTGGTTGCCATGGATACCTCCAATTAATATTTAAATCACACATGACCCATGGTATCTCAGTAGAGGTAATGTCATGTTAATTTTCACATGCTCCTCTGTAGCAATTATTAGGTTAAGGCAGAGCAGATATCAATTATTTGCAACTAAATATACCAATTTTGACTAAAAATGTATAAATATCCTTATTTGGCAATATGCAAATTAACCATTTTGCATTAATTCATAACAAAAAAGGTAGAAATATTCCTTTTCTTCAAAACAACACTGTACGTGTCCAGATATCTAAAAGATTGGGTGAGATATAATCGAAAATAGATTTTTAGGCAATTTAAATGTTTTTTACATTGGTTGCCATGGATACCTCCAATTAATATTTAAATCACACATGACCCATGGTATCTCAGTAGAGGTAATGTCATGTTAATTTTCACATGCTCCTCTGTAGCAATTATTAGGTTAAGGCAGAGCAGATATCAATTATTTGCAACTAAATATACCAATTTTGACTAAAAATGTATAAATATCCTTATTTGGCAATATGCAAATTAACCATTTTGCATTAATTCATAACAAAAAAGGTAGAAATATTCCTTTTCTTAAAACAACACTGTACGTGTCCAGATATCTAAAAGATTGGGTGAGATATAATCGAAAATAGATTTTTAGGCAATTTAAATGTTTTTTACATTGGTTGCCATGGATACCTCCAATTAATATTTAAATCACACATGACCCATGGTATCTCAGTAGAGGTAATGTCATGTTAATTTTCACATGCTCCTCTGTAGCAATTATTAGGTTAAGGCAGAGCAGATATCAATTATTTGCAACTAAATATACCAATTTTGACTAAAAATGTATAAATATCCTTATTTGGCAATATGCAAATTAACCATTTTGCATTAATTCATAACAAAAAAGGTAGAAATATTCCTTTTCTTCAAAACAACACTGTACGTGTCCAGATATCTAAAAGATTGGGTGAGATATAATCGAAAATAGATTTTTAGGCAATTTAAATGTTTTTTACATTGGTTGCCATGGATACCTCCAATTAATATTTAAATCACACATGACCCATGGTATCTCAGTAGAGGTAATGTCATGTTAATTTTCACATGCTCCTCTGTAGCAATTATTAGGTTAAGGCAGAGCAGATATCAATTATTTGCAACTAAATATACCAATTTTGACTAAAAATGTATAAATATCCTTATTTGGCAATATGCAAATTAACCATTTTGCATTAATTCATAACAAAAAAGGTAGAAATATTCCTTTTCTTCAAAACAACACTGTACGTGTCCAGATATCTAAAAGATTGGGTGAGATATAATCGAAAATAGATTTTTAGGCAATTTAAATGTTTTTTACATTGGTTGCCATGGATACCTCCAATTAATATTTAAATCACACATGACCCATGGTATCTCAGTAGAGGTAATGTCATGTTAATTTTCACATGCTCCTCTGTAGCAATTATTAGGTTAAGGCAGAGCAGATATCAATTATTTGCAACTAAATATACCAATTTTGACCAAAAATTTTGACCAATATCTTGGTCATACCCTGACTAATGATGTTAATGACCCTCTAATATAGACATGTAAAAATAGATTTCATTGGTAAGGTAAATAAATATCTCGCAAATATTGCAGGTGCTTCTGCTAACGTGAAAAGTAAATTATTTAATCAATACAATCTAAAAACAAGTGTTTAAGAAACAACACTAAAATAAACACTTTTTTGTTACAGTTAATAAACACGTGAAAGTGGTTATGATTTTTAACACATTTAAGTGTTTTTGACTTTTAAACACATTTAAGCGTCTTTGATTATAAACACAAAAACGCTTTAATAGCTTGTTACACTTTATTAACACTAAAAAGTGTTTAAAATAATAAAAGTGTTTCATCTTAAACACTCAATGTTTTTCCAGGATGACTGCAGAGAAGGTGTTTATCATATTAAAGTGTTAAACAAAAAGCGTTTATAATTAAACACTCTGGTGTTGCAGAATTAACACATTGTTAATGTACATCACAATATCAGTTGTTCAGCTGCTTTCTGAATAAATCACATGGTTACAATAGTGAAATCAAGTAACAATCTATAAAAAACAGTACAAATAAAAATATAGATTTAATTGAATTTCAATACTTCATAATATTATGTAATTAAACTAACTATCCTCATTAATTTCAAAAGGCTACTTGTAATAACCAGATGATGACTGCTAATATTAATGATAGAAGGGATTGTAGATTAATAGAAAGCGCTTGGAAGAAAGAGGTGTCTGACTGTGATATAAGAATAGGTAAACAGGTTCGGGAACTCTGTGATATGAGAGACAACTGTGATGAAGTGTTTTTAGAGAAACACGAAATTTTATCTATTTTAGAATTTTTATGTTTAGCCTAGTTTTCTTAATTTTATCTCTTCAATATTTTATCTTTTACATGTAACTTTTTTTAATTATGTTCTGTTATTCTGTTTCCATGTATGGTATTTGCATGAATAAAGAACTATATATATGATACATGGAAGATTACAGGGATTTTGTAATCAATAATTTGGTTATAAAATGTTGTATTTATTAAATTATTTAGACTTTATTATATCAATTTATATATGTTTTATTTTTTCAAACATAAACTTCAATTGTTATCACACTGAAAAACCCATAAAAATAAGAAAAAAATTAAAAAGGAGATTTTGGTATGAAAAAGGTGATTTTTGAAAGAAAAGGTGATTTTGGCCAAAAAAAGGTGATTTTTTCAAAAGGTGATTTTGTCAAAAGGTGATTTCAGGAAAGGTGATTTTTGAAAAAGGTGAAATTGACTGGCCCCCATAGTCACATTTAACAATGTCTGAAAGTAAAGAGAGTGATCCCTTTTAATGTATTATAAGTACATCCAATGGAAACAAATGCTTTAAAGAAGGGCCTTAATTTTACTTACCAATGTTGTCGCAGGCTTGCTCCGCGTAGACAAAGTCATCTAAGAGGATGTCATCATTTTCAAAACGAAGAATTACCTGTTGAAAATATCGTAATGCAGTCCAGAATGACATTCGTACGAGTCACTCGCAAACATTTCCTTATTCAATGTCCATAGCCAAACTTAGCCAGTAGACATTAAAGTGACGACCAACACCTCAAACAAATTCATAACAAGCTGAAAATTTCAGGAAATTTTTCAGAAAATTGTCTAGAATAACATACCAAAAGTCCCGGAAAATCCCCATATAAAGTTAGCCATCTTGGACGTCATCTTAAATCCCCAAGCTGCCTAACTTTTCATGCTTTGTTAACAATAGGGCCTATACTCACCAGCAAAAGAAACTATTTTTGAATAATAACTTTTCATGCTTTGTTAACAATAGGGCCTATACACTCACCAGCAAAAAGAAACGCAACGCTTGATTTTAGCTCATATTTTTGCTGCAGCTGAATGATTTTTTTTTTTTGCCAAAAAAATGATGAAGTGGTTTTTGCCAAAAAAATTAAAATGATGAAGTAATTTTTCGGCTTCCAGTCGTCTATTAAGCAGGCTTTCAAGTGACATCATCCTTTTGGTTGTAAGTTGAACATTAAAGGTCTCTTTTTTTTTGCGAAATCTCAAACTCAATAAAACGGACTAGAGAAAGACAGGAAATTGCCGTAGTTGAATGATTTGTCATAGTGAAACGTTATGCTTGCCGACCATAGAATCTATGTTATTAATTTGTTTTCGGCAAAAAAAAGCACAATTTATAAAAATATGAGCTAAAATCAAGTGTTGCATTTCTTTTGCTGATGAGTGGTGAGTAGGCCTATATTTTTCCTACTTGAAAGCATCCTATTGATGGAAGTGTGATTGCACTTAGAATTTGAGACAAATTTTGTACAAAAAACCTATGAAAGATGTTATTCGGGCATCTTGGACATCATCTTGAATTTCAAATATCACAATAAAAGCTTGTAATTAATTCTTTGTACATAAAAAGACATTGTCACATTGATTGGACTCATAATATACATATATAATTAGCCCAAAAGAGAGAGCAAAAAATGTTAAAGTAAGCCATCTCGGACGCCATCTTGAATCCCCAAACTGGCTCAAACGGGATTTTCCGGGACTTTTGGTATGTTATTCTAGACATTTTCTGAACATTTCCTAAAATTGTCAGCTTGTTATGAAATTGTTCCCGGTAAAATCTAATGATCCTGATGGACTATTTGTGCAACAGTTAAAAATTATTGAACAATCATTTGGGGTTTCTTCATCACTGATCGTAAGTATGGTCTCAAAGTCATTAGCAGACTTTCAGTCTTTCACTCAACAGCATAGCAGTGAGATTGGTTATGAGTTATGACAGCCACAACAAAGGTCATGACTTCAATTTCATTAATTCTCTGGAATCTACAGAGGTTCCGGACAACAACGAATAGTAATGACATTGTTCACTAACGACAGGGGTACCCTCACCATCAGGGCATCCATCACAACTCTTGATTCAAAGATATTTTCTATCATCCTGAGCTTATTTCATAAAATCCAAAGCCCATATTTGTCAAGCATGCAATTAAGATGTTCAACTTGCCCTATGACACACCTTTAATGTGTGATTATTCACAGAACTATCAGATTTTGCACTTTAAATATATCGTCATGGCGAGGGTACCAAAAAAGCCACTCGAGGGTAACACTATTCTCAAATATTGTCAAGGTGAGTGTAGAGAGACAGGCAAATTGATAGACAGATAGAAAGATGGACCGTGAATGAACTGGTCGACAAACAAGTCTATATCTATCTATCTATCTATCTATCTATCTATCTATCTATCTATCTATCTATCTATCTATCTATCTATCTATCTATCTATCTATCTAGGCCTATCTATCTATCTTTTTATATGATATAATACATCAACCGTCTATCTGTGAAATAACGGCAATAGAGACACTAAATGAATTAAAACTGTTTCTAGTTCTCAAATATATATATAAGACCCTTTACTTCATATGTCGTTTAGACTGATTCTTAGATCTATTCAATGTGGGTGAAAATGTTGTGGTCCAGGGATCTAGATACACAAGGCAATGCATTGAAGAAACTGAGAGAAAATCAAAGACATTATTATTTTAATATTATGAAGATATTATGAAGAAGATAGATATTTACAGCAGATTCAATTTTAAATATGAGTTTCTCCGATTAATTTTTTAACAGTATGTAGCTATTGTAGCATTTTTAGCTTAAATGCCTGATTTGTCTGTAATTAGGCTTCTTGATTATGTTAGTAGCATGGTATACACCATCACCAACAGACACATTACTGGCCTTGATACACATTTTTATGATAATATATTATTCAAATTAGGATTATACTATGTGATTCAGTGTCTCAACCAATCACATGAACTGCATTTGCTGCGTTTTTGCTACCCTATTGCAGAAACTCGTACCTTGAAGTAACTAGCATGTTACTTCAAGCTAGTACTACCTGTATAATAATTATAATGTTCAACAGCCATAAATTATTTCATTGATTAATTACATCAAAAGCTATAATTCCAGTTTCTCCCAAATAAAAAGCTTATAGAAAGCATGATATTGGCAGATAATAAAAAAAGTGTAAAATGCATGTCAGCCTGGGAAGGAACCATAATTAGTTTAAGGAAGTTTCACTGTGGATGGCACTGTTTGGGAGAGGGGCATTTTGAGCAACTTTCTTGGTTAAAACTAGCTTGACTCTCATCAGTTCTTCCCTGTTTGTGAACATCTCTTCCCCCATAGCAAACATATATAGACAAATAAATTGTGATACAGAATATGTGATTATGCTGAATATTAGATTTTGATAATAATAAAAACTTCAGATTATCAGTTTAATGAATGTGCCATGCAGTCAGATTTATATAGCTCTGAAGTTCAATGATTATTTTTCAAACCTTTTATGCATGCCTATTCATATACATATATTTATTTAAATAACTCGTTTTTGTGGCAGTAAATCATTTTGAACATATCATTGCAATTGTGGTCTTAATTGGAATTCATAATTGTATTTCTGACTTCAGAATTGCAACCATGTTTCAGAGCATGATGTTGATCTCCAACAAAAGAGAGCAAATCTAATTAGCTGATTCATTGACTATTTTAACCCTATCTCAACTCCAACAACTTGCCTTGCTTGCTTATTCATGCACCTTGCATTACCCTCACCAATAATTTTGGAGGTTACCCTCGCCAACCGGAAGTGACCCTCGCCCTTTTCTTGCAGTACCCTCGCCATTTCCGGGTTGGTACCTTCATGAAAACGTGCTGGTACCCTCGCCAAAAGTGCTGGTACCCTCGCCAAAAGTGCTGGTACCCTCACCAATCACCATGTCAATTTTCAATTTTTGTGGTACCCTCACCTCGAGTGATTTAGAGTTTCATGGATATCTCAGTACAACTTAAAAATTTGAGTCAGGCACTTGGCAATAATCAATTCTACAGGCCGTTAAATCTACCTTCAGAACAAGAAGGCCTCAATCCCCTCTAAACCTCTTGAAATTCCACTTTAAAATCACGAATCGGCAGCTCTAATGGCTACCCTGATGGCGAGGGTACCCCACTCGTTAGTGCACAGTGAATGAGCTTCCTGCAAAAATTATTTATTCACAGCACTGAACCAGTTCTGGTGATAAGTTTTTGAAAGTCCTTCAGTGTAGCATCTCATTCTCATGGATACATATTTCTCTAATCAATTCTTAAGCACAATCAGAATAGCTTACCCTATCTGGAGCCGAAGAAACTGCAATTGGCAATTTGAACATTTGCCACTCCATTTTTCCATTAATTGGATATTTTGTTTCGATCCCGTTACTTTGAGATAGGTACAAAGAATTATATTCAGTTGAGTATGCCTGTATCACGAAACAAGCCTCTTGTCGCTTTCTTGTCAGAAAAGGACTTTTTAGAATTAATGATGAATTTTCTGCTGGTTTCAGGTATAATAACCCTGTAATCAATTAAAATAATAAATGATTATGAAAACCAAGGGAGCAGGAAGGATGTGCAGACAGTCGGGGTGCTTAATTTGATAAAAAAATAAGGGCAATTCCAATTCGAGCAACACATTTTTTTTAAGAGTGGTAAATACAATTATGGCACATCTTTCCCCCCTCTCTGGACCAGGGCAGGAGAGCAGTTGTCCCCCCCCCCCCCGTGCTCCGGCATGCCTGGTGAAAATAGTAAATTGACATGTTCGTCTATTGGGTGTACAAGCATATCAAATTGACAAAGTCATCATAACAATAACTGTACCACGTTTCAGCACATTCAGACAAATAGGTAAATAATGGCAGGAACTTTAAAAAATTGGTCGAGTGACAGAACTTGCCGCAGTGTCAGTGTTTGGCTAAGTTAAGCCGCATGATGGGACCACGTATTCCACCCAGTTTATTCCAATAAAACCTTTGGACGTCACCCATTACTTGTTTTGGCGCACTGCTGATGGCATAGGAGGGGGCAGGGTAGGGGGGCGGTCGTCCCCCCAAAAGTTTGGGAAACAGTATAGGATTCGGGCAAAAAGGCTGAAAAATTTGGGCAGATGATTAAATAAACGCTATTGAAAATTAATTATTTCTAGCCAATTTCATTTGAAATGGTACTAAAACTAGATCTTGAAATTCTGGCAAATGTGGCTCCCCCCCCCCAAAAATTGCGCGCGCCGTACGCCTATGCTGATGTGGCACATGGCTGATGTATTACATTAAACAAACATCTTTAATGTGGTGAACACATGAATTATGCATTTTTTGCTGGTGGGCATTTGGTATACCACTTTTCATGCAATTTATTCTTGTTCTAATTTATTGCACAACAAGCATGCACAAGGCATTGCCATGCAACCCATTTTTGAAAGACGTTTCTAAAGCAGAAGCGATACAATACAGGGCGATACGATTTTTGCTAATATTTTCGAAATGCAAAGTTTTTGGAATAGACTTGTGTGTATGGATGAAAAACACACTAACAAAGCAAGTGTTTGTAGTTGATCAACAAATTGAACAGAGAAATTGGAATAACGAGGTTTTACAATTATTCACTACTGACGGAAATTTATAAAACCAAATGGAAAAATCAAGTAATTAACATGCCAGTTCAAGAAAGGTGGCCATTTTGAGGTGGCCATTTTTGCAGTAATATCATTCAGTTGACTTTGAAACTTGAAGTGCTTCCAAATGTGCCCCTTGTTCAGTGTCCCAATGAGCCCCGGTATGACTTAAACACACCAAAATGCTAATTTCTCAGGCACCAGTGTGTTCATCAGGAGAGCAATAATTCATAACTTTTCCTTATACCATACCTGGGAGCCATCAGCCAATCAGAAGCCTGTATTTGGCTGGTATATATCCTATATTCTTTGTTGTTCATTTATACGCCCATGGGACTATATAAAGCCTCATTGTTTATTACAGATCTCTTATTAGTGTGCCATGTTCTTTTTAACTGCCACAGTGCTCTTGTGATGTCAGTATCAGCATAATGATTTCACAGTTGGTATATTCGCAGTTTCAGCTGGGTCACTTGGAACCCATACCGATCCCACCATTACAAATCCACAATAAGCTGTTAGATTGTTGCTCAACATTGATTATTCAGTTTGATGTTTTGAGTAAATCCAAAAGTTACAATAACCAGCTATATACAGTATAATGCATGGATTTTGTGTATAGCTGCTATCAGTTTTAGCACTTTTACAACAAAACAAATTCATTCACTTTCACATTCATTTGTTGGTCTGAGAGGTTATCATGTGCTGCTCTGTCTTGGCAAAAATAATATACTCAGAAACCATTCAGATTTTAAGACCTGAGGAGGGGGGGAGTTTTGCTTGGGGACATCCAATAATGTTTATTTGATGATTGAATTCTTCGCCTCCTTGTCTGGCCTTTTCTCAAATTTTGGGGGGAGCAACTATCCCCCCCCCCATTTCTCGTCCTCTAGTATGCCCATGCAACACCACCACGTTCACTTCCAAAAAAACTCCCCGTTATCCCCATTCCAGTCATCAATTCTGAACAGTTTCTTGGGTGAAGATCTCACCTAAAAGGCTGAAAAGCCACAAGGTGCTGCCCTCAAGGAGAAATTTCAAAACAGGACACCATGAATGTCCATGATGGATCAAGCAAGTGGCTCAAACATATCAGTTTCACCAGCTCCAACTGAATCAAACAACCATACCAATGAATGCAGATTAATCAATTGTTATTCACACTTAGACAGGCCATAAGCCTGACTTGTTGGTAGCACTTGGAATCAACACTCAAGCTTGGAGTGCCAATAGTGATGTCAGTATTGCAATACTGACATCATCTGTGCATGTTTTCACATGGAACATGGCACACTTATACGAGATCTGTAATAATAACAAAGATCATAACACTAACAGTGAAACTGTACCAAACAGTGGATTGCCAACAAAAATAAAACAAAAGTATTATAAAACCTAATGCCTGTGACAAATCCATGAAGCCTTTAATTTGAGCCCAATTTAGATTTTCAATGCACATATCATGACTTAGGGGTCAACCATATAAGATCTCTGGGAGGTGGAGGAGGCATGGAGATTATTTCAAATAAGTAATTTCCTGTCAGGTTTTGGTAAGATAAATAAATTACTTTTGAGCAGTCTAAAATAAATACATTTGTTTGAAAAAACTCGAAATAAATAGGTCTAATTACTGCTGCAAACGCGGGGTATAACTGGCACTTACGATGTATCAAATTCATACAAGCATAGACAAAGCTTCATTGTTCATGGTTTTTCCATACTTCTGCATGTGGCTGTAATTTGACGATAAAAGGATAGAAACATCAAAATGGAGATTTACAAAATTTGATGGCACTACCATATCATAAACATTGTCAGCAACCAAGAAACCCCACTGTCCCATTGTGCCCTGTGTCCCAATGTGCCCCGGTTCCCCCTATAATTATTCTAGCAGAATTTGGGAACAAAAATTATAGTCTGATAGTCTACATTATCAGGCTCTACTGCCACGGAACATCATAATATTCCAAACCAGCCAATTTTTCTACCATTAGAAATTTCTGGAGTTTAATTTTATAGTCAATGCGTGTGTTGAGTTGAAATATTTGTTGCTGATCAAACAAGGATTTGTTAAAAAATACAACCACCAGACATTATTTATTTCAAGGTAGCCAGAAAAGCTGGTTCTTTTTTTCACCAAAACTGGGCAAGAAATGGAAGATCAAAAAACGTTCCCAACTTCCTCCCTATACTGATCTAAACTGCTCACACTTAAAAACGCACACTTCCAAAAAGGTTAAAAATAGTACTTCCTCTTAAAGTATCAAGGTGAAAGTTTGCACACTTCTAGTAGTTGCCATCACAGGGGCCTCTAAACCAATGTATGTGACATTAACTTATTATAATTTCATTCTATAATGTATGTGGATAAACTTGCTTCAGAAGCCCCTGTGGTTGCCATCAGGTATATTCATGAAAATTTACAAATCTCTAGTGCAGTACTTTTCTGTTAAATCAAATTGTCATGGTTACTGTCGAAAATGCTAGTCACAAACTGCACTTCAACACAAAATGCACATACGGAAATATTGGTTTTGTGGCATACTGCATAGGATTAATCTTATGAAATTTTCACATGACAGGCACTGGACATCCAAAAACTACGCCACGGAATTAAAAAAAAAAAGAAGTTAATGATAAAGCAGATTTTGAATTGAAAACTGAAAATGTACAACTCAGCATCTGGAAGTGAAGCATATGAACCAAAACTGTTAAATTATGGGGCTTTTTGCATACCCAGGGCAGAATCACAAACATTGACAATCATTCCATATCAATACTCTAAAAAATCTGAATAAAACATCTTTTTTTTGAAGATTATGACAATAGTCTCCTGTAGGGGGCAGGTCAGCACTGACACTTAAATTTTATTAATTTAATCGTCTTTAATTGTGGTTTGGTCAAATATCCCTTTTTCCCAACCCATCAAGCAAGTAAAATTGTAAGCTTTCCTGGCTTATCAAAAAATATTGTTGAAGGAACAGCTTAGTTGTTGAAATTAATGATCAGAGGATATTGAAATTTGGTGACTTGCATTTTCGACAGTAACCACAACAAATTAATCTGATGCAAAAGTACTGCACTTAGAGATTTGTAAATTTTCGTAAATGTACCTGATGGCAACTACTAGAAGTGTTCAAACTTTCACCTTGATACTTCAAACGGCAGTACTATTTTTAACCTTTTTGGAAGTGTGCGTTTTTAAGTGTGAGCAGTTTAATATTTGTCTCCTAATGGTTTTTTTTGGGTTTTTTTAAGTTTCTGAAAATGTTTGTTGACATTTAACTGAATCAATATTTCACAGGCATATTTTGCTGGGGGTGCAGTCCCCTGGCATCAGTTCAAATGGGATATTAGGGTAATCCTGACCAATGTCAGGGCAGATCTACTGCCCCGGTGACATCCGTACTATGTCAAGATTTCAGGGCAAAATAGCACCTCGACGACATGACTGTCCCATATATAATAATAATATGATAATAAAAATAGTAACTGAATATAGCACTAATTGTAGCAAAGCGATCATTCAGAATTTATGACTGGAGGGAGGGAAGTTTTGCCAGAGTGGATACCAATTTTTCACATGTCTCAAGGGGCGGGAGGGGGGAAGTGCACTAAAAATCTACATGAAATCCGAGTGATGTATTGGGAGTGCCAATGTTTGACATAAAGTTCCGACAATACAGGCACGCCAGTCATAAATTCTGAATGGTCCCTAATTGAAATTGCTTTAACTGCATACCTTGAACTGCAATAGGATTTGATAAGTGTGTGCCATTGTATCCAACTGTATCCCAGTCTGATTCATCAATCCAGCGGCACATATTTCCCTCAAATGTGCAATTTACAATTGTGCGGCATCTGCCTCCTTCAAATGTGCATGATATGTCATCTGGAGCAGTTGAAATATACCTCATATAGTGTACACCTCATTGATCCCCTCCCTGAAGGATATTAATGCTACAACAACATGACAATGGACAGTGGAAAAATTGTGTTTCTACTCCATTTTTCATTATTCTGTATGAAGCTCCTATGGGACAAAACAACAAGAAATTGTACTTTCTGATATTACCACAAGAATTTCAAAGCAATACAGTGGGTTATAACTGCCATAAATTTAAAAAAAGTTCTAATAATAATAATAATCTTTATTCATGCTAAAGGCACATGTGAATAAATACAGACATATACATTATTTACATATTTACATTAATAAATTAGAGGTATAAAATCTTGGAGTAAAAACTTTGTCATTCAGTACATAAAATTGATAAAATCAAATTTATATCACATCTATCTAAAATCTAATCCTCAGTGCTCCTGTCTCTCATAGCAAACAATTCTCGAACTTGTACTGCAACCCTCATATCACATTCTTGACTAGAATCCTTATACTTCTTAATTATCGTATTTAACATGAGGGTCATTCTGTGTCAAATCATCAGATTTTCGAGAAATGTTCCACCACCCCATCTGCGAATTGGCTGAAAAAATTATATGTTGTTTGATGTCTCAAAAGATGAACTTCCTGAAAATTTCAGCTCAATTGGTAAATTTTTCATGATTTGGCTGAGGTTTGAAAATTGCTCATTTTACCAGTTTTTCAGGCATCGTTTTGACCACAATTACATTCTTTGCTCAATAAATCACTTAATACTCAACCTTGAGCTTTGAAATTCGGGATCTACACTAACTGGACAATGGAAAAGGATCTTTGATAGACATGTTGTTTTGCTAAAACAATCAAGAAGCTATGGCCTTGTTAAATTCCCTCATCAAAAATCAATGTTTGCCATATATAGGTAGGTATTCCGGGTACAGATATAAAATTCCTAAGATATATTCTACATATGTATGTTCAAATAATAGTTGAAAATTAGAGATGAGTTCAGCCTCGTTTTTTTAATATAAATTTTCGAAAAATATTGTGTAATTTTTCAGTATGTCTAAAACAAAACTAGCTAGATCTCAAGAAGTACATGTGACACATCCCTGAAAGTTTCTTATAATCTTTCACATATATAGGGTATAATACAGAGATTTGAATTTTTTTGTGGTGAACATTGATTTTTGAGGGGGGAAATTTCATAGGGCCATAGTTGCATTATTGTTTTAGCAAAACAATAAATGTCTACCAAAGATTCTTTTCCATAGTCCAGTTAGTGTAGATCCCAAATTAAGTGATTTATTGAGCAAACAATGTATTGTGGTCAAAACGATGCCTGGAAAACTGGTAAATTGAGCAATTTTCAAACCTCAGCCAAATCTTGAAAAATTGACCGATAGAGCTGAAATTTTCAGGAAGTTCATCTTTTGAGACATCAAACAACATATAATTTTTTCAGCCAATTCGCAGACGGGGTGGTGGAAGCCACTTGTGAATGGAGTGGAGTGTATGCATTCTCTTGCTTTTCTTGAATTCACAGTTTATTAATTGCTTCAGTTTCTATGTTATCCTGTCGCTGAGTGTGCCATTGTCACAAAACGCTAAAACTGTTATCCACAGTTGCAATTTCCTCCCACACATTCAGAATTGGTCATTTTGTAATAGAATTTCAAGAAGCAAACAGGAGTGAAAACTAAAGTAAAATCACTATTATATTGTAAATTACATTCTGAATTATCTCAATTTAATCACATAATAATAATTGTTTCTCAGTATTGAATATTGTATTTATTTATTGCAGTGTCACGGTATGGTATGGTCTGGTCTGGTTACTGGTTCTGGTTATATTGATACTTGGTTATCAGAAGAAATGAATAAACCAGTGACATTTTAAAACTCAAAAGGACTTGCTTCATTAGTTGGATTCTTCTACAGCACTGCTGTTAGTGCTGTAACACCACTTGTCGATCTGACATGGAATGACCCATAACACCATTTGGACACCTTAAAATACTCCAGAAATTCATGTTAATGGCATGAAACCTGGTGGATATGGTCCACAAGGACATGCTGATTACATACCTGAAAAAAATCTGTTTGGATATTTTTGAGAAAGACACATTTTATGTGGCAGCCATTTTTTGATGTGATATTCTCGGTAAAATTGTTCTAAAAAGCGTCAAAAATTATTTTAATGCCATGAAACCTGCTTAATATTATGCACAAAGACATGCAGATTACATATCTGTTGAAAGGACATAAAACTACAGGAATTTTTTTGAGGTAAATGCATTTTGATGTGAAAAACATTTTGTACTGTGATAAACTCCATAAAAAGGTCATTTTTCAAATATATTATTTGTACACAGTTAGAATCATACTGCATCTTGCTGTGCTATAATTTCTGGTAATTATAGCCACAAAGAAACATGTATGTGATTAGCACATATCTAGTTATCAACACTAGGATGCTGTTTACAATATGTAGTTAGTTGAAGGTGGAGTAGCTCGTTTCCGAAAACAGATGATGGACACATATTTGTGCCAGATGTTTTATGTTCCATAAATACACAAGTGATTGAATTTATATCAAGTACGATGTAACAGTACCCAGTCTCACAGTTATATCAAGTAGGTCCCAGATTATTTTTGATGAGTGAACCATTTCTGACTTATTAAAGTGGTTGGGTGACATTCACAAGATCAAGGGTAGTAGAAGCAAATTTGATCATCAATTTCAGCATACCCTCAGTATCAGATGCAGGATGCACGATTTTTTCACTGCCAGGACCTTTTGCATTTTGTGTGATTAAGACAGAGTGTTGAATACCCATGATCATGTTGGTCAATGTGGGCATGCAAAGAATAGTCTAGGTTATCACGAATCCAGGATGATGTCCCGATATAATGACGACAATATGAGAAAATGGTAGGCTACTTGTTGATAAACTCAAAGTTCTCAACTCAATAAACTCGATAGATTAAGTGCAAAGTTTAGATTCTTGTACCGGGAACTCAATCTGTACAAGAGGTGTTCAACTTATTTTGACAAAAAGTTCAAACTAACACTGAAATTGCCCAAAGTTATTTTTTCCCAGGCTTATGATGCAACCTGTTTAACTACAGGTCTTGTCAATGCGAGACATACGTTTGAAATGTTTTGGAGGAGTTTGTGCAATTTTATTAAACTTTTTTAAAGATAGACTGTCCTATCAGATTTGAGAGCAATATTTCTGCCACTACTAGTAGTTACAAGTGTATCTCAAGATTTTTTTCAGTTAAACCAATTTTGCTAAAACTTCTACGACTTCATCAGAGGGTCTTTGGTGACCTATCCACAGAAGTACAGGAAAATTGCTTGTTTACATTTAGGTATTTAGTGTGATTTAGGCGATATGGCCCTGAATAGCCTTCTATAATTGAATACCATCCCTTTTTCTCTCGATGTAAAGAACTTAGTATTGCCCTTTCTGAGGTAGGTTTTTAATTTAAGATAACTAGGTTTTGGGCTATTCTATTTCAATTTCTGCCAGCAAAAATATGACTCTTTCACTTCTGTATCGCAAAACAGTTAAAGCATGAATTTCATACAGAAATTACTTAACTTTTTGTACTTCTAACTTTAAACTTCTTTTTACATTTCTTCATGCTGAAAACCACTCTCTGATTGGTATGATCTCGTAGATGAAACTTAGCTTTATTCAGTGTAAGCATTGTTTTGGTTCTTTAGTTTTAGGTGAGGTATACATTTGATATTCCTTGTTTTCACATACATTTTTTAAAAATTGTGTTATATTTAGCTTTATTTTAGTGACTTACCGTTTCAAAAGTCATGCATAAAGGTGTGTCGACCTCCTGTATTGCTACTGGAATGCTTTGTCATTTTTGTACGAACTAGCAGGTCAAAAAACTAAGTAACTGATCACATTTTGTTTATCACTCCATATTTGGCTACGAACCATGGCCAGTGGAAGTCTTTTTGAAACCACTTGCAAGGGTGACATACAATTTTTCTTTGTGCAGCAGTTCACCATGATAATCATCCACCAGGGCACTAGTCAGGATGCTTGAGGCAGTGAAACCCCGCCTCTAAAGGTATTTTTTCACACCTTCCAAGTAACATACAATTAATGACTGTTGCTATTCTTCCGAGATATTAAGATGATATGACACGCAAGATGAGCCTCATATGGATCACTCACAGCAATTTCAGCTCAAAGCAGTAAAAACTCTCGATTTGGTGACTTTTCAATTTTTTTTTTCAACATAAGTTGAACACCTCTTGTACTGTAGACCAGTGATGTTCCATTCAAAATGAGGGTCTTTTTGAGAGCTTTCCGACCATGGAAATTACAATGAATTACAATGCTGTATGACACATAAGAACTGACGAAGTTATAAAGAACCGCGGATAGGCGAAAATGGTCAAAACAAAAAAAAAACATTGAAACTTTGTACCAAAATTGAAGTAGGTAAGAATTGTAATTACCCCATTTTTCAGATTTGGATTCTCCGGGTCAAAACGCACATTTTGGGCATGAGCGCTTTTTGAATTTGCATAAAAATTAAAAATTGATACACCCTAACGCAGTATACCATGTAGTTGTCTTAATATTAGTCAACACCTGCAAGTTCATAATCTGCGTTGTTATGACATGGCCCTGGCATTACGGAGATATCTTGTATTGCAGGCTGTATTCTGTCTTCTGTCCCACCACGTGCGCTAACCCTGATCACTTTCTGAAATAAAAGTTGGATTTCAGCAGTCACAGCAAGGCAATTCCGTGAAATTGGACATATAAATCAGACACATTAACAGCTTGTGTAGCCCTTCCATGCCATCTTATCTATTTCATTGTTGAAGAGTCATGAGGCCCTGTGGTAGTCTTTTCAAAGGAGCCATCAACCAAAGCTCATACTGCAATAGGAGCAGAGCTACAAGGCAAAATGCCATTGTGTCGGACATACTGAGGGAAATGACTCACACTTTTCTGACCAGATGGCATGTCTGGTATGGTATGGTAATGGTATGGTAAAACTTTATTTAATGTCGTTTTAAATCATGTGGTAACGCAGTACCCAAGCAAAGCTTCTGAACGACAACAAAACACTTGGAAATAAATTATACAATAACAATATTATAATACTGGTATAATTATGAATTATGGTTTGATGAAGTGATGACATTAATGATACTAGTTTAACATATTGATGACTAATAATAACTACCACTATCTACAACTATCTAGCACTATAAAAAATAATACATTCCTACATATTCTAGTAAATCTCAAGGCACCATAAAGCGGAGCACCATGGTCAAGTACATAGCATTTCATAATCTTTAGCACCCATTCACGGTAATCAAATAGTCACTTTCAGCTATAATCAATTCCATGATACTTTAGACTGTACATACATTATCATACACATTATGGATGGTCAGTCACATATATATACATAGACAGTTTGGTGAGATTAGAGCATTAGGTGTTCAATATCATTATACAACAATAATTATTGTTCATACCAACATTTTCATACAAATGTGGCCTAAAATGTCATTTACTTATCGGAAGGGAAAACCGAAGATATGAAACATGGACCAGCGGTAACCGCTCAATGCCCATGCAACATAAATATTCGGTATTCCCTCCGATCTGCATTTAATAACTATCTTAAGTGTGAAAATGATTACATGTTTGGATTTTTCCATTGAAAACTACGAATCCAAATTCAAATGTCTACAGAAATTCAAAATTGCTTGCATTGTCTAAGGTCAGTAACCAGGCATTGACAGCAGATTTGAAGCTTTTGAGTGTCTCCAAATTTTTTAATTCTATGGGAATAAGCGACCATAACTTTGCGCCATAGTATCTGAAACTCTTTTTTCCATAAGTAGTTGTAACATAATTTGGAATGTTAAAGCGGTTATTGTCTCTCATATCGTAATTTGATTCTCTTGATGTGAAAAGACTTTGGAGATACCGAGGACCTATACCTGTTTTTATTTTGAACATTTGAATGGCTACCTGTTTTACACATCTTTTTTGTATGTTGAGTTGTTTTTCGTATTCACATATACTTTCATAGCTCATGACATTGTTATTTGAAACTAATTTTAGCGCTCTTTTGTTAGTTTTTTCAAGCTTTTCAAGATTTGTCTTGTTTGAGAACATCCATGCAACTTGACAGTAGTTGAAATTACTACTGATGTAGCTGTTATATATTGTGGTTTTGCATGACTTATCTAGATTTTGTTTCATACGTTTTAAGGCATTAATCTGTTTACTTGTTTGGTTACAGACATTGTCAATGTGGATATTGAAATTTAAGTTTGTGTCCAATTCGATTCCAAGGACATTTATAGATTCAGTTGCGCATATCTCAGTATCATTCACTTTTAATTTGTGATTTATGAGCGGTAAGTGTCTACTAAGAAACATCAATTGAAATTTTTCAGCGTTAGCTTTCATTTTGTTGCGTTTGAACCATTTTAGAGCATTACTGCAATCTTGCTCCATTTTATTGACTACTTCTGAAACTTCCTTGCCAGTTAAACTAAGAGTATTGTCATCAGCATAATTATAGATTTTTGAATTGAAGTTGTGATAAAGGAAGTCATTAATAAAGATATTGAACATCAGTGGTCCGAGAATTGATCCCTGGGGGACGCCCTTGATATTTATAACCCAGTCAGAGTGGGTAGTCCCTATTTTTACTCTTTGTTTTCTATTTGAGAGGTATGTTTTTGTCAGTTTGCAGGCATTTATGCCGAAGCCATATGCATGTAGTTTGGCAATTAGCAATTCATGCGACATACAGTCAAAAGCTTTAGACAGATCTATCGCTACAATTCCAGTGATTAAACCTTTGTCTAGTGATTCTCGCCAGTCTTCAGTCATTTTTATTACAACGTCATTACATCCAAAACCTTTTCTAAATCCTGATAGATATTCATGGAATAGCGAGTCCATGTGTTTTTGAATTTGGTTAAAAAGAATTTTTTCAAGGATTTTTGAAAGAGCCGGTAATAGATTAACTGATCTATAATTATCTTTATTTAGTTTGTCTTTCTTTTTGAATAATGGGGTAATGTTGGCCATTTTCATTGTATCAGGAAAGGTATTTTGTTGTATACACATATTTGATAGTTTAGTCAAAGGAGCAACTATGTTTCTGTGAGTGTTTTTTATGAACTTAATAGGTATATCATCATAGCCAGAGGCTTTTTTGCTTGCCAGGCACTTAATAATCTTGTTTACTTCATGTTCCCTTACTTCTACAAATTCAAACCCTTCTTTTAAGGGATTAATATGCTGAGAGATCATTTCTATGCTGGGATGATTTTTATATTTTTCAATTATGTCCCCGATTGTTATGTTAACATCATCTCTTTCTCCTATGTCTGATCCAATGTTCCTGAAGAAATTATTAAAGATATCGCATACTTCAGCTGTGTCAGTTATTATTTTGTCTCCTTCTCTCAGTGGAATGTTATCAGACTTAGTTTTAGAACGAGAGAACAGTGGTTTAACTGCCTTCCAGAAGTCTTTATTTTTAGTTCCGCCTTTGCTTTTCTCTTCAAAATATTTCCGCACTTCTTCCCGTTTTATCACAGTTACCTCATTCCTATGTTTTCTATACATTGCCAATGCACAAGCAGTCCTACTTTTAAAGAATTTGTTTCTATACTGGTTACGAATAAGGATAGCCTTTTTCAATCTCTTAGTCATGCAATGAAAGTGATTTTGTTTGATAACTTTTTGTTTCTTAGGGGCGTGTTTGTCGAGAGTAGCTATCATGACATTTTGTAATGTTTGCATCGCACTGTTTACATCTTGTTCATTTGATATCAAGGCATTTAAGTTAAGTAAAGCAAGTTCTTCATTAACCTGGTTATAATCTATGTTAGCAATCTTCCTGTGGTAAATAATTTTGCGTAAAGGCAGTGGTGCATGGATTTTTAAGATTCCGCCAATCAGATTGTGAAAGTCACTAATGCCTGCATCTATTGAAAAACCTTTTATAAATTTACGTCGTTTAGTGACCAACATGACATCAATAAGAGTTGATTGATTAGATTTATGACATGTCGGATCAGTTATAATGTTTGTTAGGTTGAGAGTTGGGCATAAGTTTGACAATACGTTTTGATGGTACATGTTGAAGTTTAAGTCACCTATGATTATCACGTGGTCATAACTATCAAATATTTTTTCACATGTTTCTTGAAACATCTCTTTGAAAGTATTTTGATTGACCTTCGGATTTTTATACATACCCAGGAGGATAATCTTGTGGGTGTTTACAGTCAATTCAACCGATATGCATTCTATATCTTCTTTACAATAATTTACAGGACCTATAGTCGAGGGTATATTCTTAGCAATGTAGGCTACAAGGCCACCACTATTAGATTCCTTATCTTGTCTATACATAACATAGTTTTCTACTTCAAAGATGCCATTCTGGAAAGAAGAATCAATTTTTGTCTCACTTAACACAAGAGCGTCAAACCTGCTGTTTACCATTAATTCAGAGATTTCTTGAAACTTTAAACGCAATCCATTTACATTCAAGTGGCCTATCATAACATTATTTGGATAACTATTCCTTAAAAGCTTGAACCTGTCACTTCTGATTTCTGAATCACAATGAGTATTTCTAATATTTTCACAATGTTCATCATCACTCAGTATACTAATGTCTATTTCATTCTGTATCATATCTTCATTTACATCAATTTCAGAATCATTTACAATTTCATTAGAGTTGCTATAACTATTGTCTGTTTGCAGTTCAATTACTTCAGTATCATTAAAAATTTCAGTGTCCTTTTCACAAACAAAATTTGAACTTTTTTCAAAGTCATCAGAATTTGCATTTACGGCCAGATAATTTCCATGGCCAATGTCCTAGTATGAGTGGTAGTAGCTCATACTCCGGGGCACCGATCGACGACAGGCCTTCCGTTTATGGCCTTGGGTGCCACAGTTGTAGCAGGTCATGTCTGTTCTTTGGTGACATTGTTCGATTAGATGACCTGATTCACCACATCGGAAACATTTTGGCTGTTGAGAGCGAGTAGCCCAAGTGCGTTGGTTGTAGTCACGTTTGCGATAGGTGTTTTGTCGGTAGGTTTGTGTGGAGTTGGTGATTGGCTCTTTTCTTGCACGATATATCATCCATATTTGACCTAGCATGTTCAGCCCATCACCATTTTTTCCTCGGCCCCAAAATTCGTGTGTTGTGTCCTCGACAAGTTCTTTTTCACTAGATTCTTTCAGCAACTTACGGGCTTCTGGGCAGATGGCAATTTTGGCACGAATAATGTTGTCCGTGACGTCAATTTTTTTCTGTTGCCACAAGGAGTCGGTCTGAATGCCATCACCAAGTCGCTTGGCATGGATACCAGTCCTACTTCTTTGCACGGCTGCAGCTGTTTTCCGGTCATGATGATGTCTAGCCTTGAAATAAACATAGGCTGCTTCACTCGTAGCAAATTGAATGTCATCCATGATAAGTCCCTTCACTGGATAAAAGTTCGAGAGTGGACTTTCATGACCTTTGAAGAGCAGTTTGTCTGTCATTTTCCCTGAAGTTTTCTTGTACCTTTGCTCAGTGTAGGCTGAGTCACATCCATCTTTAACTTTGATTTCGCACTCATTTATCAGGCTGTCTACTCCTTGTTTTGTCAAGTGCAAGCCATCTCAAGACTCTGTGATTTGTATGGAGAAATATCAATCAATTGACGTCAGTTGTCAAGAAAACTATTTCAGGCATCACCCAGGTTAATTTTCACGGTAATATTGTAATTGAAATTGTAATTGCAATTTGTAATTCCTAATCTATATCTAAAGTAGTAGACCATATTTCTTTGTTATGTCTAATCTCAGCTATGCATGGCTAACCTTACAACCGCTATCTTTTCCCACATTTTCATAATATGTATCACATTGTATCTTCTGTGTTTACCACTACTCAGAACTCTCACAAACTGCCTAATTCCACTAATAGAACCAATTTCCTTATAACTGATCCCATTTACTGAGCTCTGAGTGAGTTACACAGTTACCTAGAGGTGGAACGAGTGAGCACACATGCACCACCTGAGAACTGAAATATACAGCAACCGCTTGACACATTTATATCCAGACATGGTCCCACAACCACACATAGATAGATAGATAGATAGATAGATAGATAGATAGATAGATAGATAGATAGATAGATAGATAGACAGACAGATAGATAGATAGATAGACAGATTGCACTGACAGCTGTGTAATTCGACAAGTTTTTGTTGTATAGGAGGAATTGTGCCAGTAGACTGACCAGTACAGGTATTCCTGGAGCGCCCCCCTTCCCCCTTCAATGCAAGATGATGTAGATGTAATTGAGGGAAAATGGACATATAGGCCTATTGCTATATTTGTAGGGCATATTTAACATGAGTATAATTTATGATCATTAGACAGTGTATTAAAAAAAGCAGACCCGATATCCTTAATAAATTGTTCATTACACAGTGTATGAAAAACAATAACGTGCAAGGACTTTAAGCGTCGCTTGTACCATTTGTCACTGGTGGAGCTTGCAGTTTGTCAGTTTAAACATAATAAGAAAATATACTTGACAACAATGGGAAAAAAAAAACTCTGCCAAGTTGCCAACCACTGGCGAGGGACAGGTGGAAAATAAACAGGCCCATTTGTCACTTTGGACCACTGCAATATAAAGTTAAAAATGCATAGATTTATGACTGCAATTTCTGTGTTTACATGTCTTTGCATTTACACAAATAGAGTAAACTTTATATTAGGCTACACAGGGTCTGAATTGAAAGAGACACAATTCCATGAAGTTGGCCAGGCAGAATGAAGAGCTGAGATATTTGTGGAGTGACCCCCCTGAATCTTGACACCTCTGAGCGACTGAGACAGTTGCCCCCTGAGTTTGATGCTTCTGTTAAAAATTATTAAATGGAGCGCTCGTGCAGGCCTACAGAATAGGCTACAGATGCATAATAGGCAGATTATAAAATCTGTGTAAAGATGTATGATAATGTAATGTGTACCTATCTTTTTTCCTGTGATTGTATGCTGGCGCATGTAATTCCCCGTTCATTGTGGGCAGGCCACGTGGTGGCTGCCTGGATGACAACAAAGTGTGATACCGGAAGTATTCCCACGAAGGCAATGGCTTGCTTGGTGAGGATAGAGAGGTAAGAACAGGTGAATCGAGGAGATAGATGGGATGAGAATAGGTTGCAGAGGTCGTCTATTTGAATGGCAGGTAGGAAAAAGGGAGGAAAATGCATGGTATGTGTGCAAAGAAGTAGGTGGCCTGGTGTGTATTGTGCGTAAAGGAGTGAAGGATAAGGGGGCGAGCATTTAATGATTTTAAGCTTTTATAAATAAGGATTGTTGATTTTACATAACTGAGATCAATAAAACCATAGCTATTCAGATGTGACTGTTTACAATTAGACTGTTACATAATTTGTTGATAGTTAATGAAGATTATGTAACCTTAAGTGTTGTTGTGATTTTTTAATTGGTGGGCCATTTAAGTCATTAACTTTTATATGAGCGCAGCTCATGGCTGCCAAAGGCAGCCATGAGCAAATCTCACTAAGCACAAGGACAGCTCATTTTGTGTGGTGCTCCTGTCTACAGTGACTGCCTGAACAGGAAGTGCCTGTAGTTGCCATAAAAGTGGAGCTAGTAGTTTAGTCACAGTTTAGTTTGGTAAATAATTAAAACATGTTAAATAAATTCCAAAATAGCTTTAAAATTTCAGTCTTGTAGCATAACAACCTCCAATGACATATGTCAGGGATTTAAATCAACATGTGTATCAACATTGGAAATAATTATTTCAATATCGCCTGATTGCAAGAAGTGAATCAAGATTAAAAGTCAATACAAATGATAATGACTTAAATAGATCACAAAGTAAGAAATCATAACAACAGTTAAGGTTACATAATCTTCATTTTAAACTATCAACAAATTATGTAACATTCTAATAGTAAACAGTCACCTCTGAATAGCTAAGCTTTTATTGATCTCAGTTATGTAACATCAACAATTTAGTGCAATCTGTCTAATTATCTAATTATCTATCTATCTATCTATCTATCTATCTATCTATCTATCTATCTATCTATCTATCTATCTATCTATCTATCCATCTGTCTAATCTTATCAATAGATCTGATCTTATCTGTGTTATCTTATCTGTTTGCCCAGTCCTTTAAAAAGATACGTTGGCCTTCTGCATGGAATGACAATGCTGCGCGAATATCATGGCAGTGCCATTTACATATTATTGACTTTTAATTTTCAGTGAACTTCTTACAATCAGGGGTATGGAAATAATTATTTCCTATGTTGATACACATGTTGATTTAATTCCCTGAAATATGTCATTGGAGGTTGTTATAGGACAAGACTGAAATTTTAAAGCTATTTCGGAAGATATTTAAGGTATTTTAATTATTTACCAAACTAAACTGTGACTAAACTACTAGCTCCACTTTTATGGCAACTACAGGCACTTCCTGTTCAGGCAGTCACTGTAGACAGGAGCCCCACACAATATGAGCTGTCCTTGTGCTAAGTGAGCTTCGCTCATGGCTGCGCTCATAATATGGCGTTGCACGTACATTGCCATTTTCATGTCGGACGTACACACTTTAAGTGTTCTTCCTGGCAATTTTTTTAGGGTTGAATGATTAAAGTGGCTGCCATGCTACTCATGAACATAAATGCTGTATAAGAATTTTATGAAGTTAAAACATCAGTAACCTGTGAACTGGAAAATTATTTGCTAATTTTGGTATCGGATCTTCAATAAGAATCTTATTAGGTCAAATAAGATTGGAAAGGATTGATGCACGAATTTTTAATGCAAAATGAAAGTGTACTAACCTATATTTCTCTATTAGCAGTGACATCTTATATTAGCAGTGTTAAAAAATAATAATTACAGTCACCAAACAATGGCAAATATAGCATTACTTTAAAATAATGCAAATATCTCCAAACCCACATGAGATAATCAATTGATGATTTCTGCCCCTGAAAAAAGGCTAATTTTGGCAAATTATGATACCAAAAACACATGCCAATCTCAATTTTGACTGATGGCTTTATGCAATTGCCCTGTATTTCATGGTCATTTCCCGAAAAATTAATATATTCTTAAAGAAATGCAGATTGAGAAAATACACAAACAAAATGTTTCGTGAGGCAAGTAGTATAAGCATACCTCGTCCAGTGCTGATGGAACTCTCTGCACTTCACCTTTAAGCCAGACTGATTTGAAGTCCCCCTGTCGTTGCCAAATTGGCCATTGGAATAATGGACCCCAAAAAATCCACAGTGCACCAGCATCCTTGCCATTCAAGTGGTACCAAAATGAAAGACAATACGAAATATTGTCTTTATACAAATCCTCATTGAGCTCATATATCAACTCATGCATAGCAGTGAAGAAATCGCCCCGAAAGTAATATCCTGCAATATAAATATATATACTCCTTGACCAGTGAATGTTTTGATAAAAAAGAGCAGGTCTGGAGTAATTATGCAATATTAGGATTCAGAACATCTGCAATGTATGTGAAGTGTAAGAAATTAGAAATGGCATAGGCGGATGGAAGGGGGGGGCAGGAGGGGTGGTTGCCCCCCTCCCAAAGTTTGGGAAACAGTAAAATTCGGGCAAAAAGGCTAAGAAATTCGGGCAGATGATTTTGAAAAACTGCAAATGAATGATTTCCAGGCAATATCATTGGAATGGTATTAAATTTAAATCTTTAAATTCGCTCGCCCCCCCCCCCCAAAAAAATTGCGCGCACTGTACACCTATGAGGAATGGAGTAGTCTATGACAAGAATTTGTGCTGATTTATACAACTAGGGCAGAATAAGATTAAATTGGTGATTAGGCTGCAGGGGCAGACTGGCAATATTTTGGGCCCGTGGCGAAATAAGTGAATGGGCCCTCACATTCTTATTTTTGGCTTTACTTCCTTCACACCAAGGCAGAAGGGCCTTTTCTCTACAGGACCCTTTCACTTTGGGCCCCTATAACATGAAAGTTTGGCTGAATCTAAGAGATACGAATTTGGTCAAAAAGATAGACATAGCTTTTTTTTGGCTCTTTTCTTGATTTTTCATTTTTTTGGCTTTTTTCTTCATTTTTCATTTTTTGGCACTTTGCATGGGCCCCCTGGATGGTTGGGCCAATGTCATCTGCCATTCTGCCAAATAGGCCAGTCCACCCCTGTACCAGAAAGTTTATATTTCTTATCCAATAAATGAACGCTCAAATAAACTCATCACTATAGATAGGCATGGATACCCAGAGAACAGAGAATTATGCAGTTGGAGAGACATTCAGACAGATGGGTATGTGATGGCATATTTTAATGATGGTTCCCCCATTATAAACAGAAGAAGTACTTTGATATATATTGTCTTCTTCACGTGCAACACAATTGCAAAATTAACAAAAACCTTACCAGAAACATGGGGCTTCTTCGGTCCATATAGAGGATCTGTTGAATAATTTTCAACTTTCCAGGTATCCCTCCGTATAACAGACATTCTGTAATCACTGAGTTCTACAGGCACTGAGCTGACATTAACGGCTCGGAACGGTGAGTTCTGTCCACTTACTGAAAAAAAAATCCAATCTTAGTATATACCCGCACTATTAATGACTATGATAGTAATGCATATTTTGCATTTTATCAGCCTAGAGTAGGTCGGGGCATGCGGCCCCCCTTAACACAGTTGTACATTGAATTCGATCCGAAGTCCGACAATGGCCTCATAAATGCAACAAGTATTCTTGAGAAATGCATAAATGAAATTAAAGAGTGGATGATACGGAATAAATTAAAGTTAAATGATGACAAAACCGAAGCTATAATACTCGCCTCGCCTCATCATCATACCAAAATAATGGAGTCAAGTCCTGTCATCAAAATCGGAGCATCTTCAATTGGCCCTAGTAAAACTGTGAGGAATCTGGGTGTGATGATCGACGCGAACCTCACAATGTCACATCAAATTAAGGCAGTGACCAAGTCCATGTATTTCCATATGCGTGGAATTAGACAAGTCAGGCACTATTTAGATAATGATACCTGTAAGAAGGCAGTGATTGGGCTTGTTGTGTCGAGACTTGATTATGCCAATGCTGTATTGGCAGGCATTTCTGAGCATGGCCTGCGCAGACTGCAGGTGGCCCAGAACTGTGCTGCACGTATCATCTCAAGAATTCCAAGAACAGAACATATCACTCCTGTGCTCTTTGAACTACATTGGCTGTCTGTGCACAAAAGAATTGAATTTAAAGCAATGTGCACCATCTACAAATGTCTCAATAATCCTGCCATGCCTTCCTATCTCTCTTCCCTGTTTGTCCGCTATTCGCCAACCCGCAGCCTACGCTCAACATCAGGCCTACAGCTCACCATCAGAAGAACGCGGAACAAATATGGCGATAGATGCTTCGACACCTGGGCCTCCAAGCTGTGGAACACATTACCCAACCAGATACAAGAAGCGCCATCTTTTCACTCTTTTAAAAGAGCATTAAAGACAATGTTGTTTAAACAACATTTTAGAGACTTAACTTGATATGCCTGCTCTTTTTGATTTTAATCTTGTCGATTTTATAGTTATTTACAGCCAAATTATACTTTTCAGCTTATATATATGGGTAAGGCCACGAAGTTGAGTCATTTGAGCTGCTAAAAGTGTCCTCTAAATTCAAAGCTGGCTGGCTGATATGGATTTTGATAAAAGCTTACTAAATGAATGCAGGACTAACGCATGCATATTAGACTAAACTGTGTAAAAATTTGAGGTTGATACCACAAAAACTAAAGACACAGGACAACTTTTTTGTCATTGAAACAGGCCAAAAATGACGTTTTTAGGCGTTCGTGGATTGACATGGTCAAAAGAAAACTTTACTGTCTTTAGGAAACCCTCTGTTATGTCATTTTTATTATTTAGAATGATAGAACAGTTCCTGTACTTTTATTTCATACATAGTGAATGCCTGGGAATGCATTATTTTGATACGATATAAGTCAATTTTTTATCGTAACATTTTCAGCTCTTACCTGTTACGCGCCATTGGACTGCTCTAACTTTTTATTTCATTGTAATACTGAATTGCAAACAGTGTCTATCTGACCACTAAGGTGATGCTTACAAGATGCAATTCAGTTATGACAACAAATAGAACAAAATATCGCCAATAACTTGATTTTTCATCATGTCCTCATCAAACCATGTTTCGCGGCCAAATTTTCTACCCCCTGTCTTTTCATATTTTGAATGGCTTAATCTCTATTTTTACATTACAAAACAGCAGTGCAATGATCAGACATAAATATTGCCAATTTGCAGACTTGAGGATAGAAAATTGAGGCCAGGACATGAAGAAAAAGGGGCAATTGTCCTTTTCTGCCTTGTTACCGAAATGTTACACGCTTTTTGGGGTAATATGGTAACAGGACAGTTGTTTTATGTCCTGTTTGAATTGTAGTAACAAGGACATGTCCTGTTACGTCCTTGCAAACAAGCAATCATTTTTTTACAATTATGAGAGAGTTTCAGTGGCTCCATGGCTTAAAAAATGTTGAACTGAATCTACCAATCTTTTCGTATCACATTATTGGTTAATCACCAAGTAACTCATGGATATTATGGTAAATATTTGGTGTAACTGGTCACATAGTCACGTAACAGGACATGTCCTGTTACTGAATTTGTTTCAAAGTGTCACCACTTGCAATTAGAATGGAGAACCACAATCTGAATTTTGTGTATTTAACTTTTGCTCGACGCTGCTGAATCAAAATTCCGCAATCACTCTTCTGCACCGTCATCATTATGTGCATACAGTCATTCTATTCCTATTTGTCTTGTTACTTGTCCCGTTACTTGCCAATTACTTGTCCTGTTACTTGTCCTGTTACTTGTCCTATTACTTGTCCTGTTACCTTGTCATTAAAACAATATTTCTCCAACTTTATGAATTATTGTATGGAGAATGTTTGTGCATGTTCATGGCAAAAAAAGGCACAAATATTTCTAACCATCTCAGTATCTCAGATAGCATCCACACAGTATCTGGTGCAGTGAGTGGTACTCTTTTTTTTTTTTTTTTTTTTTTTTTATTCGTGAAAACAAGTTTTCATTACAAATAATACAAATTTTCAAAAAACCTTAGGATGATTAGTGCCAGATGAATTAATGTTACTTAATTATTTACCTGGACACAAGATGAGATAAAGATGAGTGGAATGAGAGAAGATGAAACACACATACTAAGCTATAGGGTTATAATACTGGCGAAATTCTACATTTGTTTTAGGATTTATCTGGAGACATCTGACCCCTCAATGACTGTGTTATTGGATAAATGGATTGGTTAAGTGTACAGAGCATAATAATAGTAACTATAATAATAACAATTACTTCCATGTTGATATGTATTGAAAATAATAATCTATATGAAAGAGTAAATGTCAATAGGACATTTAATGAGATGGCTCTTGAGGTGTCTTTTAAAAGTGAAATAGCCAATGTTCCAAGAAAAACAATTGTGCAAAATCCCAAAAATTTTTACACTAGTATAGCGAATTAGCCTTTTTCCTAAGGAAGTATTAAAAAATGGAATAGTTGGGGTAGTATTGAAACGAGTGCTGTGACTGTGACTAGGGAAATTAAATAAGGACCCATATATATCAGGTAGCATGGCTTTCTTAAATTTAAAGACGAACAGACAAGTGAAGAAAACATAAACTTGAAAAACATTTAAAATGTTATATTTCTTAAAAGTAGTTTCTGTTGTTCCTCTAAAAGGTAGTGAAAAAATAATTCTGATTGCTTTTTTTTGAAGTTTCATTATAGGATTAATATAGGTTTTACATGCACTACCCCAAGCTTCAATGCAATATATTATATGGGGATAAATGAAGCTATAATAAAGAGAGACCAAAGTTTTAGAGTTAAAATATTTCCTTGCTTTGGACAAAATGCCAATTCCTTTCGAAATTTTATTTTTGATTCCATTTATATGAGCTTGCCATGAAAGATGTTCATCTAGCTTCACACCTAAAAATTTTGCTGTCTCTACCTTAGTGATAGTATTACCATTAATATATATATCAGGTAAGTTGTGAGGGATGATAGCTCTTTTCTTCCTGAAAATCATAAAATTAGTCTTTTCCACATTTACAGCTAGTCTATTAACTGTCATCCATTTCATGAGTTTGTCTAATTCTCTGTTTGTATTTAAGATAAGCTCTGGCAGATCTTGTCCAGAGATGAAAAGATTAGTATCGTCTGCGTACATTAAGGGAGTTAGGATGTCCGTTACATTTTTCAAATCATTAATATAAATCAGAAATAGTAGGGGCCCAAGGATTGATCCTTGGGGCACCCCACAAGTAATATTAAGGTAACAGGAATTAATTTGATTGTAAAGAACATATTGGCTACGAGAATCGAGATAACTCTTAAACCAATCATAAGCAAGGCCGCGAATACCATATTTTTCCAATTTCGCCAGTAAAATTTCATGGTTCACACAGTCGAAGGCTTTACTGAGATCAACAAAGGTTCCAATAACATATTCCCCTTTTTCCAGTGCAGAAGTTATTTTATCAACAAGGTATATCAAAGCATTAGAGGTATTATACATTTTCCTGAAACCAAATTGGAGCTGATAAAGGAGGGTATTAGCATTAAGAAAATCTAACAATCTCGCATACATGACTTTTTCAAATAATTTAGATAAAACATTTAAGACGGACACAGGACGGTAATTTTTGATTTTCATGGGATCGCCAGCTTTAAATATAGGGACCACTCTGGCTATTTTCAGTTCTGAGGGAAAGTATCCTTGATTAATAGATAAATTCAATACATGAACAAGTGGCTGTAAATATAGTTTGTAAGTTTGTTTTAATATATCAGTTCGCAGATTGTCAGGACCATGGCTACTATTTTTCAATTCTTTGATAATTTTGGTAACCTCATTTGCATTAACTTCTCTAAGATGAATGGAATGAGCAATGTTTTGCTTAATATAATGAGAAGGTGAAGTGTCAGTTTCTCCACAATTTCGAGCTAGACTGGGACCAATATTTACATAAAATTTGTTGAAACTGTCTGCTATCACTTTTGGATCCGAAATAGTACTACCATTATTGCTGAAAGTGTCAGGCATGACTGAAGTCTTGTTTTTATTAATAACCTCTTTTATGACTCGCCAAGTTTTCTTAACATCACTTTTATTAGATTCAATTAGATTGTTGTAATGATCTCTTTCGTGCTTATGTAAAGTCTTCTGTAGGGTGCATTTATAGCTCTGATATCTCTTGATATTGCAAGTTGTAGGATATTTCTTCTGGACGAGATACAGACGGTTCTTGTGACGAAGACATGTCTTGTTACTTATTTGTCCTGTTACGCAATAAAAATGACGGAAGCTGGTTTTACATTGTAGTTTCTAGTCGTTTTTCATGTTTCTAACAAGTTTCTTGCTTGCCAAATACACTCCACATGGGTTCCATACCTGTAAATTCATGATATTTGCTTTATGGCCAACCTTAGCAAATGATCCAGACTAAAAAATTAACATGCAATCACTTTTTAAGGAGTTGCTGTTAGAACATCTATCCTATCTACACTGTAAGCAGAAAACGAGGGGGCACGGGACAGCTGCCCCCTAAACATCAGGCAGGCTTGTAAATTAGCATTGAATTTTAGCAAATATCTGAAAAATCGAGCCTTACAGACCCAATGATGAACTACCCCCTCCCCCAAATATATATCACCTCTCTCACACCATGTACACATGTGCTATCAAACCACCTTAATAACTACCATTCTGCCTGTCTGTCTATGTGGATCTATATCAGGATCTATATCTATCTATCTTTCCAATGTTAGTGCTAGGAATCGGTTGGAAAATCCATAATTGATTAATCTGGTACCCTGGCCGATTGATTATCGATTAATCGATTATTTTCCCTCAAGCCTTCAATTTTTTTTCATTAAATTTCTATAAAAAGAAATAACATAAAAAAGTTTCTTGTCCATGTTGTTTGAAACTGTAATTTCTCAACAGTTTCTGTCGTTCATATATTTATGAATTTATGAAATAGCTGACTTAAGTTTTCAAAACAGGATACGTCAACTTTACAAATGGGATTCTTTTTTTCTCCTTTCAATTTCATGGGCCTATCATGACAATATTTACCGGTGCTCACTCAAGTTCAAGCTTCCTAATAAGAGTGGGCCAGTTTTTTATTATTCATATTAAGCCCAGGCTTTGGCCTACACTTTAAAAACGCTTCATCACCACATACTAGATGCGAACAAGATCCTCTGGAGTAATTTTAATCCTTATGGTGCAGTAGCACGTCCTCCAGGGCATGTATATATGATGTCATTTCTATGAAAAACAGTTCATGCGTTGCTTAAACTTGAAGTTACAGTCCTTGTTATATTTACGTGGAATCTCAAGTTATTTTCTATGCTGTTGAACTGTGATGTCAGAGATGACTGTATTCTAGCATTGCAATGTATGTAAATTAACTACAAGCTGTGATGTCATTTTAAACTGGGTCAGATTTCCCGGCTTCTAGCCGATGTGGATCCTCCAAAACTGAGCGTCACAGTTTCAACTCAGTGTTAGAGTGAAAATTGGGTCTGGGAAAACCTATCCAAGTTCCACAACACGGCTTGTTAGCCAATGGGCTGCCAGAACAATTACATGTCACATAATCCATGTGTTTACGAAAATTTTTGAAGCCTTTTGTTTATCGCAAGGTCTCTTGAAGTTTAAAGTTGTAATGTCGCAAGTTTGCAGATTAATCAAACAACTCTGTGGGAACAGTTGTCTACTGTGAATGCTCATGAAGCTGCCAATTAGTCAGATTAGACTGGTGATTGCCAAATGATAGATCAATAGGATAACAAATGTGATGCTTCCTTCTACATGTCAATGTTTAAACTGTGATGCTTACTTTCACTGTAAGCCCGTTGGCTGGCAAGCTGTGATGATGTGGTTGCAGGGGCTATCCCATATAAAATGCTTACTGTGACACTGTGTTGAAACTGTGACACTCAGTTTTGGAGGATCCACATTGGCTAGAAGCCGGGAAATCTGACCCAGTTTAAAATGATATCACAGCTTGTAGTTAATTTGCATATATTGCAATGCTATAGTACAGTCATCTCTGACATCACAGTTCAACGACATAGAAAAGAACTTGAGATCCAACTTAAGTATAACGAGGACTGTAAAGTGCTTGCACGTTATTTTTTGGCTTTGTTTCACAGGCCATAGACTAGAATATCTGAAATCAATCAAGTTTACATTTGATGCAATATGTTACAGCCTAATTGGTGATTGATCTTTGCAAAGTTTAATATTCTTACAATTGTACCTGGTATACCCCTCAGTGGCTAATTGCTATTCACACCTTTTGAGATCTTAGGGTTTCTCTCAAGACTGTCAGGTATCTACTGCATCAAATAGCAATTGAAATTCACCAATCACTTCTATGGTGTAGGAAGAAATAGAATTTGATGTGTTACATTTAATAGAATTTGATGTGTTAATTACATTAAAAAAATATGAATTTTGCAATTCAGCATCCTCTGAAGCCCATTGATCCACTCTTTAGTGTGATTCACGTTTGTTTTCCCTATTCTTGAACAAGAAAGCGTTGTTTTTTTTCGTGTAACAGGACATGTCCCTGTTACGAAATTCTCTGAAATTCAACTTAAACAGTGGTGGCTCTGCAGAAAGTATATATATATATCAAAAGTAGAGTGCTAATTAGTTGTAAAAGGTGTTATTGATCCAGTTACTTCTTTAAAACGTGTATAGAAGGTAATGCAAACAGAATATTTGTCCTGTTGCGGTCAATTAATTTGATTTAATTGTCAAGCACATCTGAGAGCAACAAAAAATATAATTCAGCCTTGGTTACAATTATAGCTAAATGTATTAAGTATAGTTTAACAGCTAAATTTTGAAAGTTTCTGAACTTCCAGAGTAGCTTAAGCATTCTAAAGGATTGTCCTGTTACAACATGTCTGGCTTGGATTTTGAAGTCCACATTGCGGCTAAGTCATAGCAGTGTGGCCAACAAAAATAGCACAGAAAATAAGTGTCTGCCTTATTTGTGTAGTTAGTAGCCAAAAAGTAGATATTTCATCATAACTTTTACATCGACAGAACTCAGAACCCTAATTGTCCTGTTACGTTTTTTAAAGATTGAATTTAAAAAAGAATCAAATATATGTGTATGGGGAGCTCCAACAACATTTGTAAGGGGACCCAAGCAGGTTATATTTCATTAAAATATTCAATTTTGAGGATCCAAAGCACCTTGGAAGTCGGAAATAGCAAAATATGAAAAATGTTACGTTTTTTAATATCCCAAATAAATAGTCATTCATAAAAAAGTGAAACGTTTACAGCCTTAAGAATATTGATTTCATATGGGCATATGATTATCTGAAATAGATTTCATAATTTCTTGCCAAAATTCCAAACATTCTTTTTGAGAGCTTTTTTCAGCTCAGATGCCCCAACTTCGTGGCCTTACCCATATATATATTTACATTTTAAAATTTCTCTTCTTGTACAGCGCATAGAAAAATTATATAATATAGCGCTTGTAAAAATGACTTAAATAAATAATTTTAATAAATAAAATAAAAACTTCGAGGTGCGATTTGACCTACTTTTTATGGGTGATTATTTGAATGCTTATGCTGTCAAGAAGGGATCACTGGACTCTACTAATAACTAGAGAAACAAATGTCTACCAATTTTAATAAAGGAGTTACGGCCATTTTTGTAAAAAAAATTAAAATTGCCTTCTTACCCCACCCATCGGGCAAGAAGCCCCCCTATTATAATCCTATGGCAATTTTTTTTGCGAGCGCATTCAGCCTAAAAGTTCATTCTTAGGGTTCTTCAATCCTTTTTAAGGCATTCCATTCACTTTTTCTGAATTTCAGAATTTTTTTGTTTGTACTTTTATTTTTTAATATTTTTTGCCCTGTTTCAATTTTGGACCCAATTTTTTTTCTATTTTAACTAGCTATTCTATCAAGTTTAAATGTAAAGCACACATTATTAATGGTTCCTGAAGCATCTTCGACCCCCCAGTGAAGGGGGCCTCATGCCCCTTATCATGTGGGGCCTCTCGCCCCGAACCCACATATTTTAATTTGACCTCTATATTTTGAACTAAAATGCAAAAAACATGATCCAAATCATATTTATGTGATAGTCATAAAGTGAAGCAATGCAGATATCCATCATACTTTTAAAAGTTTCCAAAGTTATTTCTGACAACCCCTTTCAAAGAATTAGTCAAAGTTACAAAAACCATGCACATTTTTTTCTTTCTTTAATTTCTACTATAGTTTGGTGCCGTTTGCCCTGAAAATTTGTGACGTCGCCTAAAATGCCTCTAGCTTCAATCCTATTAATAGATAAACGCACCAAAATTGTAAGTTTGGATATAAGCCTGGGGGGGGGCCTCTCACCTAACCCGGGCTTCTTGCCCCATCCTACTCTATGTTATAATGGTCAATTTGTATATTGTATATTGTATATATTGTATATTGTATATTGTATATATACTATCAGTCATGCACTGCAATGCAGGCACGAAATTCGTGGTGAGCCTTCCACAATGATACAGCTCAGGGCAGCCATAGTACGGCGCCCATGGGCAGAGACAAGGGGAACATTGCCCAAGGTTCCCATGCCTTAGCATTCTCCAGTGTTGGTGACCGCCGTATGATGATGAGTGATGAGAAGACTATGAGTCTGGTACATACCCTATTAATTCAGGGATGTCCAGGGTCTTTCAGTTGCCCCAGCACAGAACACTGGATACAACCCGCCTCCATTTAATGTCCCATGGGCTCGGACCAAATTGAGTTCCAGGAGTGGGATTCGAACCCACGACCTCACAGCCAGTGGTAGCACAAACAAGCGCCTTTAACCATTAGGCCACGGAGGACTCAATGAAGTGTCATCTCCTCTTCATTCAACATGGGAAACATAGAGGCTGTTTGATTAGTCGTGATCAACAGAAGGCCATTTGATTTAGTCTATCATAACTGATTTGGGGGTAAAACTCAGATGCATAATCAGATACAGATACAGATACTTTATTGGTCACATACGTGAAATTCTTTTGTGTGGTACAGTCAGTTAAGTCGTTAGGTGCAAACAAAGAAAAGGGTGTACAAGGAAATGTCTTCAACTTACAGAATTTAGCATAACAATGTTTTGCATCTTGGGAAGTTGAATCTCAAGCGAAGCAACTTTGCTGCGCACCTTACAGGAAATGTGAGAATGAGTTGTACATGTATTGGTGCGACGTCGGCAAAACCTTTGTATACTCAATGGTTCTTTAATTAGTTGAATAGCTTCTTTGTATGATTAGTAATTTATGCATTTGGTCGCTATCACATAGATTAAATTATTTTGGATTTATCATTGACCTTTTGTCCTTCAAGTATGATAGGCTGTTTCTTACATTTATATGGCTATAACTCGCGAGCACACTCTTGATTTGAGATACCTATATATATCATATATAGAATAGATCTACATTTTTTTTACAAAGGAACAGACTAATACTCTGTGTAGGTAGTCATGACCACAATATTATTGGCTTCAAGAAACGTTTTAAATCATCAAAATAGGTACACAGTGTAGTGGACATGCTTCATTCACTCTTCAGCAATCGAGGTCACAGGAGGTTATACCAGACAGGAATCCCCCCCCCCCCCCACTTCACAGGGAAGGTGTGAGGGATGGGAGACACTGGCTACACTGGCAAGTATCTTGTCGCAGATATTTTGGCCTTTGATACAACTCAATGTAGTCAATTATAGTAATGGGTTGATAGATAATGTCTTTGTATTCTGTGAAAAACTGAAAAACTTCCTGCTACCGAGCTATGTCCATTTAGGAGAAAATGGAGGAATGACCACACCAATGGATTTTATGATAATAAATTGATTAGGCCTACCCACCTCCTTCACACCTGGCAGTGGCATATGCTTCATCACTGTGGTCATCGCAATCAAATTCCTGATTACACTGAAGGGAAGAATTGATGCATTTCTTGCCATCGAAGCATTGAAAAAGTTCCGTGGAATTGCAAAATACTGGAGAAATAATGTATTAAACATGCAAAGTATCAAAAAATCAAAGCATAATTATGAGCCATAATTTTAAAACACAATTCCAGCAGAAAAAAGTCATTGTTCACAATTAATGTGTGTTACTGGCCGATCAAACAAGTTTACAACCTATTGGAATTTCTATCCTATCAACCTACAATAGTTATAGAATTGTCATGTTTTACTGAACCCGGTCCAGCTCATATCAATGACAATTGAGATCAGATTTTAAAATATGAAATCTTGGTACTGATGGTTAAATTCTACAATTTTGAAGTATAACTCCACCTTCAGGGACAGTTCAGAACAGTTATTTAAAACCTTTTCATTTGTCTTTCCAAAAAATCAACATAGTCACAACTGAATATTCACAAATTTTACAAAATCATACCATTTTCTTCCCAATTTGGTGGATTCATTGTTGAGACAATTTTGGAGTTGGTAGTTACATTAGTGTCCTCGGTCACAACGTAGTATGTCGCAAAAAACCCTGGGCTTGGTTCGGCCACGAAGTTCACCATTCGAAAGACATTGTTCATCACAGGAACTGTCAAAAGAATTAAATTTTAATTCAGAATTTAGCAAAGGACGAAGTCTCCTACATACTAAAATGCATCAGGTTGAGGCAGAGCAATATTTCATTTTAGAAAGTTCTGAAGGGGACAACAACTTTTCGGGCATCCTGATGTCAGTCTGCTATTGTATTTTGGTTATTTTAGGTCGCGACTGACCTTGACTTAAATATAAAATCATTGTGATGTTATTATTTCCCAACAAACAGAAGTCAAAAGCCAGTGTCAGCATGGCGTTGTCCGTTATCAATCGTCTACAGACCTCAGACTGAGTTCAGAAAGGGACCTCACAATGATGCCAAGGAATTATATCGCATAATTGTTGTCGTCAGCCAGGTTTTTGACAGACCATCTACTGATTTCGTACTTAAGTCAGATGCCCATCTGAATGGAACGCCAATATGACGCTGCATTCACAGCAGGTTTTGATGTCCACCCATGGTTATAATTCAATGCTTTTTTTATTGCAAATCCATGTTCACTGTAACGTAATTTGAACATCAAATCCAACTTTAGAATGATGTCATATTGACATCACGATGCTGCTGGGAAATGGATGGATGGAATATTGGGGCTTCACATCTTATCTTATGCACTTGGTAGGCCATAGAGGAGAGTAGTGAGGTGAAGAATAATGGATAAAATTACTGTAGGTACAGATGAAGGGATGAGGTAATTTATCTTTGTCATTAATGCATTATGGCTGGGGAGGGGGGGGGCATATCAATTTTTTGCCAGTATTTCAACAAACTCTCGGCTTCCTTCCTAGTGAGGTATTCTGATTGGTCACAAACAAACATTATCTATACATACATGTAAAATGATGAAAGACCCCAATACCCGGGCCCCAATTACTCTCTGCAGAATTGCTTTTCATGAAGAATTGTACGTAATATGGGCCCCAGTTCGTTTATGAAATGTAAAGCTTTCACAAATATGATAGATACTTACCACATAAATTGGACATTGATAATGATCCCCTACCTGTGTATTCCTGGTCAATATACAGAAAACTATCACCAGAAAGAATGAATCTACAAAATGAAAATGAAACAACATTGCAACTATGAAACTATGAGAAGAAATACTATAATCAGAATACATATTGTGTTGTTCTGCAGTGCATCTGTTGATTTGGAAGATATTGAAATTGTTTGGACATTTGACAAAGGTTTGTTATTTTACATTGATAGCGTTCCTCAGTGATATTTTGTCTGCCCTTTATTTCTACAAAGCAACATTTAGTTGAGCCACTAGTTAATCTATAAGTTGAGAGAAGCAAATTACTGTGGAAGTCTTCCAAGTTGTAACACTGTAAGATTTGGTAGCCTTTTATCTAATATTTGAATTAAGCTCCTTATTTGTGAGAGGATAGGGGGAGGAAGGGGGGAGGAAGGGGTGCTTCCTTGTTTTAAACCGTCCAATTTGTTGACTTGAGTGTTAAATTATGTGGCTGATTTTTTTTAACCATGACGTTAGTCTTAAGTCTATAGAAGCAATAAACTTTTATGGTGAGATGTTTTTGTTTTTATGAGTATGTGTGACATTCGTATACCTCTTAAACTGAAAGCATATTTCTTTAACTTTGCCATCATCAAACCCTTCAAAACGATGTTCATATGTACAGATTTGATCTGTATTATCCAGAGGGAAATTGTAGCTCGAGACCACACCACTGCTGCCCATGAGTCTTCGGTCGCACTCGTGTGCTACAAGAATAATTTCAGTAGATTGTCAAAGGCTATTGTTAGTCTCGATGTGTCCAATCTTTAGTTCTTATAATATACAGTCACCAGCAAAAGAAACGTACTACTTGATTTTGGCTTATAATTTCGCAAAGAAATTTTTTTAGGAAAAACAAATTTTATGATATTGATCCTTAGATCAACTAGTGTCTTTGTGCCAAAATTCATTCAGCTGTCACCATTTCCTGTCTGCCATTTGACTTGTTTATCACATTTCAGTTTTTGCAATAAAATATGACCTTACCAACAAGTTACACTAAAAATAAAGGCACCATTTTAAAGTATGTCCTAAGAGACGATACAAGCCGAAAAATTAGCACAACAACTCTATTTTTGAATTTTACAGGACAATTTGAAAATTGGAGTTTTGCACATTTCAAAATATAGCAGACAAACTCACTATGGTTTGGGCACTTAGAATTGAGTTTTTTAAATAAAATTCTCAGACAATTTCACCATGTTTACCACAATTTTTTTCAGAGCAAAATTCACAGTTTAACACAATTTTTTGCGACAACGAAGGCAATATTCTTAAAATCACTTTAACATGACTTGCACCCAATTTCAAAATAAAAAAACAACATGGATCAAAGTGCGAAATGTTCCAGTTTATTGAGTTCAGACAGGGACTAAACAGATACGCCAGTAAAAAAGTTCCAGGTCCATTGTTCCAAGTAAAGTTTCTCATTTCAGAATTGAAGTGTCATTCTGAAAAGTTCTCACAGGGGGTGCTGTAGTCTAGGACTCCAACAATTCCAGCCATCTGCGAATCTTAATTCTTTCTGTGTCGAAGCTTGTGATCTTCCCTAATATGTTTATTCATTGTTAGTGTTATTGCATCATTCAGTTATTTAACTTTTTCTATTGCTCTTATGAGAGCTCTGTTGTCATTGCTCAAGTGGGTTAAGAAAATTGTGAGGACTAAAACAGCATTACTCATAATCACATTGATACTTCCAGAAAAAAAAAATTGTTTTCTACCTATTTTGGTTGGCTAATAACATTTATACACAGAACAAAATGATAGTGGAAAATTGCGGGAATTATTGGAGTCGTAGACTGTAGCACCCCTGTAGAAACTTTTCGGAATGACACTTCAATTCTGAAATGAGAAACTTTACTTGTAACTATGGACCTGGAACTTTCTTACTGGCGTATCTGTTTAGTCCCTGTCTGGATTCAATAAACTGGAACATCTCGCGCTTTGATCCATATTGTTTTTTTTTATTTTGAAATTGGGTGTAAGTCATGTAATGTGATTTTAAGAATATTGCCTTCGTCGTCGCAAAAAAATTGGTTTAAACTGTGAATTTCGCTCTGAAAACAAATTGTGGTAATTCTTAAACAACATAGTGAAATTGTCTGAGAATTTTATTAAAAATGCTCAATTCTAAGGGCCCAAACCATAGAGATTTTGTCTGCTACATTTTGAAATATGCAAAACTCCAATTTTCAAATTGTCCTGTAAAATTCAAAAATAGTGCTGTGCAAATTTGGCTTTTATTGTCTCTTTGGGCATTTTTAAAAAAGGGTGCCTTTATTTTTGGTGTAACTTGTTGGCAAAAGCTGAAATGTGATAAACAAGTCAAAAGGCAGACAGGAAATGGTGACAGCTGAATGAATTCGGCACAAAGACACTAGTTGATCTAGGGATCAATACCATAAAATTTGTTTTGACCAAAAAAATGCCGTTGCAAAATTATAGGCCAAAATCAAGTAGTGCATTCCTTTTGCTGGTGAGTGTATTATATATTTTTCAGAATACCAGAAATACATGCACATGTTAATTTTATAATAATGCTTGTTGAATTTTACATCTGTATCATTAGTGAAATGGTTTCCTTATGAAGTCCATCTATTTATGTTTACAATTCAGCTAATCAAACTACTTGCATGCACTTAATTACACAAAAATGACATGCTTCTACACACAGTGTCCTTGAACAAAGTTAAGGGTTAAAAAAAATGTACAAAGAATCTGTCAACACAGCGTTGTAGCATTCGGTCTCAGCTTCGATATGATGTAAAGATCAAAAAAATCTGTTGGGAAAATTTTGAGAAAATAGAAATTTAAAATTTTTAGTTTTTCACACCCTTGTAGCATGCAAAATATCAGTTATGGATATATCAAATGGCATTGCAGTGTTATTGAAACATCTTTATTTATGTAGTTATACATTAAGTTACTCAATCAGGCAAAAAAAAATTAATAAAAAGCATTTTATTTCTAATTTTTACATCTTTTCAACATTTGGGGGTGTTGCAAACTCAGTGAATCTTATATTGTGTCAAAATCAAATATAAACATGGCCATTTCAGCCTTATTATTTCTTGAACCAAAGAAAACCGGCAAATGAACCACCAGGGTGTGAGAAAATGCCATGTTAACTTTATTAGTGATGGAAATTGAGATTTTTAGCATTTCACCAGTCAATGTTTTTCAAGTGGGATTCACAAAAACATCTGTAAAGATATTGGACAATAAACAGTAGACACATGTAGAAATACATACTGTCGGCATCTGACAAGTATATATCTTCACCACAGCTTTCCATGAAAGACGCATTTGATATCTATGAAAATAATATTTTCTGAGAGAAGTATAAATTTGTTTAAATCAATAAAAAAAGAACATACGGAAGTGGCCTAATGGCTGAAATGGTCAATTCCAAGTTTCATTACAATGTCTGTGTTCTTATTGAATTATTGGTTGCAATATATGGTATTCTGAACAATTTTAAGTGCTTTCTTTACACGTTTTTGCCAATTTTTATGATTATTTCATGGAATTTAATGGTTCTCTGACTTCCAAAATTCAGTTGTTCAGTTGTAGCATGCCTTTGTGCAACCAACATTGTATTAGACTATTAGTCAACAGGTTCTCTTCCATGGTCACATAATTAATATTGGTTATCTGTGAACTTTCCAGATGGAATTAGGAGATATTATGATTTTAAAAAGTTAACTTCACACATGAAGCTCTGAAATATATATTAATTGGTGACATTATTTATTTTTCTTTCATGATATGAATGACAACACTCAAAAATGCATCCTATACATATTTTCTAGCCAATTCATAACATGAGTAATGTAAAATCGGCATGGAAAGTACTTAATTGAAAAATATGCACAATTGAAGAAAATCAAGAAAATACCATCGCAAACTGTGTCCCTTAACAAAAATTTCAAATTTGAGGATTCGACAATTGAGGCAATCATGTTTCTTCATTGTCTTCAGCTTGTGATTAGAGGTTTTGATATTGATATTCACTTTGAAAGTGTTGCAACATACATCTCAAAATATGGATATAGAAATGCTGTAAAAGCCCTAGATATGTCTTATTATTGGCTATATTGCTACAGCGTACTGCTAATTAACTAATGCAGTGGATGAATTAGGGACATTATGCAGGTTCAGTTATTTGGACTCTAAATGGGTTCGGAGAATGCAGATTATAGTGTAGCAAGTTTGTAACACCTTCAAAATGTGATATTCCCAGAAAAACCACTTAATCATAATTTTGAATCTGGTCCACTGTACGCACCAGGGTGGGAAAGGAAAGCATTTCTATGTTAAGAATATCATTTTAAACATTCTATAATGGATATTTTGCATGCAACAAGGGTGTGAAAAACTACAAATTTTAAATTTCTATTTTCTCAAAATTTTCCCAACAGATTTTTTTGATCTTTACATCAAATCGAAGCTGAGACCACATACTATAATGCTGCTTTGACAGATTCTTTGTACATTTTTTTTAACCCTAAACTTTGTTCAAGGACACTGTGTACAATCACCATATATGCTAATATTTCTTAACCACAAAAGCATACTATATCAGTATCATCCTATCCATCTTCAAACCACTTTTCTTGTTTATTCTGCTTATTGTGATAGGATTGGATAGGATAGGTGTTAAAACAGTCATCAACATACCCATTTTTATGCTATCAAAAATTGAGATCCATGCCACTTACCCCATACTTGAAAAAGCTGCAGACAAAGAAAAGCTGATATAATCTTCAGAAGAGCGGCCATGTCTGTCGTTGAGTTGCATCGGTATGATTAGAAAATGCGAGCATGTATACTTGGATCTCCAAACACCAAGACACTTGTTTGAGTGGTTATATAACAATAAATTTTCAATACTTGACATTGCTTGACTTAGGAAGTATATTGATGGCACATAGAAAATATAAAAAAAACATTGTTTGTTTTCCTTTAAGGAGCAATACACTCAAGCAAATAGGTTAAAATATTTTGTCATAACAAAATATCTTTTCATTAATTTTTTCCATCTTTGTGGCACCAAAACACTTGTGACTTTTGGTGTAGGCATTCAAAATGATTGGAATAAACTCTGATATTTCATGAAGCGTTACATTTACTGTGTGGATGCAAGTAGTGTGAACTCTCGCTCAAAGAAAGTGTGAGTAAGGGGTGAACAACAAATGGTTTCAACTAGAAATGTCATAACCGGAAACCGGTGAGTGTTGCGCTGCCCGGACTTAGTCCTAAGGGTGAATCACACATGTATCTGTAGTTAGTGTATATCCCTCCGCGTAATATTTCAGTCAAATCTTGGCTCACAGGATCACTGCTGTCTTGTCTAAATACACATTTCCTGGCCATCCCACTGACCCAAACTATCCACCAGTCTTTGATTTTACTCTCCTGTCTTTCTGCCCAAGAGTAATTTACCAGATTGTTATTGCTCTCTTATTTACGATTGGCACCACTGCTATTCCTTAAAAAAAAAACGTGCAAGCACTTTTAAGAGTTGCTTGCATCTATCTATCTATCTATCTATCTATCTATCTATCTATCTATCTATGTGTTTAGCTGTCTATCTATCTGTCTATCTATCTCGAGGCCTTCCCTTCCTTCCCCCACTACATTCGGCATAATTACAAAGTAGCCCCAACCATCTGATAACGGAATGAGCGAGACCATTGAAAAGCATAGGCTGCCACTCATTCCGTCAGAGGTCCGGGGCTTATTTCGTGATTATTCCCTACATTCCTCCCTTCATGCCTTTGTTCATTCCTTTGTTCATTCCTTCCTTCATTCCTTCCTTCATTCCTTCCTTCATTCCTTCTTTTCTTCATTCCTTGCTGCATTCTTTCTACCGAATTTGTAAACACTGGATCTAGCTGGCACTAGGACAAATTTAGTATAAACAAGTTGTTGATAACAGCTAACTTTTACAGTTAACATCAAACAGGACTGCTACAAGGTGTGTCATGTTTGTCACACATAGTTCCATGTGATAAATGGACTTTCTTGAAGTATAAAGTATATGCTGACCTGCTTTTTTCACTTCTAAGGGAATACTTGGTATGTGAACATGAATTAAGGTTTATTTTTCTTTAGACTTTCTTATCATTGTCAGCTAATAGTAAATAACACGTCACATGAAATATTGTCCATTAGATTTTTAATATGATTGCACCATTTTCAATAAACTTCCTGTTGAGATTAATTAAGTACAAGCAAGCACTGACATAGACCAACTGCACAAATCAAGTAAAAAAAATAATTGTACTTATATTTGAAATTAAAGATTAGATCTTCCAATTCTACATAGAATTCAACTTGCATTAAGATAACACAAACTAGTAAATTCACAACATTGGGTCGATATGAAACTCACATGAAATATTGTCCATTAGATTTTTAATATGATTGCACCATTTTCAATAAACTTCCTGTTGAGATTAATTGAGTACAAGCAAGCACTGACATAGACCAACTGCACAAATCAAGTAAAAAAAATCATTGTACTTATATTTGAAATTAAAGATTAGATCTTCCAATTCTACATAGAATTCAACTTGCATTAAAATAACACAAACTGGTAAATTCACAACATTGGGGTGATATGAAACAATACCAATCAACACAATTGCATGTTTTTCAGAATTAAGTTCAATTCATTTTATTAGTCCAGTAGAGCCCCACTATGTCATAGGAACCCAAAAAGCTGTAAAACAAATCTCACTGAATTGAAAGCGAGTGCCCCCCTCAATGATGACTGTGATGCAGCCATAGTCCTGTGCCCTGCTATGTGAATGCATACAGGCCAGGAGACCAGGCTAATGCAGCCATAGCCACACTGGGGGAGTGTGTGTGTAGAACTGGGCAAGAAATACTTTCAAAATGTCACAATAAAGGCACTAAATGTTAGTTTAAAGATTCGGGGACAAACTTTATGACAGTAACGTAACATACAGTGAAGAAGGGCTGTGAAAGTAGTGGCAGGTGCCCAGTAGCTTTTACATAAAATTGGGGCAAGAATGTTAACATTTTAGTGTGTACAAAAAAGCTTGCTTACGAAACCAAGGACTTGCCCAAGGGGGGGGCACCCCCAGGGCAGCGCAATAATGAAATTTGTGTTTGTGTCAAATGTGTTTTGTCTGAAAGAAGCTTACAGAATGCGAGTGTGATTTGTTGGACTATAATTTGACTTGTACCACACTTGGCTGAAGTTTCTACTGGTAAGGTGTTTTCTATGGATAAGGGGCTTGTTGTCTAACAATATTGACTCCGGATTGTCTTTGAATGTTTAATCTGTTTGTTTTCCATGCTTGTACTTAATTATACCATAAACTTTATGCTTTTATACTGTTTTATGACATAATGTAGTCTCGAAAGACCCTCTATAATGTTATTTATATCACTAAGATTTATAAATCGATTATTTATGCCATGCAGGCTCAGAACATGATTTACAGGTACGAAGTAAGCCTATATTTTGCCTTAACATGCAAGGAAGAAATTTTCATTAAACATATACTTATATGAAACACATACTGATAATATAGATATGAACACAGTTAATTTTGGAAATTAATATAGATAATATCGACAAGACTATATATGTTGTAAAAAAACCTCCAATAGTCTCCTTTATCACCTGGTTGGCTGTGAATAGCTGTTCACAGTCAAAATATCTGGGCCTATGATATTGTATAAAATAGGGGAGACCGGGGCTAGTTGTCACAATTTTTTTACTTCAAGTTTGACTGTATCTGAGAGGTCTCTAGCTTCAGGTTGTCTGGAAACTTCCAACCCTGTAACATTATGGCATTCATTATCCAGGATCAAGAGATTACGTGTGTATAACCTGCTTAACACGTTGCTGTATGTTTTGTGAAAGTTGAATAGGTTATGGGTAAGTTATGGATAAGTTATGAACACGTTGATATTCCATGAAACTCGTTTTCATGCGTCCAAGGCGCTGAAAACTTTTAATCATGTTCAAAAATGTTTGACATACGGCAACGTGTGTCTAGTAAGGTATAAAAAAGTTTCAGACATGTTAGAAGAAAGTTGGAGCAAAATTTATCATCGTTTTACAGACGTTCTCCACACGTTTTTCAAACATTTTCTACGTTTCTCATCTCTTTTTTTTTTCACGCCAAGAATGTTCCACATTCATTGTACGTCATCCCGAGAAAATTACAGGAAAACCAATAAATTAGTAAAAAAGTAGGCATGCATTATCTACATGTTTTTAACAAGTTTTGTACTCGTTTTTAATCAGTTTCATATATGTTTTGAACTCGTTTTGCATTCATGGAGGCCAGGTTAAACAAAAACAATTTATTGCCTAAATACCAACATTCAGTACGTTACTTGTAAGTTTGACATCCAAATTTATAAGTTGGCAATAAATGGTTTCTGGGGAAAGTTAGGTAAAGGACAAATCAGACTAAAGGTAATGTATTTAACTGACACCCAATGTTTCTTCATTTTTGGAAAACAACCTACATTAGAAACATGTCTTGTACACAAAATCAATATATACACAACACATCTATGAATTCTACATCCTTACATGTATTGATATGTAAAAAAATGCATAATTTTGAAGCTTCCGCATACATATGCTTGTCTATACGTATAAGTGTGCAAATAATATATTTGGAAATTTATATCTGTTTTTAATCCTATCAGTATAATTTCTGGTTATGGTCAAGATTGAAAGAGATCGAACAACTGACCAAATGTATAGTATTCACATCAGCCTTGACAATCAAGATATGCTTCTGGTTTATAACAAGAATACCACATCTGCAGAGAAAATTTAATCCTAATTTGGAAAATTGTGGAAATTACGCAGAGGTGCAAATGAAACCTGTCAATGCAGAAGGTTCTAATAGCGAGAAGTTAGAATACATTTAGGAAGTCTTGGACAAGTTGGCAGGATATCTTCAGGCAGTGTACAACCTGAATGAAACAGTAATTGTTTTAATTATTTTAGCTATTTGTCTTTTATTTATGTTTGTTTCAAATTATTTGTATCTGTGTCTTTTATGCACGAATAAAGATTAATGAGGATAATAATAGTAATTTCTGCTTTCTCAGTTACGGCATCAGAACGCTGCCTTCTCTTGGTATCCCCAAAAATCATCAGTGAGTTTTCCATTCAATCGTAAAAGCGGAATATCTTGTCTTAATGTTTCGACTTAGGCCTCCACACTAAGCCAGATAATATCTTCTTCATTGGAATGTTCACCGATTTCTTCTCTTGTCCTTTTGCAAACACATTCCCATTCGTAAAGCCCTACTAAAGGCAAATGTTTATTATTATGTTTTGTGAGTAATGTGACGTTTCAGTTGTAAACTGCTGTCATCAGTAGGCTACTACACTACATGCAGGTGATAATCTGGCACAATGTAAACAACTTGCCCTAACTTCGTTTCCAGGTATTCCCTGAGACAGAAGTATGAAAGACCTTTACAGTCGACCAATGATGAGTACTTACATATGGCTGCTAGTGGACATCAATGACCTCACAATAGGCTTATCTATAGCATAGCATTGAAATAAGCTAGCTATTAACTTGTTTTTGAGAAATTTATGACTAGTTTTGATGCTCAGTTGGTCACTCGTTTTGATAGCATAGCAAGTATAAGCTATGACCTCATAAATTGTGTATGACTCATAGAGAATAATATATGGCATAGATAGGGCTGTGAGCTCACAAGGAACATTTCAGTCAGATTCAGTAAGCACTTGACATTCGTCTCCTGTAATTGTCCATGAATGACCTTTCACATATGGATTTATGAGAAATTCAGGAACATAACAAAATGATAAGTAAAAACAGTTTGATCAACAAAAAGCATTAATTTCAGCTTCTTTATATTTTTTAATATTACGAGAAAATCTAACAGTATGCAAAACATATAAATATAGAGACAGCCAAGACCAGATTCGGACAATCGGCATGAATTCTTGAACAAAAGTTTGCCTTTGATCTCCTTTTCATGATGCACAAATAGAATTCCATAGTGACAATTTGAGATATTTTTCCGTTACAATGTATAAATGAAAAATAGTTTTGAAGATCAATATTATCGTAATTGAAATAAATTGAAGTTTTTGAGATACTTTATATCAGTATTTCATTAAAACCAGGATCTCTTGAAGACCATTCTTGTGTAATAAAAAGTCAAAATTATATGAACAATGAAAAAAATCATTCTATTATTTCAATAGATAATCTTGGATTAATAATATTTTCTAAATTCTTGGAAAAACACAAGCAAAATATTTAAATGGACACATATAACACACAATTTACTGCTTATATATATGTATCTGACCGATACTGTGCTATATTGCAAGCTTTCTTGGATAGCATAATATCTAATTCTTGAATAAGATAGAAATAACAAATCAATTTAACTTTCTCTTGTATTCCAAGAACCACGTGACGGCTTTTAGGATGGCAAAAAGAGAGAGGACCAATTCAGTTTTAGCTGTTGCCAAGCTAAATAGGGATGGACCTACTGGCCCGTTTTCACCAACATGGTATTAAGAGTTATGCCAGGTCTTAGCTAAGACCTGGTCTGGCTAAGCCAATCGCTCAAGCGGAGCAGGATCAAGGAACATTTACTGAGTGAAAGTCTGCACATAGTATTTAAACAACTCAACTGCTACAAACACAATTAATCTCTGAAGTTCCCAAACATGGCCACATGACAAGGTAAGAGAAAAAGAGGGGTGGGCTTGGAAATTTATAAAAAAGAAAATTAATTAGTTGTCCGTCCAGTGTTGGTGACAGAAATGCATTTTTCTTTAGCCCCCTCCCCTCAAACAATAAATTAATACATATCAGCTGGTCATGCATTTTTGCACAATGAAACTACAATAATGGTTGAATCCCTTTGACACAGGCATAAACAAAATGATTCGTGTGTGTGCTTTGACTAACCCATGCAAGTCCACTCTCTCATTATCTAATAACAAGGTATGACAGCTCGAGGATGCAAGCAGACGAAGGTGAACTCAGCCAGGAGTATAATTCCTTTAAATTCACACTTAACACAAAGAACCCACCCTCATGTCGGTTTCATAACTTTCTTTGGTACATTCTCTGGATACTGACCATACCTGGAAGTGTTGACAGTTGTTTTAAATTGCAAAATTAAGCAAGATTTAAATCTAAGATCCGAGTTCCACATTGACCTGGACGGAAGTTCCATTTCTGTGTCAGCCACACCAACAATAATAAAAATATCTCTATTTAAATACATCATCTTAAATACTAATTTCCACATAAAATGTGCAGAACAAAAAGTTGATTATGGCGCACAAATTTCAGCTCGTATGCATTGATATAGAACTGTATAAAAGAGATATAAAAATCGAAGTGAGGGCATTCAAGCATGTCAACACAAATAATAATTTGAGAAATATCAGTAAATTTCAGTTCAGACGGACCAAAGGACAAGTTGACAAGTCAACTTAAAAAACTGGCAAAACAAAATTGTGAAAAACAGAAACTGTGGAAACTGTGGAATAATGAGACAAAATGTATTCAATCAAATGATCCTCTGTCAATCAATTATTCAAATCACAGTCAGATGTGCTGATTGGCCGATTATTTAATGAGAATCTCTCAGATGGAAGTTCATTTGGTCCATAGCAGCATTTGGCCTGTCCAGACCGCATTTTGTGATACCAACTGAAGCTGTACTAAGTCAAACTGAGATTAAGATTGGTGAGTAAGTTCCTAGGTACATTGGTAGAGCTTGGCAAGGCAATCAACGAGAGTAAGATAGAAAGATAGAGAGAGAGATAGAGATAGAGAGATAGAGAGATAGAGAGATAGAGAGATAGAGAGGTAGAGAGATAGAGAGATAGATACATACATAGAAGGATAGATAGATAGATAGATAGATAGATAGATAGATAGATAGATAGATAGATAGATAGATAGATAGATAGAGAGAAAGAAAGAAAGAAAGAAAGAAAAAAAAAAAAAAAAAGAAAGAAAGAAAGAAAGAAAGATAGATAGATAGATAGATAGATAGATAGATAGATAGATAGATAGATAGATAGATAGAGAAGAAAGAAAGAAAGAAAGAAAAAAAAGAAAAAAAGAAAGAAAGAAAGAAAGATAGATAGATAGATAGATAGATAGATAGATAGATAGATAGATAGATAGATAGATAGATAGATAGATACATACATACATACATACATACATACATAGCAAAGACAGATTAAGATATATAAATAAATTTGGAGCTTGATTGAGAGATCAAGAGTTATTGAAAGTTGCAGAAGTCCAAGCAGATATTACATTAAAAAAAGCAACTAATAATTATGCTGTGGTTATTGCTTTGAATGGTGTTGGGGAGGGGGAAGGGGAGGGGTTTTAAAGTCGTGGACAAAGCCAATCTCTGTCCATGCATAACCTCCACAGAAACAGCCAATCAGACTTCGTAGGCATTGGACACTTTAGTCTGCTGCCAGTTCACAGCTGGGCCTACACAGAAAAAAAACATTCGCAGTTTATCACAGCTATTTTAATTAGAAAAAAATGATAAGAATGTTTTGTCTCAAGTTGGTGGTTGCACCAATATTAGATTTTCACCTACTAGGTCCGCTACCACTATCTTTGGCCTGGATTTTACTGTTACCTGAGTCGTCTGCTACAGTGACAACGAACCAGTTCGATGTGGAATGGTTCAGCCAAGCTGTCATACCTTTTCTAATAATAGGCATGAGAGAGGTGGCAGTGGAATGGAACACACCACGCATGAAGCACATGGTTTATGCCTGTGCCTTTGAATATCTAATGATAAGGGTCCTCAAAATCTGATGTACCCAGAATGGCTGACGTGCCTGAGATTTTTTGCTACCGGCAGTTACCAACAAGTCGCTGGTGACTTGAGTGGTATTAGTGTCGCCTCAGTTTCAAGGATTGTGAAGCGTGTTAGTCATGCAATCGCTTCATTAAAACCCATATATGTACATATGCCCAGTGGACCAGTCACACGGGAAGCTAAATTGGAATTTTCCAAAAATCGCCCGATTTCGGGGGGGGGGGGGGTTATAGGATGCATAGATTGCACCCACGTCCGAATTTCCTGCCCTTCGAAAGTACCCCTGTGCTAAGACTAACAACAAGTGCAGAGGTTTTGTACAACTCAGCACAGAAGAATTTCCTCTATTTGGTGTCATGACTATCATAGGCAAATGCTATAAAAACATAGTTTCATACATGAAATACTTTTAAATTGTGAGCTAAATGCTGTATGGCTAGTATATCTGCAACAGTTAGTTCAACAAATATATTTTCTAGGTAAGTGTGTGTTCTTGGTTTGCAAACTTTATATCTCATGATGTGACATATCTTTCTTGAAAAAATCTTTTGTGACTGTTAAATTCATCCTCCTCACGCAGGGATAGTTGACACTACCCCTGCTCTCAAGACCTGTCTGAGAGCGGAGTCTCATTAAAATTAATCCACTCACCTACTTACATAACATAATTGCAAGCGCCAATCAGGAACTTGTTTACAGTTTTGGGGGCTGGTAGTGACATGACGGTCATGTTATACAGCCCAGAAAGCAGATTACCAGCTGTGACAGACATTTGATTATGAACAACTGAAGTTGTTCCCAGTTTTTCTGTTGTTTTGATCCCAAGATTGCAAGTTTTAATTTTGGGCATTCACACATGCATTGTGTTAAAACTGTTTTTTGTTAATATTAGAAGAACTTGCACCACATGGGCGCAGGAGATAGAGACAATTTATCTAGTATAGGGGGCCAGTTCACCATCTGGAAATGGGACTTTCTTCCCAAATTTTCCAGATCTTTGCCAGAATTTTATGTCATGTTACTCAGTTGGCAGCTCAGTGGCAGCCCCCTAAAAAGTCAGTAGCAGTCTAAGTAAACTCACCAGCAAAAGAAACGCAACACTTGATCTTTGGCCAAAACTAATTAGATGGAATTGATTCTATCATCGATAAGCATAACTATGCCAAAATTCATTCAACTGAGACTGTTTCCTGTGTTTGGTCCGTTTTATCAATTTTGAAATTTTGCACAAAAAAGACCTTCCCTACACATTACAACCAAAAGGAAGACACCTAATGGATGTTTAAAAACCGAAAACTTACTTTAGCAACTTTATTTTTAGATTCTATACAAAGTTTTGAAAATTTGTGTTTCACCAATTTTGGAACAAAGTGACCAAAATCGTTTAGTTTCTTGTCTTTTGAATTGTGCTATTTTTGTGAACAATATGTGTCCAACATGTCTCTGAGGTATGAGAATAAAATTCAATGCAGATTATTGATAAGAAAAAGTCTTTCATTGCATCTGGTAAAAAATTCCAAGTCCATAGCCAGTTAGGGCATTTTCGGAAAGGTTGCACTAGTAACTCGGGTGACACGGGTGATGAGGATTTGTTTAAGAACACTCCAGACTCGACCCTCGTGTTTCCCGGAACCAGAACAGGAGAGCATCACTCGAGCAGGAACCAGTTTCTGGCACGTGGTACAACTCTCGAGACCCTAGTACTCCCCAAATATCGGGGAGTAGCAGGAAACACTAGACTCGAGAGATGACGTTGGCACTTCCAGGAAACACGAGGGTCGAGTTTTGTGTGTTCGGAAACAAACTCTCGTGACTCGTGTCACTCGAGTTACTCGTGTAACCTTTCCGAAAACGCCCTTAGACACTCTTTTTTTATATTTCAGAATGCAAGTCTCATTTCAGAAATTTCCAAGAGATGGTGCTCAACTCCAGTCCAAATTATTCAACCTGCAATATGGCCACAATGGTTTAAATATCATTGGTCCTAGCCCGAAGCCCCACCTGTTGATAATTTCTGCAATGAAAATGATGCTCTGTAAAAATTCATTCCTAAGTATTGACCTGGAACTTTTTTACCAGAATATCAGTTCAGTCTATATCAAGGCAGAGATATCTGTAACATCTAGTGAAACTGTTTTTTGGATGAGCCAAAGCTTCACATTTTTGAAAAGAGGGGTACATCCATTCAGGGTGTCAGAAAAAAATTAAAGCAATAAAGCTACAAATACGCAAGCACATTGTTAATTAATATGCAGGCCAAAAAAACTAGTCAATTAATATAAATTTATACATTGTACATAGATCATATATAAAAATCGAAAAAGAGGTCTTTGAGTTAATCAGATTTTTTAAAAGGGGGACTTATTTTCGTTGACCGATGTATATTAAACAAAGGGTTACGTAATACAGCCCACAGGAAGGATTTATTTGAAGAGCACCCAGAAGGCTTTACTTTTCAAGGACACAGGAAAGTAATAATCTTTTTATTTTTAACTTAAATTGTGCTTTCTCCGGATCTAACGGCTATCCCTTAGTGTAGAATGATGAATAGATAGGTAGACAGGTAGATAGGCAGATAGGCAGATGGGTAGATTATTATATACTAGCATTCACCCGTGATAAAGGATATAGTTTGGCAGTGTGGAGAATGAGTGAATGAATGAAGCAATCAATGAATGTGGGTATAGATCTATGTATCTATGTATCTATCTATCTATCAATCTATCAATCTATGTGGATTTATCGACATTTTCCTGATCCATGCCCACAGGCCACTAATTTTACCTAATTTCATAACCCACAGTGAAATAGCAAGGTCACAATTGGCAGTTCAAGGATGTCAGCCATTCTGAAGTGGCCATTTGGTGGCCAGCTTGGATGTCTCAACATGTTCCCGATTCATACCCACAGGCCAATATGTGTACCAAATTTCATAACTCTAAGGGAAATATTTAGATGACAATGGGCAGTTCAAGAAATGAAGAAAGATGGCTGTCAAAATGGCCGACATCTTGGATTTCTCAACATTTTCCCGATCGATACCCACAGGTCCAATACCTGTACCAAATTTTATAACTCTAAGTGAACTATTAAGGTCACATCGGGCAGTTGAAGAAATGAAGAAAGATAGCTTCCAAAATGGCCGCCATATTGGATTTCTCAACATGTTCCTGGTCCATACCCACAGGCAAATACCTGTGGCAAAGGTCATAACCGTAAGTGAAATATTAAGGTCACAATGGGCAGCTCAAGAAATGAGGAGAGATTGCTGCCAAAATGGCAACCACATAATGGCCACCAGCTTGGATTTCTCAACATGTTCCTGATCGATACCCACAGGCCAATACCTGTACCAAATTTCATAACTCTAAGTGAAATATTGAGATCACAATTGGCAGTTCAAGAATGAAGAAAGATGGCTGCCAAAAGGGCTGCCACAAAATGGCTGCCATCTAGGCCGCCATCTTGGATTTCTCAAAATGTTCCTGATCGATACCCACAGGCCAATTCCTGTGCCAAATGTCATAAGTGGAAGTGAAATATTTAGGTCACAATGGGCAGTTCAAGAAATGAAGAAATATGGCTGCCAAAATGGCCACCACAAAATGGCTGCCATCTTGGATTTCTCAACATGTTCCAGATCAATACGCACAGGCCAATAACTGTCCCAAATTTCATAACTCTAAGCGAAATATTAAGGTCAGAATGGGCAGTTAAAAAAATGAAGAAAGATGGCTGCCAAAATGGCTGCCATCTTGGATTTCTCAACATTTTCCTGATCCATACCCACAGACTAATACCTGTGCCAAATGTCATAAGTGTAAGTGAAATATTAAGGTCACAATGGGCAGTTGAACAATGAAGAAAGATGGCTACCAAAATGGACGCCATCTTGGATTTCCAAAATGGCCGCCATCTTGGATTTCTCAACATGTTCCTGATTGATACCCACAGGCCAATGCCTGTACCAAATTTTGTAACTGTAAGTGAAATATTAAGGTCACAATGAGCAGTTCAAGAATGAAGAAAGATGGCTGCCAAAATGGCCGCCACAAAACGGCCGCCATCTTGGATTTCTTGACAACTGCTCAAATCATACCCATAGCCCTATACCTGTACCAAATTTCATAACTGTAAGTGGAAAAATGAGAAAGCCTTATGGGTGAGTGTAAAATGAGCACACAAGATGGCCACCGAGAATATTATTATAGGATGATAGGTAGATAGACTACAGATAAGTAAACAGAGGGATTTCTTTATTGAGACAGATAATTTTATTGTTATATATGTTTTTTTTTTTTATATCATCTTAATTTGTGCCATCTAACACAAAATTTTATCTAATTTAGAATTTTTATGTTTTGCCTAGTTTTCTTTATTTTATCTATTTAATATTTTATCTTTTAAATGTAACTTTTTTTAATTATGCAGAAATTTTTTGTTAGTTTTTTGTCAGTCAGCTATCTCTTGTTGTATGTGTTTGTGCTTTTCAAAAACTTTCAATGCACAAGACTTAGTGTTGTTTTCAGTTTAAGCTATAATTGCTTCAGTAACCTGCTGCAAATTGACAGATAATGTGATTATTGCAGTTACCAGAAACAATCAAAGGCCTACATATAGCAATGTTTGCACATTTCTCTTGAGAGTAATCATGCTGCTGATTGGCCAAAATGTCCCAATTCTTAACCTTTCAGGCCCTCTTCAAGCCAGTGCTACCTATCAGTACCTCATGCTACGGCGCCGGATGCATAATTGGCAAGCTGCCAATCTTCACTGAAACACTGTGCATGTGGTCAGGGTAGCTTCACAAGCGCTACACTGAGAGGTGAGGATGGTTAAATTAGAGAAACATGTGAATATAATAGACAAAGGCCTATAATACTTATTTGTCATGCCATCTCATAAGAAACATATGTTCTGTGTTCATTGGCCTAATCACTTTTTGACACCAAATCAGTTTGAGATGGCTGATCCTTGAGTTTGGTGACAATGTGTATGATTCACTGAACCTTGACAGGTTTACATGCTTAGCACACTCTTGGTGAAATGGACTTAGTTATACCAGGTTTAAAGGAGTTAACGCCAGGCTTAACTCTTAATACCGTGTTGGTGAAAACGGGCCACTCAGTTTAAGCTGCTGCCATGGTAACTGGAGAAGGGATCCGTGCATTTAGTCAGCCTGATAGGCGGAGTTGGTGTACGCTTCAGTGTCGCCACCTTGTGTGACATCAGTAGATGGCGCCATCTGTTGCCTCATCCTTGCAACGTCTTCTTCCACTGGTACAGTGAGCTGCACAAAGTTTCCAGAACTCACGATGTCGTAAGAGGGAAGGTCATCTTTGTCACTGTGGAGTTCATCATTTGCATGCGCTGATGCCATGTAAGGGGGTGGGTACGCAGGGTTGTTCACAGCTTCCAGGTATGCAGGGGGAGGTTGCATTGCCGCAGCAAAATCAGGTGAAATCTGGTCATCATAATGCAAGGCTTCACCTCCTGAAATAAAGTGCACACAGAAGTCATTTTACATGAAAGAATTTGCATGTGTTACCATTTTATGAATCTATAGATATTTCGATGGAGTTTGGCTCCATGTTAAATAGCTGCCGATCCTCTGCCAACATGATAAAATGTTAAACTATTTTATGCTGTAGTATTTTAATTTTCTCTTTTGAAATAACGCCAACGGTCGGAACTTCGGGGGCCCCCAGACTTATTTTGCCAAGGAGCTCGAAATGCCACCAGTCTGCCCCTGATAATTTACAAGGTATACCTTGAATTATGCCAACAGCATCAGAACGCTGCCTTCTCTTGGACCTCCTGACAACGCAGCTGACAGTGACGCCGAAGATGAGTAGAACCAAAGTGATGGCAACGGAAGCAATGATGAACGGTGAAAACGAAAAGGAAAATGCTGAAAGTCAATGAAAGAGTCATTATTAATAATTAAACCTAATTAGTCTTCCACACATTGAAACAAAGAGCACACTTCATATGTATACGTTTTGCATAGGGGGTCAGAGGGCGATGGAGTACTCCAAACATCGAATGAGATCTCCCAGGCAAATCCTCACTGGTCAACGTCAGGGCAGACCATGCACTGGTCCCATGCAAGAAAGTTCAACCAAGTATGGTAATTTGGAATATTTCTCTCTATCAGTAATTTTAACTTTAGGGCATTAATGATTTGTTTGAAAATTGCAACTTGAGACTTTTTGGTTTATGCACGGAAAAAAAAAACACCAAAAGGGGTGTTCTGTTATGAATTTTGATATGAAAAATACAGGAACTTCAGCATTATATTTCTGCTGCTGAGGGTACCCAGTGCATGTTATAGTGGAATCTAAAGTTCGAAGTGAGGGCAGCCCTGGAGTTTCGTAGATTTGTTTTTCTTTTAGTTTTTTTTTTTCTGATTACAAACAGTCGCAAATTGCAAACGATGCCGTTCTAAAAGACAAAATTTAATGAAACTTAACCATTGAAAAAAAGAGTGTATACCTCTACACTCTAAAAAAATTCAGACAAAATTGGTTTTTTAGATTCAAAATGGTTTTTTGAAAAACCAAATTGCAATGCAAAAAACCATTTTGAATCTAAAAAACCAATTTTGTCCCGAAATTTTTTAGAGTGTATCTGTTGAATCATAGAGCAATTATTCGAACGTAATGACAATATTAACACTTGCAAATACTTTTGATATTACATTTAGAGGAATTAGACTGCACAAAACATAGCAAATATGAAACCGAATATCTACATTGTTGACTGCATCCCTGTTCATCTGAAGAATCAAGACACTGAGCAATCCCATCACATCTACTTCCTTTTGGAACACAATGTCCATTGTTGCAGAGGTAAGCTCCATTGTAGCACCAGTTACCTGTTAAGAGAATGATCACTTGAAACTCCTTAAAAGTAACTTCCAACAAACAGTAGACCGAGTTAAGGATTACATGAAACACCCATTTTCTACTCGTACTCAATTTTATAATAAATAAACAAAACCGATCAAAGCGTGAGATGTTCCAGATTATTGAGTCCAGAGATGGACTAAACAGATATGCCAGTAAAAAAGTTCCAGGTCCATAGTTCCAAGTAAAGTTTCTCATTTCAGAATTGAAGTGTCATTCTGCAAAATTCCTACAGGGGGTGCTGTAGACTAGGACTCCAATAATTCAAGCAATTATTCCACTCTTTACTTCTTTCTGTTTAAAAATGTTATTGGCCAACTAAACTAGGCAGAATGTGTTGCAAGCCAACCAAAATAGGCAGAAATAAATTACGTAAACCCAATTGGGTAAGGATGACAGAGACCCTGTATGAGCAATAGATTCACTTCAAAACAGAATCACTGTTTGTATTGGTGCCAGTGGTGGGCATACTGCATCCTGGAGACTGCTATTGGTTGTTGTTAAAGCTTGTGATCTTCCCTGATATGTTTGGTGATTTTTACTGTCATTGCATCTTTTTTTTCTAGTAATCTTATGAGACCTCTGTTGTCATTGCTCAAGTGGGTTTAGAAAATTCCAAGGATAAAAACACCATTACTCCTAATCACATTGATACTTCCAGAAAAAATAACAAATTGTTTTCTGCCTATTTAGCTTGGCTAATGACATTTTTACACAGAAAGAAATAAGAGTGGCAAATTGCTGGAATTATTGGAGTCCTAGTCTACAGCACCCCCTGTAGGAACTTTTCAGAATGACACTTCAGTTCTGAAACTTTACTTGGAACTATAGACCTGGAACTTTTTTACTGGCGTATCTGTTTAGTCTGTGTCAGGACTCAATAATCTGGAACATCTCGCGCTTTGATCCACATAATTTTTTTATTTTGAAATTGAGTGAGATTCATGTTAATGTGATTTCAAGAATATTGCATTAGCCGTCGCAAAAAATTTTGTTAAATGAGAATTTTGCACGGAAAAAAAAGTGTGACAATTCACAGACAACATAGCAAAATTGTCTGAAAATTTTATTAAAATGGCTCAATTCTAAGGGCCCGAACAATAGCGATTTTGTCTGCTACATTTTGAAATGTGTAAAACTCCAATTTTCAAATTGGCCTGTAAAATGCTACAAATGGGTGGCTGCGCTCATTTTTTGGCTTTTATCATCTTTTTTGGGCATTATTTAAAATGGCGCCTTTATTTTTGGTGTAACTTGTTAGTAAGACCATATTTTATTACAAAAAGTGAAATGTGATAAACAAGTCAAAGGGCAGACAGGCAATGGTCACAGCTGAATGATTTTTGGCACAAAGACACTAGTTGGTCTAAGGATCAATACCATATAATTAGTTTTGTCTAAAAAAATTTTCTTTGCAAAATTATAAGCCAAAATCAAGTGTTGCGTTTCTTTTGCTGGTGAGTGTATATACTAGAAAACCCGTTGCAAGCGGGTATTTGAGCCACTTAGAGTGGGTTGTGTGCCTGTGGAAATAGCAATATGAGGGCATGCTGCTGAAAATCATAAAGGATGACTGCAGTATAATAAACAGTAGTGGCATTTGAGTAATAAATTCTGAAGAAATGGATAAATGTGAAAACACAGTAGATTTTGATCATGCAAATTTGGTTTGGAGAAGTATTTGTATTCATGAGCATGCTCTGGTGGCACCACATGCATGTGTTGTTTGGAATGGCTGCCCTATGTTGCCACCTGGGGAGCTTGCCTATGACCCATTGATGCACATTGGTGAAATATTGGTGCAGAAGGTGTTAAATGAAGGTGGATTTCAAAGCAAGTAGGAATTCCTGAAGTACAATGACTATTGCAAAACAAAGTAAATTTCAGTGATGTGACACATGCAAAGTTTGATAGGTGTGAAGAGAATTGTGACAGAGTTATGCTTGAGACATGGAGCCAAGAGAGTTAGCACTTTTATATTTAGATCATCAAGAACCTTTAGCGTTAAAGAGTGTGGGCCTCGCAACAGCTAAAAAAAAGACTTACAGTTCCTCTCATCTGATCCATCGTCACACTGAGTTTCTCCGTCACATTTACTTCCATAGGGGACACATTGGTTGTTATCACAATGGAGAGCTAAATTTTTGCAACTATAGCCTGTAATATAAGAAAATCATCACTTTTAAGACTTAAAACAATATATAATGTCAGCTAGGCCTATGTTGTGTCTTAGGGTTTGGAGTGGCATATAAAACATATAAAACATCCATAAAACATATAAAACATTCAATTCTCTAGCAGTTCTCGAGTCCACGACCGAGACTATTCTCAAAACTCACAAGTGGAACTCATTGAAATCATGCACTAGTTAAAAATTTAAAGTCAGAGATGTTAGAAATTATTGTGTGATCAAAGAAATTTAGCAAAAAGAATACTGTTATCCCACCACTTTATTTTGAAAAAAGACACCACTACCCCAAGTAGAGACCACAGTTTAATAAGAGACCACTTCATGACTGCAGAAGGGATGGTCTTATAACACAGAGACCACTTGCTGTATAAAATTACTATCATCAGTATTTTACTTACAATTGTATTCATCGTCTCCATTTATACAATCTTTCTGTCCATCACAGACCTAATAAAAAAAAATTCAGTTATGATTCAGTAAAGGAACACATAGAAATTGATGAGTAATTTTTTATATTTGTGCTGATCTTATTGTTTTTCCTGGAGTTTGCCCCAGACAGAGGGGCGGGGTTGTTCAATCATAAGGTAAAAGCATTTAATACAGAATATGCTGTCGATGTCTCATTTCAGTCTCACAAAAGAAGGAAGACGTCTAGGCTACAAAAAAATATGAGATATTAATGCAATAAAAAACAATTTATTTACATTTGTAATGGAAACAATCATCATTTATACACAAATAATAACGATGAAATTATCTGCTGGACCATGTTAACTTGTCAAAAGTATGACTTAAATCACCCTGTGGCAGTTTTTATGTATTTTCATATATGTAAGGATAATAGTAATGTCTTTTGAAGGTTTGAGGAATGTTTCCTCTGGCCTAAATACATCAGTTGCTCTCAAGAAAAACTGTAGCTCTCCCCCATCTTATGGTTATTCCTAATGATTATCAATTTATCATCTTACCCTGAATATGCCTATGCACTCCGAGCTTCCAGGACACAAGTATTCGTTGCATTCTGAGAAAATGACAAAAAAAATAATCCATTATATTGAAAAAAAAAACAATATTATTACTTTTTCCAAAAATGAATTTCAACAGACAAAAGCTGACAAAGGACAGATTGTTGTCCTAGTAAATTGCTTTGTTGGAACTGCCCTGTCTGGTAAGGGTTAACCCTTACTTTGCAGTTCCAACAAAATAATTACCCGAACAACAATCTATCTTTGTTACGTCATCACAGCAGCATAAATGACCCGGCAGGCAGTGAGCTGTCCGGTAAGAGATAACGTAAAAAGCTGTATTTTTACACAATTGCAATTGAACATCTTTTATAACCATATTTACTGGGTTCACAATTCCACTCATCTGATCCGTCCCTGCATTGTTCAATCCCATCACATTGACTTCCTGCCGGAACACACTGCGCATTTTGACACCGGAATGCTCCATTTTCGCAATGGCCACCTGTAGCACAAATTAAATTAAACATCGAATTTGGTTAAGGTGGAGAATCCTTTAAGTTGCATGTTTTCATCCTACTGGGGATTAAAACAAAAGTAGCATAAGGATCAATTTGGAACTCTTCAATACTGTGCTTTATCCGACCACCAAGGCAAATGCTTGATTCTGATTGGTTGAGAACTGTGGGTATATATATCCTGTATCTGTCAGGCTGTTTGGCCTGTACAGATATTTTCTGTATCCTGCAGTGATGACGTCATAGTCACTCGTAAATTAGGCTATCTGACGTTGTTATGCAAACAATGGGCAGTGATTGTTTGTCATGACGTCACAATGGCATGGGCTGCTGGTGACGTCACAACAATCTGCTGCTCCTAACTTACAGAATTTGAAGTTTTCAGACTAAAATTTAGTAAAGACCACGGATAAAATCATTGCGGAATATAAATAAAACCCCATAGTAGTGTAGTTCACAGCTATGAAAGTCATTTGTGTCAGATCTCCTTCTGAATTAAACCCCATCATAGGCCTATCTGACAATCATGATGTTTATACCTTTGAACTACATTGTTATGGGGGTTTTATTATACCATGTGGTCGGATAAATTCGTAATTTGTTGTTTGCTTTTGGCAGATACAGGATTTACCTTCCCTCAGATAGCTGTATCCGGGCTCAGCTTCGCTTCGCCCGGATACAGCTATCTTCGGGAAGGTAAATCCTGTAACAGCCAAGCAAACAACAAATAACTAATAGTATTTAGCATATGGGCTTCTGAGGCATGGTCAATAAACATATAAGTAAATATAACATAATATTCTGCATCAAAATTTAAAAGGCCAATCATGTAGCAGGAGATCAGTCACATGACAAGCCAATAAATAACGATATTGGTGTCTTAAAAAGTGTTATTGGTGTGTGGAAGGTGATATTGGTGTGCCCCTATGCTCTTAGCAGCAAACATACACTTAATTGCCTATTACTTAAGGGAGGGCCTGGGTATCAGGAAATCTAACTTCTTGAAATGTCAATCAATCATTTTATAAATATGCTCATTGTAAAAATTAGAAAAAATTACATATATCTCATATAAAAAAAATTAAATATATCTAGAAAAACCAGTATTTTACAAATATGTATAAGTCTGAAAATTGTGGTGCAGAATATAACAAAGCAGGTAATATTGGTCTCGACCAATATTACTGCTTCGGCCAATAAAACTCAATATTGGTCTCCTCACCATCCACTATCTATATATTATATGTGTAAGATAAAGTATCTATAAGCTTAGAAGTCCCTATTGTATTTAGGTTGGGGGGGTTATTGGGCCATGACCCTCAACTTCAGGCCAAAAATGAACTTGGATGAGAAAGGAAAAACCACGGAGCACCCCATATTCACCCCATGTACTGCAGGCCCCCCCCCTCAGGCCATTTCTAGATACACCCCTGCTTCAATAGCTTCATTTTCATGATTCTCTAAGACAATAACATAACCTTTATTCAGATATTATTAAATTTGTACATGTTTATCGTTTATAATGGATATTACAATGATTACACATTATATTAGATTATTCCTGATGGGGAATTTGATTGTTACAGGGTGGTCAAAAAAAAATATTTACACTTATGAATAATTTTTTGAATGAAGCTCATTGTAACAAATGCTTATTTTTCAATGCAAAAACAACTTGTAAAGCAAAGAATAACTCTTCTAGAGACAATTTATTCATTCGGAGGTCCTTTTGGAATGATGACTTTTCTGCAGTGGGCCTAAATGATGCAGAGGTGTCAAAAATGTAACTTTGTGTCCGTTTTTCCCATACAAACGTAATGGATGCCTTTATTGGACAACTAAGGCCTGTGGTGTGTTGCAGGGATCTGCCTCTAAGTTTGCCCGTCCAGAATAATCACAGTGATTGAGATCTTGTGATAACAGGGGCCATATTGTCCCGCTGAGAAACTTGACAGAGCAAACCTTGATCTAGTTCTGGGCTTTCCAAGGGAGTGTGGCTGATGCCCCGTCTTGTTTGAAGGTCAAATTATCTGTGGCACTGTATGTCTTATCTATCCAGGGCTTTAGATGCTCTTTTAAGATGTTAATATGTACTTTTCATTTGATTTCAACACCCTGATCATCCACCTTCAGACGGCTTTGTTTTAAAATCTTATAATGGCCAGAGTGAAGTCTGAACTTGCTCTAGCACCTTCTGGTTTGTGCTGAATTGTGCCTCTGTCTTCTCAATTTCATCTTATGTTGTATTTTATTTTGTCCTGCGAAGCTCAGTAGCTTCAAAATTGCTGATGGGCCATGAACAACCCAGAGTAGTAAAAACGCAGAAGCACTCCCGGCTTCCATTTTGTCTGCTATCAAAAAAGTAATGAACCGTTTTGATTATTAACCAATTTTCCAAAGATCTAACATACTTGGCTTGTATACACAATAAGTACCCAGGCACTGACTCAATCATGGCAGCCTGGAAAATGAAATATCAACTGTAAAGTTTTTTTTTTACCACCCTGTACAGATCATCGAGATCCAATTATTGGTTTAAAAACTTTGAGAAAGGATATGGAATTGTTCTGTCACTTAATTGCTGCAAATGCTTATTGCTATACAATATGGGAGAATTAGTTTGTATCTTGTAAACAACCAAGATATTCCTGTGTGGATATGTGTTTTTCGTTGTCAATATCATGATGCCAGCCTTTTACAGAAGAAGTGAGAAGTGATAACATATATATATATATATATATATATATATATATATATACAAGTTATCAACTTAGCGGATGAGAAAAAATGGGACATAATTACAGTATTCCTCATCTGATCCAGATATGCACTGGGCTACTCCATCACATCTGTACTTGGATTCAATACATGTGCTGTTCTCACACTTGTATGCACTGTTTATACAATATTCGCCTGCAAGAAAGAAACAAGTCATTCAGAAAAATATTCACATTGTTGTTGGACAAGAGGACAACAACGCTAGCTCCATGGGAACCAAGTTCAACCAACTGTGTGAAGACTTAAAACTCACCTCTTTAATGAATATTTTAATTGACATTGATTATAATTTGACAACTGCTTTTATATTTACTGTTTATGTATTCACATGTTATCATTGTATTTCTAGCGTTTCAGTGGATCTTAGACTTACAAAATAAATTTATTATTATTATTATAAAAATATATTGATCATAAACCACTCAATTTGAATGGGTGTGACTGAATCCGCTAATCAATGTACCCAGGGGTATCTAGCAGATACATATATCATATGACCAGTAATCTACCATTTTAACTTTAATTCCATCAAGACGTAACCCTATATTCTGGTACCATAAAAAATAGAGTATTTCTAAAATAAAGGATATTCCTAAATCAAATTAATCGTTTATCTTATGAAAAATCTTGGTATTCCTAAATAAAATTTATTACTTTCTGGTACCATGAATTTGGTTCACTGGCATGATACCCGTTAAATGTGGGTGGGGGGATATGAAATATATATTTTGAACATAAAACCCAGCCTTAAACCTTCTAGTGGGTGAGAAAAGGTTGCATGCAAGTTTTTGTGGATAGGCAACTTATGCTTTGACTGGGAAAGACGAAGGGCTCCATGAATTAATAGTAGGATTCCCTCAACCCGCTTTGTCATACATGTCCATCAATTAAAGGTAGTAAGTCCGCAAATTCAATAGACTGCCCATGGATAGATTTCAGTCATACTTAACGCATTCCAGTTGAAAAATTCACCAACTTGCTATTCTAATGGCAATATAAGAAGTTTATTTCTTTGAAAAATGTAAACAAATAGTTTTTCATGCCGTGAAAAAGCCCTGCTTTGTTTACAAATCAAGCAATGCAGGGCTCTCCTTAAGTAATTTAAGGCTTTACAATCAATTAAACTCACTTAAATGTGGAAAACACACAATTCTGTTGATTGGAAATGTATACTATACATAAAATCTATCAATTTATTATAAATATATAACTGGAAGTTGAATTTTAAGTAGAATTGGCGGATTTAACAGTTCAATGACTTACAATCATCTTCATCGTCCCCCAAAGGACAGTCTCTTTTGCCATTGCATCTCTGAAAAAAATTTTCATAGTGTAAAAGAAAAGGAAATATACAGCACACTTCATATTTATCAACTTTTTTTTTTTAATTGGTTTTAGTCTATTTTTTAATATTGACAGGTTCCATCAGGGCCAGTTGCTAAAAAATTTAGGTCACTGTTTTCATTGAGCTCGATGTTTTCATAGAGGTTTCCTCTTGGACCCACATATTATAATTTAATGAAACACTACACAGCCTCGGTCACTGGCTCAACTATGAAGATTTCTTAAAATTAAGAAAAATAGATGACCCTTCTTCGCTTGAATTCTTTTAGTTCATGCCAAAATATTTAGTGCAAACTTCATTTAATTTGTGCACGGGAGCAAATATTGCAAGGTACATGGACTCATTGAGGTTTCCTCATTGATTACATAGGTTTCCTCAATGATTACATAGGTTTCCTCAATGATTACATAGGTTTCCTCGATGATTACATAGGTTTCCTCAATGATTACATAGGTTTCCTCAATGATTACATAGGTTTCCTCAATGATTACATAGGTTTCCTCAATGATTACATAGGTTTCCTCGATGATTACATAGGTTTCCTCAATGATTACATAGGTTTCCTCAATGATTACATAGGTTTCCTCAATGATTACATAGGTTTCCTCAATGATTACATAGGTTTCCTCAATGATTACATAGGTTTCCTCAATGATTACATAGGTTTCCTCGATGATTACATAGGTTTCCTCGATGATTACATAGGTTTCCTCAATGATTACATAGGTTTCCTCAATGATTACATAGGTTTCCTCAATGATTACATAGGTTTCCTCGATGATTACATAGGTTTCCTCAATGATTACATAGGTTTCCCCAATGATTACATAGGTTTCCTCGATGATTACATAGGCGAGGGTCGATGAAAACAGCTCGCTCACACTCTAAAAAATTTCAGACAAAATTGGTTTTTTAGATTCAAAATGGTTTTTTGAAAAACCAAATTTCAATGCAAAAAACCAACATGGATTTTTTTGGTTTTTCAAAAAACCATTTTGAATCTAAAAAAACAATTTTGTCCCGACATTTTTTAGAGTGCAGTGTGTTCAACAAGTGGCCTGACCGGGTTGCACCATACTGTTATGACTGTGAAACAGGAAGACCTCTCACTTGTGTAGAAGTTAGGCAGTTCAATTTCTCGGAGCACATGTAATCATTGTATCCACACTTGACTGCGTCTGAAATGAAAACATAGAGATCTCTTTGCATTTGTAGATAAAAAGCTGTACAAAAAAATGTCTTATTAGAGCATTAAATCTACTCACCGATGTTGTTGCAGGCTTGTTCCGCATAGACAAAGTCATCCAAGAAGATGCCATCCCGTTCAAATCGAAGAATTACCTAAAAAATCAGTGAAAATAAAGTTGTTCATTTTGATGCTATTACGCATCAGCAGCAATCACAAAAAAGTGTCTCTCCTTTATCTCTCAAGTGGGTGTTTTTTGGCTAATGCAAGTGTGAAAGTAATATAAAAAACTGCTGCATCTGCCAATACCAATCAGAATTTTATATATAATTATCCAATAAAGAAAACAAAAAAATATAAAACGTAACTCATATTCAGCTTTATCTATAGATGTCTATTTCTAAACATTTTGTAAATCAAAATACACACTTATACCAAATGTCTATAAATTTACCTTGTAGCCCTATTACATTATATTTCATTGTACTTTTCCCATTAACGGCATAAATCATGCCTTCGGGAAAAGTTCTCAACTCAATAAACTCAAATAATAATAAACTCAAACTCAGCTTGGTTTGCACAATCTTCTTTTCATCAAATTCAAGGCTGCTCTCCTCAACCAATGTCATTAGCTACCCTACTAAGCAATTCATATTTCCATCAGCTACTATCAGAATATCTTACCCTGTCTGGATCTTGGGATCTTTCAATGGGCAATTTGAACATTTGCCACTCTGGTTTTCCGTAAATGTGATAATACCTTATTTCAGGGCCATCATTTCGAGACATGTACATATGGTTATCACCGGTTGAATATGCCCTTATTATCAAACAAGATGAAGAGTGCCCTTTGGTCAGGAAAGGACTTTTCAATATTAATGATGAAGAATCGGCTGGTTTCAGGTAGAATGACCCTGGAAAAAAAAAGTGCATAAGAATTGGCAGCCGACTGAGTGCTGCATGCAGTGTATAGAAGTATAAAATGGTTAACGTACAAACCAAACTGTCATTAGAGAAGCAATGATGAAGATATCATCAGTCTTTAATGGATTTCATAATTTTAGACATAGGCATATCTGAGGGAGGGAAGGGGGGCCAGCTGCCCCCCCCCCCTAAAACCTTGAGTAAAATCCGGACAGACAATCAAATGAATTTTTTTAATCAATGCTTTTATTCGACATGATATAAAATTTGTTTTGAGAAATTCAATCCACTGTATGCCTATGATTCTAGACTTATACGAAAAACTTGATGGAAACTTAGTTGTATTTCTTGGGCAAATTTTTTGTTTACGAAGCAGAAATCTAAATTTACTTATATGAGAGCATCTGAAAAAAGATATTTTTGTGTCTATACCTTCAGCTTCAGGAGCAGTCGATATGCCTGTGCCATTGGTTATGATCCAGTCTGATTCATTGATCCAGCGGCACATGCCATCTTCAAATGTGCATGATATGTCATCTGGGAAAAGTTCAGGCAAAACATAACAAGAACATTAATTTTTAAAAAAAGAAATAAATCTGGCTGTATTTGAGATGGATAGGGTGATCAACCAACTTTTGTATACTTCAAAATGCATTATCTTTATTTCGAGACTGTACAAAAAGAATTTATTCATTTAACCAAAACTGAGCAAGAAATCTTCTTTTTTAACTCAGCGCCCCCCCCCCTTGATATTGAATGGCCACCCCCTTAGAATAATGAGAAAGCATAGACAAGGTCACATTTTTAAAATCATAATGTGTTTAAGTTTTTAAAAACCTCTGGGTCTTCATAAACATTTTTGACCACTTTTAATTTTAAATACTTTTTGAAAATAATTATAAAGCTGTTAACATATATTGCACTATGAGTTGATTGAACACAATGCTTTGTAACTGACATGAAGAATCTGTGAGACAAAATATAGAATGTGACAGTCCGTTTTTTGTGCTGCTAATGCTACTGTATTTGGGTCAAAACTTGAAAACCTTGAAATTTCAGCTGAAAAAAATTTGAAAATTTTTTGCTCCAGAAATGCCTTTTTAAGTTTGCGTTGGGTAGGTCTAACAATCAGATATCGTTGCACTTTCATGTCCAAGGGTCCCAACGCTCTGCTGATCTGTACTGAGGTGATAAACACAGCAGTAATGTTTTTTGACTGTCATTAAAATCACGCTTATAACTAAAAACTCCTGACCACTTAGGATTAAACAATCTATTGCCAAAGACTAGGCAAGTCGCTTGCACATTTTGGGCCAAGTTCCAGGTCTCTAGTGCCAATTATTTTTGAGAAACTGCATTTTGATCAATTAAAATACCAAATATTCGTGTCATTAGCATCATGCCTATAACTTGAAATCCATACCACTTAGAGCTTAAGAATGTATTACCAATGTATTGGAAAGTGGCTATTCTGCACACATTGAGCCATATTTCAGGTCTCTATGACCAATAGTTATTGAGATAGACATACCCTTGAACCAGAAATTTACCAACACAAACAAAAATACTCTTTTCATCGATAGTTTTGATTCTGAATAATAAAGATGATCTCCACTACTCTCTCCAGTGCCCAATGTCTTTGCTAAACCTAATTTCAGATGCTAGACAATGGTAAAATGTTACTGGCACCCCATATTTGATTAATAGTTTCAGAGAAGCATCAAACTTCATACTAAGCATGTCAGATGCAAGGAAAATGCAAAAATGGTATGTAATATTCTGTTGAAACATTTATTGATAATATATATTTAACTGATTTCAACTCCAGTCACCTGCAACAAAATTTTAGTGAGGTAAAGGAAATAAGCCATTTTTGACATGATGCTAATGACAGCGTGATGCTAATGATAATTAAGGTAAAAATCTTTGCAGGGACCACTGCAAAACTGGCAGTCTGGCAATATGTGCATGCAATGACCTTATGAACACCAGAAACATGCTCACAGTGATTTTGGTTCAGAAATACGCATTCAAAATAGAACAGCAGAGCGTTTGCTAATGACAAATTGAGATAGGACAACTGACATGCCAACAGAAATACACTAATATTTTTGTTTACATAAATGATACAGCGCTGCAGATAATTCAGTTATTTTCTTGGGTTCTCAGACAACGTCAGACACAAGGTTTTCTCACAGAATGTGTGTCCCTTTAATATTTATTAAGAAACAAATCTGTTGTGATGCTAATGACGCAATATTGGAGACATTGACACAACAACCTCCTGCTCTTACACAGAATATTATTTCAGCTATTGGTAACTAGATTTTAGAAGACTGACAGTCAAGTCTCCATGTATGGAAGAGTTTAATTGAATCAGGATCCTGTGCTAGTTTTTGTGATGCGAACTTTCAAAGAAAATGTTGGTGGAGACAGGCCATTTTCAGGGGGGTTGGTCACATCAATGCTATTTTTGGATGGGATAAAAATATTCTGCCACATACTTTTTGTGTTATAAGTTTTGCTAATATCCTTGTCTTTGACAAATGACAACAAGAGGTCCTCCATGTGCCTTCCTGCCATCAAGAATTATTGTTAAAGTTTAACACTGGAGACAAGAATTTCAGACTTACCAAATTTTGACCCATTTCTGGCCACTGTGCAAAGTCTTGCAAAAAGGGAATTTCCCAATGTGCAAGTTTGTAGGCTTGTCGGCCAATAAGTGATCTGGTTCTAATACCACAGTATTTCTTATACTATAGACTATGGTATGGATAAATATAGCAAGCTAAAAAATGTCATCATGGACCTCCTTCCTGAGGGGCACTGATGCTTCCTCGTCACATTTACGTGGAATCTCAACTCTCTTCTATGCTGTTGAACTGCGATGTCAGAGATGACTCTGTTCTCCAGCATTGCAATATATGTAAATTAACTACAAGTTGTGATGTTATTTTAAACTGGGTCAGGTTCCGCGGCTTCTGGCCAATGTGAATCCACCAAAACTGAGTGTCACAGTTTCAACAGAATGTCAGAGTAAGCCTTTTATCAGGGATAGCCCCTGCAACCACATCATCACAGTTTGATAGCCAATAGGCTGACAGTAAAGCTACGCATCACAGTTTCAACATTGATATATTGAAGGAAGACTGTTGATGTGATCCCAATGATCTATCACTTGTCATCGCCAGTCTAATCTGAAGAAATGGCAGCTTCATGAGCATTGACAGTAGACAACTTTAATAATCCTCACAAAGTTGTTTGATTAATCTGCAAATTTACAACTTTAAACTTCAATTGACCTCGGTATAAACAAACGGCTTTGACAATTTTTGTAAACACATGGATTATGTGAGGTATAGTTCTTCTGACAGCCCATTGGCTGACAGGCTGTGATGTCGAAGTTGCATGGGGTTTTCCAGACCTAATTTTAACCCCGACACTGTGTTGAAACTGTGGCACTCAGTTTTGGTGGATTGACATTGGCTAGAAGCCAGGGAACCCGACTCAGTGTAAAATTACATCACAGCTTGTAGTTAATTTACATGAATTGGAATGCTAGAGAATAGAGTAATCTCTGACATCACAGTTCAACAGCATAGAAGAGAGTTGAGATTCCACATGAAATTCATGAATATGGCAAGGACTGTAAATTGTTCAAGTATGGAGAGAATTTAGAGGTCAGAGATATGATGATATCTACATAATTTATACACTATTGTATTTCTGCAGAATTGACCTAGAATGATGATGATAATACTTATAATTTATACATCAATTTAATACCCTAGGAAAAAGTATTGGCAGCTGCACACATAATCAATGGTCAATTTAGAATGTTGAAGTCCTGGCTCTTTGAAAATCCCAAATAATTCAACATTTTGACAGAGATTGCATGCTCTTGGCAATTTCTAATGATGTGATGCAAAATCTAGTTTAGTTTAGCAGCTGACTCAATTGTCTCAATATATCTCTCCTCACCTGCTAATTCGTAGTCTGCATTGCCGTGACAAGACCCTGGCATCACTGAAATGTCTTGAATAGCAATTTGCGTACTTTCTGTACTGCCACGATGCGCCGCAAAGACAATTTCATTCTGCAGCAAAAATTAAAAGTCCAACAAATTATGATTTATGATTTCAGCTTTTCTGAAAGAGGCAGAGACTGAAAGAGGGTATGATTCACTTTAGCGGGCCGCGAATGACCATATTCGGAGAACAATAGATTCGTGACGTTATGTCATTGTAAGGCCACACATAATTGATTCTTAGCTTCGCGGACCCGCCGACACAATAGATTTCATGCCGATGGAAAAAAAAATAATTTTTTTTTGACATTATAAAAAAAAAAATTTTTCATCTTTTTTTTTTTTGTCCTACCGACCGACCCTAGAAAAAGTGCTTTGAGAGGATCCGAGAAGCTAAAGATCAATTATGTGTGACCTAACCAGGCAAGAAATGTTGACATGACGTAATCAACACATGATGACAATCTTGTTTTGGTGACGCAAAAATTAGCAAAATATACTAAAAACGAATGTTTTAAAAGAAAATTCTTTTGGTTTAAACATATTTATTTCCTTTGTTAACGAGTCATATAAATTCTTTTACAGTTTAGTGAAATGATGGCATGGATAGGAATCAGCGGGGTTTTGGGGGCAGCAGCCCCCAAATTAACCATGAAAAAACAATCTTTTTTCAGTTGCGAAATATATGGTCATATTGATGGCAAGCTAAAGTGAATATTTTCCAAAATATAACATGCCTATATTATAAAAAAAAGGGAACAAACCCTGTCCAATGCTGTGGGAACTCTCTGAACCTCTGCTTTGAGCCAGACTGATTTGAAGTCACCCAGTCTTTGCCATACTTGACGGTTTGCTTGTGGACCCCAGAAAACTTGCAATCTGCCAGCATCCTTGCCATTCATGTGGTACCAGAATGTCAGACAATACGATGTGTTGTCTTTATACAAGTCGTCTTCTATCTCATAAATCAATGGTACTGATGGGGTGTGTAAATTTAAGAAGTTGGTGCGAAAATAATACCCTGTAAAAGAAGTACACTCATAAAAAATAGAAGATTATGCTTCCTAGATCTACGCATGTTACTGCATTGGAGGCTACTTCTACTTTTTCGGTCTTGTGTTGATAGATATAACTGAAAAGTGCATAAAAATGTTCCCTTGAACATTTTTAAACAATTTTAGAGTATGGTGAGTCAATTATATCTATAGTCGGTAATGTACTCCCTGGCAGTATATTAAAATGATTATATAATTAGTACTTTTTATGCATTCTTCAAAAATAATTCAGGTATACAAGTTATCCCACTACCCCATGTTAGCTTTGTCAGGGATTTTTCGTGAGACTGACATGTTGGGGACCACCAAAACTTCATTTTTGGAGGTTGGAGGATTCCTAATTGTAGGGACCATCTCAGATCTGTGTTAAAAGCTCCAAATGAAGAAATACTTTACATGGGAAGTCCCTAACTTATTGGCCATAAAGCATCAGCAAAGTGCTTTGTCATCAATTTATGTGTACTACAGGGGTGTAGCTACATGAGTTTCTGGAGGGGGCCAAGAGGAAGTTGGACTTGCAGGGATACTTTCCTTATGGTAGGAGTACCTTCCTGATTGACCTCCAATATTAGGAGGGTGTTACTGCAATTTCAATTAGTATGAGTTTCTCTGGCTAGTTTTCTCAGTATCCACATAGTATTTTCAGCTTGCCTGATTGGTCCACAAGCAATAAAACGTCCTCCAATCTCTTAGTCATACGTGGTAAGCAATGAAAAATATAATATTCCACTTCAGTGAACAGCTCAAGTTTTGAAAATAGATAAGATTAGCATGGAAACACCAACACTCACTACCACACTGGAAACGTCAGTAGCTTTGATATACGTTTTTAGGGCATTCAAATTAGATTTATGCTATGTCATTCAGTCCCTCAACCAATCAGATGAACTACATTTGCTACGTTTTGCTATCTCGTGGCAGAAACTCATACTTGTTGAAATTGCAGTAATACCACAGAGGAGGTGTCTGTGAGTACAATCTTAAGATCAAGTATATATTGCCCCCTCTTGATGTGGAAGTAGCTACACCCCCATAGCATCAAGGTCATGGTTGAGTGAGCAGCTGATTGGTGTTCATGGTTGAGTGATTGGGGACCATATCCAAAGCCCACCTGGAGCATATCCAATAGAAGCTCATATAGATTTCCTTCTGGAAATCGGTTAAATATAAGTACTGTATATGTATGTATATAAAGATTTGGGATGATATAATAGATGTGGCCAAACAACACTGAATGAAAATATTATATATTCAACTCCTCACAACTCCTGTGATTTTCATAAGCACATGAAAGGTGTAATAATCCAAATATGCCACCCAGCATTAGTTTGTTGTTATAGAAATAGAAATTTAATGTTCATGACAAAGAATATAAAAGGGCTTCTCATGTTCATGACAAAGAATATAAAAGGGCTTCTTGTTGCCTGGTTTGTTGTCTGTGTTTGTAACACCTGTAATTAGGCATGCCTAATAATGAGGAAACCAAATGTGAAATTACAGTTGGTACATTGCAGGTATATGTAACTGCACATGCATAACAAATCAACAGAATATTATAAAAATAAAATATGTGTTTGAAGAAATTTCATATTTCATACAAAGGTTCCTACAATTCTTTTTTTAAAAGAATTTCTTGTTTTTACTAATTTATTGGGGATACATGACATCATGTAAGCGGAAAAATTAGTTTAAAATGTGATGGGCTTTTTTTCTTATGGTATATATATATCATCAAATATCATTTCAAAATTAATACAAACATTACCCGACACATGGGGCCCTGTGGGTCCATAGTGAAAATCTCTTGAATAATCTTCTATTGCCCAGCCATAAAATACAGTCACCCTATAATCACTGAAGTCTGCTGGTAGTGAGCTCACATTGACAGCGCGGAATGATGAGTTCTGTCCTCTTGCTGAAAAAAAATTGTAATGTCAGGATGGGTGGAAATTTATAATGTCAAAGATGGGTGGTTCAAATTTGTATGGGAAAAATCAAATCTCCTAAAAGTTCTAATTTGATAGTAGAAATTGATGACCACATAATTAAAACAAACATGTGAAAAATTTCGACCACATTTTTTAATTAATATAAAATTTATAGATGAAACAAAGCCTTTGAAGTTTATAATGTAATTCCCCATTCGTGCAACTGAAAAAATTGTCAATTTCCAAGATCTTTCTCCGAAGTGAATATTTTTTGCATACTTCGAGGTATATGATAAACTTGGCAAAGCAAAGTAATGTATGGGGGTGTTTTTTGGTTGATTATTCATACTTAGTGAAATATGGGTCTGTTTTTAGGAAAAAAGCTTGAAAATGTATGTAATATCTATTCTTACCTGCTACGAAACTTTTTAAGTCAAAAAGAATATTAGGACTGGATTTGGCATCTCGGACATACTAACAAAAGGTCACTTAATCGAAGTAATTGACCGTTTAGCAAGATTTGCAAATACTGATGATTTTAAGATCTAGTGATGGGCAAACGCATGGTAAAATTCAATGGCTTTGTGCATTTAAGTGAAGCACCAAAGGCTAGAAAAACAAGCTCTGCAATTTCATGTTTCAATTCGGTAACCTGTGGTCAAAACCTTGAGAGGGACCAAAAAGATGCAATTACAAACCTCCTACGCATCTCGCAGTCGCATACGCTTCATCACTTCTGTCATCACAGTGAAATTCCCCGTCACATTGAAGATTGGAACTGATGCACTTTTTACCATCGAAGCATTGGAAGAGGTCCGATGAATTGCAAAATACTGGAGAAAATGGAACAATTGTGTGAACACACTGAACAGTTTCACCACTTAACCATGCACTATAAACCCAGGTCCCACTACTTTTACGGCCGTTACCATTACAGCTGGGAAATTTGATATGCAAAAAGAGTTGACAGCTGCACTCTGAAAATGGCACTTCTAGTGTCATCGTACTGATGATTTGTCATGTCTTTACCCATTACTTTAAATGTTAATTTGACTAAACCGGCTTGTTGGTCACAGGCAAATGAAAGGATTATGCATCTGAATTTTACTCTCAAATCAGTCATGACAAATCAGATGACCTTCTTGTGATCATGACTAATCAAACAGCCTCTATGTTTCCCATATTGGATGAAGAGAAGATGACACTTACTCGGCTATCATGAGTCATGAAGTGCAATTTTCACAGTGCAATAATCCACTCTTTTTGCATATCAAATTATTCATTACGGTAGCTGCATGCCTTTACAGCCGGTCACTTTGATACCAAAAAAGAGTGTACTGTTGCACAGTGAAAATGGCACTTTGTGTGTCATCAATCTGATGATTTGTCATGATCATTCCCAATATTTTCAATGTTAATTTGATTTCAGGAGACTTATCCTCTTGTTGGTGACAGCCAAACGAAAGGATTATGCATCTGATTTTCAATCCAAAATCAGTTAAGACAAGTCAAATGGCCTTCTCTAATCTAACTGCCTCTATGTTTCCCATGTTCAGAAGTAGAGAAGATGACACTTCATCAGGACATCAGCTATCATGAGTCACAAAGTGCATTTTTCACTGTGAACTGGTCCTAATTTTTTCTTTATCAAAGTGAAAGACCGTAAAGAGATGCAGCTGGTTTTGCAATAAAACCCACTCAGGGTGGTGGATTAGTCCACTGAAATCCATGAGTGGTTTGGCTGGCAGAGGAACTCACGAGTGACGAAGCTACAAGTGAGTTCTGCAACCAGGGGGTTGGATTTGCCCCACAATTTTGGGGCAGATCCAACCCTTGAGATTGAACATTGACATGGTGATCACGACTCAAAGATGTCAAATTAAAGCGTGTAAGTTGTCAGATATGTTTAAATGTATACATTCCATCATTCCGTGAAATAATTTTTTTTTCATCAACGTGAGGACTGAGCAATGAATGTGTCTGAAAAGGGGACGGATTTCCCCCAACCTTACCCTATCTTCCTGACATCATAGGTCCACTCTGGCAAGCTGCAATTCAGATCAACATCGACTTGTTTTGTTTGAAATAATGAATCTTAATTTTTTTTCAGTTATTTTGTCTCAAAACTGACAACTGGGATTTCTCATCAAAACACTAGCACAATGTAAAGTTCTGATCTTCCTTTTTTTAGTCACAGGCAAATCTGGAAAAACATACCATTTTCTTCATGTATTGGTAGATTTGCTGTCAGCTCCATCAGGTTGTTTGAGGTGGCATTTGCATCATCAGTTACAACGTAGTATGTTGCAAAAAAGCCCATATTTCGTTCAGTCCCATCGAAAAACATGAAGAAGAAATTGAGGGTCACAGGAACTGTAAAAAGAAAATCATCAAAAGAATACACGATTGCACAAAAGAAATTGACTAACACAACAAACGAGAATGTACAAACATGCAACACCAGAATTTGTATGATCAGGAAACAAAGAGAATACTGCCTTAGATTGGGCAGAATGGATACAAGGACGTTATCAGCTTCTATGTCCATTGGTCTGATAGATTTTAAGGAGAAATTGGTCTCACTAAGACATCAACGTGAATTATTACCACCTTTAGTCATGCCGACAGCGTTTTTAAACTTTCTTAAATGACACTTACATGTTCATTCTGAACATGTATGGTATAAGAGCATAAGACATCTGAACTGTTAAAGTGTTGTAGGCCTATAACTTAATAATAACGTGCAAGCACTTTAAGAGGTGCTTGTAGATCTATCTAATCTGTAAATACTGGACCTGGCTGTTGTTGCTGCTATCACCACTGCAGCTAGACATTTGAAATTCGCGCCAAAACGCCTATTTTAGTTTGGTAAATAAAACATTAATGTCTTGGAAGTGTCTAAAAAGTTTATCCATGCAAGACAAAATTATGTTGAAGCTGTTCGCAAAATTTGAATCAGATTGGTAAAACAGCGCGACCTCCTGAGTGTTGACAAGCTTTCCTATCTGTCCACCCGCAATAGAGGTTCGCTTGCAGCAAGCACCTCTAATAAATTACACTTACCACATAAATTGGACATAGATAACACGCCCCTTTCCCGATAGTATTCTCCATCGATGTACAGCTTGCTATCACCAGACAGGTTGAATCTAGAAAGAAATTAATTTTTTAAACATTGTATATACAGTGTATGAAAATATGGGAATGATCCATTGTCATAAGAAAATAAAGGACTTCCATATTGACATAGTTGATTTGTAATATGGATGAAGTCTATTTATTCTTGAAATGTGACTCAAGGTTATCATTACTTAATTTTTGGCATTCCTATTGCCAGTTTTACATTGCATAGAATACTGAACCCATCATTTCTTAACATTTGTATAAGTCTTATAAGGCATTTGCATGACTGTGGTGCAACAGGGGAAATAGGAGTGCTCTTTTAGTTTAAAGCACATAATATCATCCCATGTATTATGATATATCAATGTGACTCAAACTGATAAATTGCATCGAAGATTCAAGCCTTCTTTAAACGAAGACGATGACGTTATTGTGACTTTTTTTTGTTTTTTTTTCTTTCTTTATGATAACATGACATTCTGTGTACCGTAATATGGGGTGAATCGGGACACTGGGGTGAATCGGGACAGAACAGGAAAACGTTGTATTTGCTAAATAAAAAGCTACTTCTAATTGCCTCAGGAATTTGATTTTTGGCACATGTACAGTACACATACCACCACATATTGTGATGGAATTTCGTATTTCTAACTACAGGCACTGAGGAGCTACAGCACCTAAAACTCGGCCCCGCCGAAATGACATTTTTACAGGCTGGTCAAAACTTTGCCTGTACCATATAAAGTACAAATACTACAGCAACCAAACTTGCAGTAAACTTTAAAATAAGTTTAAAATGGTTGTCGGGGACCATAATTACAGACTGGATGTGGGATGATGTAGGTTTGGTCCTGGGTTCAGATCCAGGTCAATGACAAAGTTTCAAGATTTCCTCAAAAAACCCTACTAATTTTCATTTGAGTGTACTAGCGTGGCTTTTTAATTAATATTATTGAACTTGGCATCATTTACAGTGGATTTAGTCCAGAATTATCAATTACTAGAATTGTTTTTATAAAACCGATTTTTTAATTAGTTTTCTGTCATTTATTGTATTTTTAAAATATGCATATTATCAATGAAATTTATTTCAGATCTTCCTCAAAAAAATTTTTTGGGTTGCAGAATATGTTTTCTTATATTTATTCACAACTAGCACTCACTCAAAGATGGTAGAGAGTATTGATTGTGGAGATAATGGTCTGTCCCGATTCACCCCAAAGTAAGGGGTGAATTGGGACAGTGGTTTTCTGGGCCTTGAGCATTGAGATTCTAAGATATCATATCAAGCTCCAAGGGGTACTTAAACCTTGTAATCAGACACAATTTGACACCAAATTTTGATTTTTAGATTGATTTTTGATCATGCTATGACAGAAAAACTGCCAATTCTGTCCCAATTCACCCCATATTACGGTACATGTTTGGACATATACAAGGAGTTAATTAATCTACCTACCGTTTGAACTGAAAACATATTTCTTTGACTGTGTCCGCATCAAACCCTTCAAAATTATGTTGGTACGTGTAGATACAGCCATGATCTTGTTTATCATTATCGAACGGGAAATTGTAGCTCGAGACCACGCCACTGCTGCCCATGAGTCTTCGGCTGTTCTGAGTGCACGTGTTTGCTGAAATAAAAATTTCAGTAGGATGTACCATTGAAAAGATATTGATTTCAATGTGAATTCTGCTCATCTCACATCCAAGTAAAAAACATTTCTCACCCAGTCAACATTTGAGTCTGCATAGCCCTCACTGTGAGTTCACAAAAAACTCACATGGTGATGTCATGCTTGAGGGTGTCATTAAGACATCACAGTGACCTCATACTCGTACCTTGTGACCTCACGAATTGCTACCTCATACAGAGGTCTTAGAGATCTCACATACCGAGATCAAAATGTGAGCTCACTGTGAGCTCACAGTGAGCTCACGAATGATGGTGTCACTATGAGATCTCACCTAGATGTCTCAAGGAGCTCACACAGCGGCATCACTAAAGGTCAAATATAGATCTCACAGAGAGCTCACACAGTGAGGTCTTTGTGACAGGAAGTGACATTACATGGCCATCACAATATTCCATACACCATTTTGAATCAGCATGCAACAGGGAAATTTGGAAGATGAAATAATGCCTCTAAGTACCATTTTATATAGTTTATGGTTTTTAAATTATGTTAGTATGGATTTAAACACTTGGTGATTCTACTGGGATGGAAATTGAACCTCTCAAATTTGACAAATATGTGTGTTTGTGGCAGTTAAATTTTACAGCAGTTTTGGCCGAATCTTCTAACTGCCATTTAGTATCATGAGCTATTGCACTAAAGAAACACACAGAGTAATTTTTCCATATTAAACTGTTTCTGCAGTCAATTGACCATGTGCTTTTTTAATAATTAGATAATAGACATCAACCATACACACAGTATAAGGTAATTCGGCCTATTTATTGGGACATTATTGCTGATATATTATATGTAGCACATGTACATGTATTTGTATTATTTTTACTTATGTTTTAGGCTGTGGTAGATCTATGTATATGGGTTGGACTACAGGAATGAAGAGGATTGAATGAAACCGCCCCCCCCCCCAAATTCAGTAAGATGATCTGACAAATAAAATGAGTTAATTAATTTAATTTTAAAATCTCACTATGAGACCTCACATCAGGCTCCCAGGAAACTCACAGTGTGACCTCAACTTTTGAGCTCAAATCATTGACCGGCTTCAAAATGAGGTTGATGAGAGGTCTTTTCTGTGAGCTTTCACGGTATCTTTGAAGAGCTCACGGAGATATCACAATGAGGTCAAATTGTTGACTGGGCAGGCAGTTTAACAATTTAACCAACATCAAAACACAATCAGGCCCAATATTTTTAAAAATTCATAATAGTTATTGTTCCCTGTTAATAATCTTAAATATACTTCTTCAGCTTTCGTCTTCTTTACTTTGTCTTTAAAATCCAGAAAGTTGTGACATTGACATTATTAGAACAATCAACCAAAACGATACCAAGAAAGATAAAAATTCATACAACATCTATATCAACTTACCACATATTTGATGAAGTTGGAAACAGAAAAAGACTGAGATTATCTTCTGTAAAATTGCCATGTGTGTCTTGTAGTTGCAAAATATGACTACTGAGAGTATAAAATGTTTATGATATTGGTAAATGGCGTATCATGTTATTCTATCCAGGTCACCGTTAAGCGTTATCTTTCTTATCAACAAAATAAAAAGGCTTTGCAAGTGATATTCAACCTGTTATCTTCAGAGTTATCTTGATAACAACATGCATCCAATAGAGAGAACTTCATCTGTTAAAGTTCCAGTTATTGTTCCACCTTGAATAAAAAAAATATGGAGTTGATACCAGATAAGTCCCCCTTTATAAAAACTTAAATATCTCAAAGACCTCTTCTCTCATCTTTATGAGAGTTAACCATTTAATAGGCCTGCATATCACCAGTGTTTGTCTTTATTTGTAGCTTGATTGCTTCATTTTTGTTTGAGCCAGCAGACCATGACGTAACTCTACTTTTCAATTTTTTTTTTAATGTTTTCCTTTTCCGAAAAAATATAATTATCCTTCCAGAAAGTACACAGATAGTGATTTTTTTCTTGTAATGTGGAAGTGTGACATCATATGGTAGTTCTCATAAGTAAGCATTGGAAATCAGGCGTTCCATGTGAGGTCACAGGTTGTTCAGCCAATCAGGCTCACTCTGCATAGGATGTTATATCAAATCCATGAGGCAGTATACCAGCATATGACTACATGCCATGTGTGTAAAAATGAAACACCTTCAGTTGTGTCCAGCAGTGGCACATCTAGTCCAGATGATCTAGACATGACATGGAGGGGGCATGTTAATCTTTGGCCTGAGGGGGGAGGTATGCCCCTCAATGTTGAACCAAGGGCACGCAAAAAAGATTGCACATGATTTCGATTTTATAGTGATCACAGAGCCGATCCTCTTTCCCAGAAGAGTTAATCCATCCATCAAAAAATTTGCAAATGTGTATCCCCTTCTTGAGACACTCCAGCTGTGCCACTGGCAGTAAACAGTAGACAACATTCAGATTAGGCAGGTTATGAGCTACAGTTGTTTATTGATTCACACAGCTTGTAATCTTCTTCTTTCACTCAGTTATGCTTCATAGCACTTTCATACTATGTCATTTACCATATATGGCTATTTCTACACTACATCATATGCCAACACCACATCACACTCCACACCTCAGCCAATCGCAATGCCCCAGCAGTGTGAGGTCACATACAAATTTTGCTATATTCTTTAAATTCTATATACTTTCTGGAAGGATAATAACCAAAACATGCTAGAACTCCACTCAAATGATTTATAATGTCATCCAAGGTACCCACACAGTAAAATGTTATGAAAGAAGTTTTCAGCTGTCCACCAAATGTGATTGAGAAACAAATTTATATTCTCCTGTCACTTGAAGAGGTATATCCAGCTGGTGGCTCCCCTACTTGTATTGGTGAAATTTGTCAAATATCCATTTGGTAAAGTCACATATTTTTCAAAGCTCTGGAGCCATGAGCCGCCGCCGTTTTAAGCCACCATCAGTCACGATAACGACAAGTTATGTCAAGCCATGATCAGTCCAAGTCACCACCATCATTATACACTTACCCACTGGATGGGCCAGTGTATCAACAGTTCATACGAGATTTCTTACACACTTTCTCAAATCCTCCAATATTTATAGACGCTGTCCCAGTATCCTGAGGGCATTTCCAGGGTTCTCCTTTACACACACATTACTCACCATGCTTTCCTAATGTGTAACATCTTCAGATTTTTCATGCAAGTCCCAGTTTTGACGTTAGGACACAAAACATATCACTGGGCCACTGATCTCGCCCTGGGGGGGGGGGTTCTCACTATATGTTGGTCTGCATCTATGCTCGGCTGAAAAGGGCTCTTCAAGGGCTAATTTTCCCTAGCTAAGGGTCCTAAAATGAGGTCTGAATATTCCTAGACATGGTCCAACATTTCCAGCACTCCGAATTTCGCATAAAAATCACCTTCCGAAAGACATCATTGGTGGCAAAAAAGAAATTATTTGGCACAAATAATTAAAATAATACAGCCTTCCCAAAAAAATGCCTCTTTGAGGGCGAATTTTCCCTAGTCCATTGTACTATTTTTGGGTTCAGGGCACTCCGTTACTGGGTCTGGGTGCGAGACGCTCAGCTGAGCACCCCCGTCATATTTCGGGGCGAGAACCCCCCCCAGGGATCTCGCATCTGTCAATTTCGTTTTGTAAGTTTTTGCTACCCCCCTCTTTTTGAGCCACCCCCTCCTTAGCTCTCCTTTTCAGCGCACCCTCACAGGGACAACCTAAAAGGGGTGATGGAGGCATGGGACGCTCTATAATAATAATATCTTTATTCACACACATATATTGTGGTACAGGTTAATTAAATAACAGTAAACAAGGTAAAAACAAAACAATGATAAAAACAAATAGTATTACAAAAGTATTACTTAAAAACAATTATGACACACATAATGTGTTAATCATGTCTGACACATCATCCATAGACATATACTCGCATGACATAAAGCCATCACGGATATTAATGAGTTCTTCCAGAACTGCAGCATCATTAAGGGTATCAACATTAATACTGTATCTTATAGTATCACCAAAAGTGTGATCAATATAGCTATAATTACGCCCTATCACAGACATTGGGTTACCCAGTGCTACTTTACTAACAACTCTGACAACATCATTGTCACTGACTAGACATTTCTTAATAAATTTAACAAATCTTCTACACAATTGGATCCTTAGGGGATCAAAACCTGATATGGCATAAATTAAGTCACAATGAGTCATTGGATGAACCTTCCATAAACTTCTTAAAGCCTTACGCCAAGCTATGCACAAGTCATTAACTGCATTGCTATTCAATAGCCATATTGGCGACCCATAGAATGAACAACAGTATTTATCAAATAAATTACATTTTACAACCGGGTGGATATGACCGAAATCAGACATAAAAATATTAAAACTTTTCCAGAAAGCTGAACATGACTTATCCACTATATAGTCAGAGTCTTCCATGGAGATGCTATGACCAAGATGAACAACATTATTACAATACTTTAAAGATTCACCAAAGATTTTCAAAATTCCCTTTTTATCATTACAACCTTTACCATTAAATAATAATAATTGACTCTTTTTACCATTAAATAATATATTATAATCATTAGCATAGTTCTCACAAATATCAAGCATCTTTTGCATACCACTTAAGATTGGACATAACAGCGTAATATCATCAGCTCTATAGAGCTCTGTAAGGCCTATAATTGAAAGTTAAAAGAAGGGAAATTCAATAGCAATTTTGGGGGTTCAGTTCAGACAGCCAGAATTACATGGCATCAAGAATAACTGAAAGATGATTGCACTTCAAAATCGGACTTCACAGTTCAATACCAATCAAGGCAATCAAGAACCAAGTAACTTTAAAGACAGGTAATATAAATACAAAAATCTATTGACAATTGATAATATTGTTTGAAGATTCGTCCTGCCTGTTTAAATAGACATAAATAGATAGAATGACAATGATGGAATAGATAGTCAAATAAATAACACATAAATACATAAAATATTACATATTCATCAATAGATAAATAAGTAGATATATAAATAGCCAAATAGCATAGAAAGAATAGATAGGGTCGATTTTCTGGGTGCTTGTTTGGTTGCTTTTCAACAAATTCGTGAACTGAGATCAGGTCAGGTTCCGGGCGAATCTTACTCTTTTCCCATAATCCTATACGGGTCATTCTCAAATTTCGGGACAATTTGCGTCACTCTAGCTCCCTGACATTAATTTGAATGCGATTAATATCTGAAGCATCACTCTACATCTGTTATTCATATTTCTATTTAGAAGCACTGCGTTTGGAACAAAAAGTCATTCATTGGACCTTTTTTTTGTGCATTATGTCCAGTAATCCGCGCAAAATCAATGGTTTTTCCCTGTCACTGGACCTGACATGACAAAATCAAGTGTTAATTTTTCTCCTAATGTACCATTATATTTAAAGTTTCTTTGCACAATTCATGAGAATATAGACTTGAATTTATATCTAGTCCATATTCAATTTTTTTTGGGTCTTATTTCATTGATTAAATTGATACAATAGATGTGTCACTAATTTATGTCTTTTTTTTGTCCACTCCATTACTTGCCATAGCTCGGTTCGTTATTGTTTTTTGTAGGGACCATCTCAGATCTGTGTTATAAGCTCCAAATGAGGAAAGATTTTACAGTGGAGGTCCCTAACTAAAGGGGCAAAAAGAATCAGCCAAATGCTATTTGTCATCAATTTAAGTGTACTGCAGTGGTGGAGCTTCTTGAGTTTCTGGAGGGGGCCACTAGGAAGTTGGCCTTGCAGATAGACTTTCCCTATAGCAGGAGTGCCCTCCAAATTGACCTCCAATATTAGAAGGGTACTCATGCTACAGCGAAGGTAACTGTGACTACAATTTACAAATCAAGTATATATTTGCCCCTCTTTATGCTCTGTAGCTCCATCACTGCATGACCTTGGGAGCCATTCAACCATGACAGTCATGTTTGAGTGATTGGGGACCATACCCAAAGCACACCTGAAGCATAATATTATCCCATTGAGATTTCCTTCAAAAAACTATATTATAGCCTAAGTGTATAGAGATTTGAGACGATATATATGACAAGTGATAAAATAAAACACTGTATGAGAATATTAGATATTCAACTTCTCACAAACTGGCCAGTCTAAAAGTGTATAATAATCCAAATATTATGCAAGCCACAATTAGTTTGTTGTAATGGAAATAGAAATTTCATGTTCATGACAAAGAATATAAAAGGGCTTCTCATTGCTGGGTTTGCTGTCTATGTTAATAACACCTGTAATTAGGCATGCCTAATCATGAGGTAACATGTATTAGGTTTGTTGAATCACACACTCACAGTGGTACATTGGAGGTATAGATGTAACTACACGTACATAAAACATTATTTGAATATTTGGAAAATAAAATATGTGTTTGAAGAAACCTCAGGTCCCTTCAATTATTTTTTTAAAGAATTTCTTGTTATGAGTTATTTTCACTGAATATCATCAGACGCATGTGCGCCATAGTACCGCTGCCTTGCAGACTTCCTAAAACATGTATTCAATAAATTATGACATAATATTCAAAGAAAATGTTTTTGGTCTCACCAAAATGTCCACTCCGTTTCCTTCATTTCCAAGCTTACCAATCATAGTTTTAAAGAGTGATTTCATGTATAAATTGCTGAGGGTGACAGCTTTTAATAGTCTTCAATTATTTTGTCTCAAATCCAAAATAAAAAGCAGTATTGAGCGAAAAGCAAAAAATCATTCTCCTCCGTTACCGTCCACTCCGTTACCGGATCGTGAGCATGAAATTGATATTCGGACCATAAAATCTACTGATATGAGATGAAGTACTTCTGAAAATAATAGTTACATCAATCTTTTATTGTTTTTCCTTTTGTAGTTGTTCCTACAGTTGGTTTTTTACTTCAAAATTCCACTCCGTTACCACATTGTCCCCTCCGTTACAGGACATTTTTGCTATACCCATTGTCCCGAAATTTGAGAATGGCCCATACATATTCGGGACGCCTTGGCTTGATCGTGATGGTTCTTTCTGAGCTTCTTCTGTATTCACCGCTCCTTCTTTCATTTCTGACTGGGCTTCTGCTTCTGCTTCCTCTTCTTCCCTGACTATAGGATGAGGATCCTCTATCATTATATCATAGGGCGTTGTCTCTCCTAGCCTCTCTTTCTATCACGCAGCATAAAGATAGACATTTAGGCTTTTTCTTGATTTTTAAATTTTGTGGCACCTGGGATGCCCCCCCCCCCCGAGTGGTTGGGCAGATTCTCTGGTGTTAAGCAAGCAGAACAGTGTTGTGAAACTTTGGCATCCAAAAATACATACTTGAATCTTGCTTTAAATTATACTGGAAAGAAGCAGTCTGGTTCCAGACTGAAGATTGTGAGAACTTAGTCTGAAAGGTGTAGGCCTATTACTGGTATAAACAGATCAAGGGAGATTGAAGCTAAGATATTGTTCTAAATGCATATTGGATTTTAAACTTTTGTAAATGGTAGGCCCCTCCCGCTAGAAACCCTCTATTTATGCCGATGAACTAAGCACTCATAACTGTTTGGCTGTAATACGATAATCGTTTACATTGGTAGTCGTAAATAAACTTTGGTTGCTGAACAAAGCGTTACCGACGGATCAATATGAAGTTATGAATTATTGGTGCGGTTCCAACTATATAGTTGGGTTTCTCTTACTGCCTCATATATATAGTTTCAAAATCAATACCTATTTCTTTGTGCAAAAATGTCGTCATAATTCTGTGACCTTTAGAAATTGAAAAAATCAATGATGTTGCGAAGGCGGTCATTAACCCTTGTGGGATGCCCTGTCTTCCCTATTTAAATTAAGCATAAGGCATACAAATTATTGCACCTTGCCAACGGAGAGCACTTGTTTGTGAACAAGTGTCATTGTACAGCTAAGCATAATAAGCATTACACGGACCAAAAGCAACAGGACTTGGAAATGTATGTCGCAGCCATTTCAGTAGCAATTTTAACATGCTTCGGACTGAGTTGGGGTGAGTCGTTTAATTATTTTTGATATTCAATAGTTGTTGTTTTTTTATGCAGATTAAGATAAATCTGCAATTCTGCATTGGTATCAATCTGTGTAACATTGCAATTGCCCAATTATATTTTATATTTATCATTTGAATAAATTTTAATTTTAAAAAATTCAATTCAAAAAATGTCTAAAGGAATTTTGCACTTTATGAATTAGGCATAGGGCTTATATAGCCTGTAGGCTTAAATCTACCATATCTACACTTAATAGGTTATCTCTAAAATAGATTACATTGAAAGAAACTAATCTGTTCTAAAATATTGCACAGTATCCTGAAATTTTGTTTAGACTTTAAAACTTTTTGAACTGCCCTCTTGACATCATAATGTTTGGACTATACTCAAGCAATGCCATTCAAAGTAATCTCAGTCTGCATAAGACATAAAGTAGCGGACAATAGTTTAGACCGTGTCAATATTTTGTCAATATAATGGAAAATAGTTGCTCAGCTGAAAAATTTCTGCATGGATTTTCTTGCCTGAAAATTTTTCAGTATGTATTTTCTTGGTGCTTTTTAGTTGACCTTTCTTTATAACAATTTTGGCGCATTGAATCACCATTATTACCCCTGGGTCATTCCACAGTAACTGAGTTTTTTGTGTCACTCAAGCTGTTTACAGCAAAATCATAATATTAGGATTTTGTTTCTAATATTATGCCTTCCCCTCTTTTAAAGAAGTTATTTTCATTGTCAAATGGAAATTATTAGCTACTGCTTATATTGTGCACCCTTCACAATATCCAAAATATAGCCAAAAAGTGATGTCACAGAAAATTCTTCTGTCAATTATCATACTGTTTACAGCAAAATCATAATATTAGGATTTTGTTTCTAATATTATGCCTTCCCCTCTTTTAAAGAAGTTATTTTCATTGTCAAATGGAAATTATTAACTACTGCTTATATTGTGGACCCTTCACAATATCCAAAATATAGCCAAAAAGTGATGTCACAGAAAATTCTTCTGTCAATTATCAGACGTTTTTGGCCTTGTCAAATCAATGTAAATATTTGTGGTGGGTCTAAATCTCAGGACAACCACTCCACATACTTGCATCCCAAGACCGACTGAATTTTTCCTCTTCTGTGTATACTGTGGAAAACAAAATGACCTCGTCACCAGAAAACATGTCACTGGTGTTACTCATTAAATAAAGCATGGTTGTAAAAGGAATGCTCTCTTCTATCTTTGGTCTAATGCACCAGGGGGCATCTTCTGATGACAGGCATCCATGATAACTGCAATTTTTTGGCATTTATATGTTTTTAGTAGGCAGGGTGGCTCTACGGTGAGTTGAAATTAATAGTATTCTTTTTCGGTGTCACTGGTGTTAACCTCAACAATGGTCTATAATTGTAGAATTTTCAAAAACTGCCTCAGTCATAGGATATGTCCTGTTTACAGGGATCAATCTTTGGCAACACCTGTTCAAATCATTGCATCACTGTGGGAGCAATTGGTATTTCAGAGCAAATTGTCACTGGTGTTACCGTCACTGGTGTTACTCAAAAATGGTTAACACAGGTGTCCAATGGCAACACCAGTAATGAATGGTGACTGAAAATCCAATGAAATTCTTATTTCAATGGAATATATTTCAACAATTATTAATTTTGTCACTTGTTTTACTTTGAGTCAATTGTGTTTTTTAACTTTTACAGGAGCACCAGTTACAGTTTTGTCTCAGTTATTCTGGAATGACCCCCAGGTAGGGCTAAGTTGGATTTATTTATTTTATTAAAAAATATGTTTTTTTCTGTATCATCACTGATTGCCTTTAAATCACATGAAACATAATTGAATAACTCGCCTAAAATAACATTGAATAATTTACCCACCTTTCCGCCAATGGACAGTGCAATTAAGTGCCTTTGTGGATGTAAGCAGCACCAGACCGTAAGTTTAGACCACCTAGATTTTTGTTGATCCCACATATTCAAGTATGTGATAAAAATAGATGAAGTTTTCTCTATTGTAGAACTTCCCTGATGCATAGGCAAGAAAATCAAAGAAGAATTTTTTCTGCTAGGCTAATATTTGCCCTGTTATTGAAAAAATACTGACACGGTCTAAACTTGTCTGCTACTGTATATATAGTTTTGAAAGTTTTCAGAAAACAAGTGGTTGTTTGTCTGTTAGCTTTTTTTTTACTTTTAAAATTGGGGGTAATGAGGTTCATATTTTCCAAAAATATTCTTAATTTAAAAATTAACCACAACGTTATTCCTACGTTTAGGCCTACCAGCCCTACCTATATTTTTATTTCTTTTTTTTAACTTCTTTCTCTCTCTTTTCTTTCTATCTCTCTTTTCCGTCTCTCGTATTTTACACTCTTTTCTTTTTCTCTCTTTTCTTTCCCTCTTCTTTCTCTTTCTCTTATTTTTCTCTTTTCTCCCTATCTCTCTTTCCCTAACTATTCTTTCTTTCTCTTTTCTTCTCTCTCTCTTTTTTTTCTCTCTCTTCTCTTTCTATCTCCCATCTTTTTCTCTCTCTTCTTTCTCTCTCTTCTTTCCCTCTCTTCTTTCTCTCTCTTCTTTCTCTCTCTTCTTTCTCTCTTTTCTTTCTCTCTTCTTTTTCTCTTTTCATTCTCTCTCTTTTCTGTCTTCTCTTTCTATCTTTGGTCTAGTGGTAGCATGCTGGACTGCCAATCGCTGGGTCCAGGGTTTGAATCCAGAAGTCGGGTCACCAGGGCCTATGTTGGATGGCTGTTTCAAGCATCCTTCGCCTCATTGCCGTGTCCTCCTCCTGTTCTAATTAACAGTGACTCTAATTATATATTTTGGGTATGTGGCTACCCAGATATTTCTTTCTAAATCAAGTCAAGATATGGTTTTTCATGGTCACCTGCAGTCTTTGTCCTTAAACAAGCCTATTTAACTTCCGTGTTCAAAGTTTCTTTCATACAAAGTTTCCTTTCATACAAAGTTTCCTTTCATACAAAGTTTCCTTTCATACAAAGTTTCCTTTCATACAAAGTTTCCATCTATACAAAGTTTCCTTTCTTACTGCCTGTTTTCAGGAGTGACCTACAACCCTCTGCCGGTAGCAAGCATCAATGGGCTAGTTGTGCCATTTGGAAATAACTCGCCATGTATCCAGTCTGGTGCTGGATTTAAAAGTTTAACGAAGGTGACACTGAACACAACAATAACCATCAGTGCTCTCAAAGTGATCGGTAGGTGAAATACTATTCAATTGCAGTAGTCAACTTTTGAATTGTATCATGCACTCTATTACATTAAATTTGATGCACTACAGCCCAAAATAGAGTGAGAAAATTTTCTGTTAGGAGTCCTCTGTTTGCCTATGTTGCCCTCCTCTCTCCTCCCCTTGATTCCTCGCCACATGTGGTGAGGAGTCAAGTCATTGAAAAATTGCCTATCCTTTGGCGCAAAATTGGTTTTGAATATGACACCAGCCTATAATTGACAAATTTTCTATCTTTTGGACCGAAATTCAGATTGAAAGCTGAAAACAGCCTATGACTGAAAAAATTGCCGAACAATTCGGCACAAAATTGATATTCAGTGAACTATCTGAGCAGGCTTTTTTCTTCACAGGTCTGCAGTAAAAGAAATATTGCAAATGGTTACATTGGTTTCTTTACAGGCATTGGGAGCCCTTACGAAATGAAGATAAACATAACAAATGCGTCCAATGAAGGAATGCCCGAAAGATGTGCCTGGTTTACTTTTCAAGTTGCCTTGGAAACTCCAGGTGTGGAAGTTCCTTGCAGTGAACCCTTGACCGGAGATGTCCTCACTCTGCAGTTGTTAGACGGCAATGGTACTCCAGGGCAATTCTTCCTCTGCGACCTGAGATATGTTTAGCTGCTTGGGAGGTCTTCACAAATCAGACGACTTGTTCAAGTCAACAACTTTTAGTTCTCAACTTGGAAGCTGGCATTTGTAACCATGGTCTGAAAAGATTTTAAAAAGATACACAAATGCTTGTCTATTAATTTTGCAGTAGACGAAATAGCAATGTTTACATTCACTGCTCTTTCAGGCAGTCAATAATGTCATTCCCTGTACCTGCCATGTTACAGATGATTTCATATTTGTAGACTTTTCTCAAATAACAAAATATTTTGCAAAATTTCTGGTCTGACATCAGAAAATCCTGCCAGGTGATTGGTCAAGTTGCCCATTGCATGTCACTTTTTTCAGCTTGCTTCAAGCAAGTGATGTTTGCTGGAAAATGATGTAATTTTGACCAATCGTATACAGCAAAGGCAAACTTGGTATTGTGGCAGTTGTTCACACACATCAAACCGCAATCCACATGAACTTTTTCACTTCTTCATGAACATTTGTATTTCACACTCCTGTGTACAACTGTTGATTGTTTCAATTGATTGAATCAGTTTCAAGCTGACTCTGAATGGCTTCACATCTATTTACACTAAATTATCATATCTTGACCAAAAGCCGCGAGCATTGTCTATGACATCAGTAAGGGATTATTCAAGAAGAAGAAGAAGAAGAATAGAAATTTATTTTCAACATCCACATAAATCAATAGCAGGACAACATATGGTGAAATGTTATATAATGTGATGTTGAGGGGTGCCCATAGAAACTCTGCAGTTTGTGGGTTGGACACCCCTTAGTGAAATGAAATGAGATGAGATGAGATGGATGATTAATGGCACCTGTTATTCTGGGTGACAATAAAATATTCAGAAAATATGCATTAGCTTAAGAAAAAAAAGTTAAAAAAAAGAAGAAGACAATTAAGTAATGGTATAATTCAAATGAATGTTATGATCCTCAAATCAATCAATAGGTGGCATATTCAAATATAAAGAATATAATATAATAAAATAGATAGGCAACAATTACATTTGTGGTTATCCTATGGCAACATATAAAGATATACAGAATATTAATTATTTTTTACGTGATTTGTAAAAAGAGATAACACAATTTTTACTCTGTCCATAGTAACTGACTTGAAAAATATCTTAAAATATTTGAGCATAAAATTCAAATTATAACACACATACTTTGAATATAGTAGGTGGGGGGGGGATTCTTATGTTATAGGGGAGGGGAGGTTGGATAAAAAATTGATTTTGATAAATTATTTTAAAACTAAAATTTTCGGAAGTTAATCTACTTCTATGTATATATATAAGGAGGCTAATGAAGGCAAACATTGCAATTTGGAATAGAACAATTTTCCTGATAATTCGACACAAAGTATTTTTTAAGTTTCTTGGAAAATGATTGTGGGGATAGGCATGCTTTTGAAGTAATTGAGGAAGGAAGATTATTCCATGTTGTAGATATTTTATAATTTAGTGACTGTTTTTCTATGGAAGTTCTGATATTGAGACAATGAATATTGCTTTGTTGTCTTGTTTCATAGTGATGTACTTGATTGTTGGCTTGAAACTGGCTGAGAAAATATGGCTTTAGTATGTTTTTAAAGGATTTTTGATAAAATTTGCAGCAGCTCAAAGTAAATAAGTCGTTCAAGTTTAGCAAATGTAGTTTTTTTAAGATAGGAGAAGTGTGGCTATTATAACGCTTATTGTCTATCAGGCGGACAGCTTTCTTTTGAAGTGTGATAAGACGTTTCATTTCTTTGTTCTGTATGTTTCCCCATGCTATTATTCCATAATTTAAATGTGGGGATATTAATGATGTATAAATAGTTTTTAGTATGTATGAGGGGAGAGTATGCTTTAATCTGGCAAGAATTGCTATGACTTTTATGATTTGATTTGATTTGTTGTTAAGATGTACTTTCCAATTAAGCTTATTGTCAAAGTATACTCCTAGGAATTTTACATTGTCAACCTGATCTATTTGCGTGTCATTTATAACAATAGGATTTATGTTACTAGGGATGTTTTTATTATGGCTGTGGAATATGATATAATTAGTTTTTTTTATGTTGAGTGATAACTTGTTAAGACAGAACCATTTATATAATATTCTAATTTCTTTGTTAGTTTCCTGTATAAGAATGTTGAGATCACTATTTGTTAATAAGAGAGTTGTGTCATCTGCGAAATTCAGAATTTATGACTTGGTTGAGGGGGAGATGGGAGTTTTACCTGAGCGAGTGCTACATGCTTCAAGTAGAACAGTATTAATTTTTACATTTTGTCCAGAATCTACCTGCCTTACAGGCAAAAATAGAATTTATAACTTGAGGGGAATTGGAGTTTTGCCCGACTGAGCACCAATTTGAACAGATGTTTCAAGGAGGTACGTATTACTCAAAATATGCTTAAGGGGGTTATGAAATTTCAATTAGAGAAAAGGGGACATACTAAAAATCCAGTTGGAATGACAATGACAATGACAAAAGTTTTGTTTTTTTTAGACCAAAATATAAATGTATGAGAGGTACAAATAAGCATGAAACCAAAGGGGGTACACATTTTTGACAGAAAGTTTCAACAAAACTCCCAACTACTGTAATGCCAATGCTTTCTATTACTCATAAATGTGTCAGTGACTCAGAGCCTATACATACCATGTCATTGCATGCGAGTAATAGTCTCAACAATGACCTCACTGATTTCTCTCTGAGTGTTGAACCTGCACGTGCTTTGGGGGACAAAAATTTCACAGTTTTACGGGACTGTAATAATGAGTAAAACATGCAGGATTAGAATGATTGTTGCTGATCTTACATGAAAGAGACATCAGCAAGATAGATTACATAGTTACCAAAACTGCTAACAGAAAAAAAGAATATATATATATATGTATATATATATATATATATATATATATATATATATAATATTCATGTACATATGTTTTAGATTCAAAGCTGTTATAGGATAATTGTTATAAATTGGTTGGAAGCAGATGTAGAAGATCTATTCAAACTTTGCAAAGTGTGCACAATATATGACACATCAACAGCTCTGCTTCTGACTCATGTGCTACCTCGCCTATGTTCAGCATAGCAGTGATAATCATCACTGGTTACATATACATGTCACTAAGTTCCCTATGAGTCGGTGAAAAAACCACCTTTTCAATGGTGAAGATTGGAGCAACACCTTCAATGACATCATTGACACTCTGAAAACAGCCAGATGTAAGCACTTGAAGTTTGGCTGCTGTAAGAGGGTTAATGTCAACTTAGTTTACAAAAAAGTACTATATTGCATCATATATTGTAATGATCCAATTCAGTATCTATAATATATTAAATGGAAAAAAGTTTACTGTATGAAAGGTTTAATAAACAAAATTTCAACATCTGAGAGTACCCGTCATTCATTCTTATTTTAACAAAACCAGGTCTTTCATGGCATAAAAAAATTTTATGTTTACTTGTGCATAATTCCAGCACTGAGATGACGCGAGTTTGTGCTTTCATATTTTTCATCATTCATCATAGCTGCTACAGTGGAACGAATACTGCGGATGTGGCAGTTCTACCGGGCACAAAGTTAGTTTTGTATGCTGCAGCATTGCTGCTCCCAAGGAATAGTTCCAATCTCATTGCACATTCACACAGTTTCCATTCAACAATGAGGTAAACCAGAGTCAGACTCAGCAGTCACAATCACTAAGGAAGTACCAAAGTCCACCAGCATACTCAGGAACAGCCCTGGTTTCTTCCAGCCAAATTTCACTCAGTTTCTGTGGACTGCTCATGGAGCTCGCGGGCCAATAGGTTGCAACACATGTCAGCATATTATGTTCTGTTTAGGATGGAAAAAGCACTGGCAATGAAATAGCGGTCAACTTGTAGACAGGGGGATTTGGTTTGTGTCTTTTTGTGAGGAACCAATCGCTAACAAATGTCGAGACTGGAGGCGAACTGCAAAATGGTGTGATATGCATCAAGGCAAATTAGGTTGAACTTTCATACACAATTTTTTGGCAAATTTCCTCAAATCTGCATCAATCCCAAGAATAAAAAGTTTGTGAATTGTGGACGAATTTTTGCAAATTTTCCCTCAATATTCCACAAATTTAATAAAATAATGAAAACTGCTTGCGCTAACATAATCACAGTTTCGCAAATGATGGCGAAGATATCAGACGCATTCGAAACAAAAATCTCGCACTGAGAATCGTGCCGAATGGAGGCAGAGCAAGGAGAATACATGTAAGTAATGTGCTTGATCATTTTTCTGACAATACTACAAATCTGCTGCAATTCCTGGTTGCAGCATGACTCATGTGCATTGAAGTTTACTTCTGGATTTTACATCATGGGTATTTTGATAAATTTCTTTGTGCTCTTTATCTGAAAGACAGCGTACCTAACCATCATCATGTGTTCAGGCGTAGATTGTGCACACTAATGAGATTTAAAGCAGCTAAGCATCAAAACAATTAGAAAACCAACAATTACTGAAAGACACCAAAATTATAGATAATCTACGAGGGGCGTTCAGAAAGTTCACGGCTTTTTTTTATATGGACACTTATTTTCAATCTAGAAGTAGGAATTTTTTACAGGATAAAATTCAGCAGTTTTGGAATGGATTTCCAAAATTTTGGACAATTTGGGCATTTTAAAGTCATTCTGTGGTTGCCATGGAAACAGAAAGTTTGTCCAGGTGGAGCAGGTAGTACCGAGATCAAGAAAATCAATGAATTGCGGCTGAGAGAGACCTCACTGTGCCACTTGTATTAGTAAGATTGACAATAATTAACACAAGAAATATAATATTACCTTTTAAAAATACTCGCAAGTACTACAAAAGCATTAATTCATACACCCGACACATTTAAATAAATGTTCCTTGAAGCCACCCAGCAAAAGTTTTTGTGAACGCATTTCGGTCATCCAAAGCCTTTTCTCCTCCAGTGCCTGAAACTATTGCCCCCAGTGACTAAGGTAATGGAAAACCAGGCCTTAAGTAAAGCAATATGTCAAAGGAAAAGCTGGGATGGATAATGCTGTCCCTTTAGGTCTCTTGCTCATACCACTGAATCCATGCTTTGTCATAAGTCCTGATGTAGTTAAGGACTCGCATTCTGGCGCCGGAATGGCTGTTGCCAAATCGGCCATGCAGGAGTGCTTTCCAACATTGGTTCGCTGTAAGAATACAAACATTGGGTATGGTTGAAAATATATTTAGAAGCTAATATCATATTTCTTGTGTCAAATATTGTCAATCTTACTTATACAAGTGACAGAGAGAAGTCTTTCTCAGCCGCAATTCATTGATTTTCTTGATCTCCGCACTACCTGCTCCACCTAGCCAAACTTTCTGTTTCCATGGCAACCACAGAATGACTTAAAAATCTCCAAATTGTCCAAAATTTTGGAAATCCATTCCAAAACTACTGAATTTTATCCTGTAAAAACTTCATAGTTCTAGATTGAAAATAAGTGTCCATATAAAAAAAAGCCGTGAACTTTCTGAACGCCCCTTGTATCATTATGAGGCCCCCCCAAATGAATAAGTGGCCCCCCCACTGGCCCCCCCCATTTCAGATTTGAGAAATTTGAAAAAATTATTCCAGCAGAGCACGTTCGTCTTTGTAACCTGAGCCAGCGCTCACCAGAATGACAGTTGCCCTTTAGAAACTTCTAGGGCACTTGACAACCTTTTATTTTCTTTGAAATTATCTGGCAATAGGAATACCTGCATCTGAACTTTTTAGTGCGGCCTTGTGACACTTGGCCTAATTATCAAGATCCAGATTTAATACAATTTCAAAAGAAATCTTGTGGATACAATTAGTTTTTAAATATGTTTATTTAATAATCTCTGTTGAACAGTGGAGAAGCTCTCACCCCATCGAGCGGTCAGTATGTCTGATCAGCGTTTTGCTCGATCATCACGCTGCCTCTAGCGCATGCGCTGTGGGACTTGAAAAAAGTTTTGGTCCCACCATCCACCCCGTCGACATCCCACTTTTTCTTCGATTTCTCCCATCTGATAACGTGTTTACCTAAATTGTTTGCCTTTTTGCCTAGAATCTTAGTGTTTCCCAAATGTTAACCTCCCCCCTCCCACTGGCATGCCTACGTATCTTAAGCAGTTCCATGCAAATTCAAAAAAATTGTGATTTGAGGAAATCTTTCCCTTGCCTTTGTTGAGCCAAAGAAATATTGCGCCTTTGCCCTTTGGAATATTTCTGGAGAGGACTGATTATCCAGAGTGTGATTTTTAGTACAAACTGCTCAGTTTTTCATGTGATGCATGGAAATTCCCTACATTTTTGGAATTTGTGTCATTTCCAGCAAACGCTATCAGCTTTTTGGTCTATTTCAGCAGATAAAAAAATAATTAATTTCATGAGACCACTCAAGTCAGTGTTAAACTTGTATCATGGCAATGATTGTAACATCACATTATTGTAATATGATAATGCCACAGCATAGAAGACGAGACGCATAAATATTTGTTTGGTCAATAATATTGAATATAATAAAGGAATTCAAATTCTAAAACAGATTTTCACCCAAACATTTATTGAAACTCCCTTTGCTCACTAACAGAACTGCAGGCTTAAAAAAAAACAAGAAACACCATCCTTATCAAACCTCCATAGTACACTCTTGCTCATAAATATGGAATACAGGCATATGTCAAAAACTGAGTAGAAATTTGGTAACACAATTTTGACAAATGAAATGCACAGCTTCTTTTGCCTTTGACAATTTTTAAGTCAAGTACGATGTAGAGTAGGGTGGGACTGGTGCCAGGATGTTTGCGGATAAAACCTGTTTTTGCAGGTGAGGTCGGTATATGAGAGCACGTGCAAAATTTCAGCTCATTCTATTAATATTTAGAGGTGGCTCATGACAAATTTCACTGGCAAACCCTAAAACCGGCACAATTTTCCATAAAATGAGACTTAGAATCAATATTTTTCAATCATTCAAAAACCATGATGGAGGATTTTTGGGAGGGCAGTGCAAGACTGGCATAATTTTGTTTATTCAACTTTTCATCTCTACACTATGTAATGTCACAGGAAGGCCTAAATTTCGAGAATTTAGTTCTATATAGTGGCCTTTCAACTTATGTGTTATAGCAAAATGTATGCCAGTTCTGAACTGCCCTCCAAAAACTCTTTCCCATGGTTTTTGAATGGTATAAAAATATTGATTCTAAGTCTCATGTTTGGAAAATCATGTGCTTTTCAGGTCTCGCCAATGGGGATTTACATTACAAACTTCAAGTGAAATTTGCTACCTCTAAATATTAAACGAAACAAAATTTTACACACATACTCTCGTATACTAACCTCACCAGCAAAAAAAAAGTCAGGCTTGATCCGTCTAAGATTTCCAAAATGTGGGATGCCAGTCCCACCCTTATGTAGAGATAATTTTACTTCCTGAGGCGTTCTCTTTATGTACATAACAATTAAAATGGATTTGTCGTGGAAAGGAAAAATTCTGAAAAGACATTGATCCTAATGAACACAAGTGAGTCTTATCCCGGAATCTTGAATCAACCATAACCTAAATAAGCCAAAGAAAATCAAATTCCTTCAAAAATTTGTTCGACCCCAGGTCTGCAAGAGACATCCAGCACAAAAATAATAATATCCCAATTGACAAAAACTAGTCCGAGATAATTGAAAGTCAAAAACTTAAGAACAATATTCATCAGCTGGAGGTTTGATGAAAATCACATGTCCAAGCATTTCATAAAGCTCACACATTTTAATAAACTCTGCAAATGACTCTTTCTATTAGATTAGATTCACATGGCTCAGCAGTTTAATTCTTATTTCAACTTTCAGGTATTAGCAAAGACAAACAACATATATGCATTTAAATATACAAATACTTTAATAATTCTAAATTTTTTTCTGGCATTGTAGAAAGAAAAATTTCATTGGAAACTACACATTCATTTCAATGAAACTATTTACTCTGGCATCTGGAAACTGAAAAATATTTGGGAGCAGCATAATTGGGCCTACATCATTCAACAATCATGTTTTTGTTCGAATGTGTTTGCATGCTGTCATTCCTCCTCCAATGTTTCCCTGAAAATAAAAATTTAGTATTAAATAAGCACGCATAAGCCAAACCACTAGTAAGTTGTACAATGTTTCCCGGATTTAAAAATTATGAAGCTGCAGTGGGATCATTGTTACGCACAGGCTTCAAAAAATTTAATTAACCATCGCTTTTATTTCAAAAGGTCAGTGCGTTACACTGTAAAAAGTCACTGTCACCAAAATTGACTGACTTCTGCACTTCTTGACTGAAAACAACTGCAAAATCGATCAGACATGTCCAGAACTCTTTCATAAACAATTTTATATCTGCCAGATATATTGTAAAAACTGATAATTCCCAAATTTACCCAAAATCTCTGCCGAACATGAATAAAATATTTCAAGAGAAGCCATCATTTTGGGTTGCAGTGGTTACAGTTGCAATTGGAATAAAGATTAGAAAAAAACAGAAATCAGTCATTTTCATTAATAAGGTAGGCCTACTAGAAACGCAAAGCTGTTTTAAGGCTAAAAATATTATATTTAAGGTCACATGTCGTGGGCAGGGGCATAACATTTGCGGAAAATGTTGGGGGACACCGCAATCATGCAGTCAGAATCGGCCGAAGGATTTTCGAATAACTGAGTCAGTCTTTTTTACATTCTTGAATTCCAAACTTTTGTACGGCATCGTATCCTGATGAAGCAGAAAGGTGAGGGACATATCTCGTAGAACAGCGCCCTACCAAATTGAGCCCAAGGGCCATTACAAAGACAGTGACAACACTTTTTGTTTCACACAAAAAAAGTGAGGGGGGGGGGGACATTTCATATAATGTCCCCAGGGGTCAAAAATGTGGGGGGACATGTCCCCCCGCCCCCCACGAAATTACGCCCATGGTCGTGAGATGAGCGCCTACACTGTAAAATTTGAAATTCTGAGTCAGCTCAAATGATTGAGTGAGATGGTTGCCAATTTGGTTGCACAATTTGGTTAAGCTAACATAGCTTGATGTTTTGAGTTATGATAATCCTTTCGTTGTTATAACTTATAACAACAAGCTATGTTAGCTCAAAGGAATTGTGCAACCGTCTCACTCAATCATTTAAGCTGACTCAAAAATCAAATTTTACAGTGTAAAAGGGGTGGTTTTGTGACACTCTGCCAAGAAATGTGTCATTCAACTGTCCATTTCCCAAGAACTAAAAGGCCTATCTATGTTGTTGTAGTCTCATATTCAAGCCCTGAAAGTTCCTGTTAATTTGATTGCAACTTCATGTAAATTTATGGAATAGTTTGGGCCATGCTACTGTACAAATGAAAAAATCCAGGGGTGGTTCGGTGGTGGAGGCGGGAGTTGAAAGCAGTTATCAAGCCTATAATGCTCTGTAACTCTGATGTACCTGATTCTAACCTGAATAGACTGTTTCAGTGTATAGTTAAGTTCCTTGAATGTCTCTACTGGGCCTTTCAGATGGTGTAATGACTGTATAGTTTGAAAAGAAATTGATTGTACCACAGGCAGTTTTGGGTGTCTTCATTTAAAGTTCTTTTGCCGCAGACAATGTAAAACCAGATTGTCAGGCTGCATTGTGTGAGTCAAACTGAAAAAAAAAAAACAGAATTAAATTACATAAGCATAACAACCATGAGGAGGCTTTAATATTTTGTTAATACAATACACAGTGTCCTTGAACAAAGTTTAGGGTTAAAAAAAATGTACAAAGAATCTGTCAACACAGCGTTGTAGTATGTGGTGTCAGCTTCGATTTGATGTAAAGATAAAAAAAATCTGTTGGGAAAATTTTGAGAAAATTGAAATTTAAAATTTATTGTTTTTCACACCCTTTTTGCATGAAAAATATCCATTATAGAATGTTTAAAATGATAATCTTAACATAGAAATGCTTTCCTTTCCCTCCCGGGTGCTTATATATACAGTGGACCAAATACAGAATTATGATTAAGTGGTTTTAAAAAGGAATATCACATTCTGAAGGTGTTACAAACTTGCTATACTATAATCCGTATTCTCCGAACCCATTTAGAGTCCAACCAACTGAACCTGCATAATTTTCCTAATTCATTGACTGAATTAGCTAAGTAGAAGAATACTGTAGCAATATAGCCAATAATAAGACATATTTTGGGCTTTTACAGCATTTCCATTTCAATATTTTGAGATGTATGTCGCAACACTTTCAAAGTAAATCTCTTCATGTCAGTATCAAAACCTCTTATCACAATCTGAAGAAACATGATTGCCTCAATAGTTCATTCCTCCAATTTGAAATTTTTGTTTAGGGTCTTAGTTTCCGGTGGTATTTTATTGATTTTCATCATTTGTGCATAAGTCTCAATGTAGTACTTTCTATGCAGGTTTTACATTACTAATGCAATGAATTGGCTAGAAAATATGTATAGGATGCATTTTTAAGTGTTGATGTTCTTATCATGAAAGAAAAATAAATAACATCACCAATAAATATTTATTTGAGAGCTTCCCGTTTGAATTTAACTTTTTAAAATCATAATATCCATCTGGAAAGTTCAAATATAACCAACATTAACTATGTGACCATGGAAGAGAATCGGTTGACTGATAGTTTAATACTCTTTTGGTTGCACAAAGGCATGCTACAACTGAACAACTGAATTTTGGAAGTCGGCAACCATTAAATTCCATGAAATAATCTTAACAATTGGCAAAAATGGGTAAAGAAAGCCCTTAAAATTCTTCAGAAGACCTGAAATTGCAACCAACATTTCAATATGAACATAGACACTTTAATAAAACTTGGAATTAGCCATCTACGCCATTAGGCCACTTGCATATTTTTTTAAAATTGATTTAAACAAATACTTCGCTCAAAAAATGTTATTTCCTTTGATGTCAAATACAACTTACATGGAAAGCTGTGGTGAAGATATATTCTTGTCAGATGCTGGCAGTAGGTATTTCTACTTGTGTTTACTGTTTATTGTCCAGTAAATTAACAGATGTTTTTTGTGAATCCCACTTGAAAAAACATTGACTGGTGAAATGCAAAAACTCTCAATTTCCATCACTAACGAAGTTTACAAGGCATTTTCTCACACCCTGTTGGTTAATTTCTTTTCAAGAAATAATAAAGCCGAAATGGCTATGTTCATATTTGATTTTGACACATTATGAGATTCACTGAGTTTGCAACACCCCTAAATGTTGGAAAAGATGTGAAAATTGGAAATAAAATGCTTTTCTGGCATTTTTTAAATCTGATTGAGTAAATCAATGTTTAACTAGATAAATTTTGATGTTTCAATAACACTGCAATGCCATTTTATATATCTATAACTGATATTTATCATGCAACAAGGGTGTGAAAAACTAAAAATTTTAAATTTCAATTTTCTCAAAATTTTCCCAACAGATTTTTTTGATCTTTACATCAAATCGATGCTGAGACCACATACTACAACGCTGTGTTGACGGATTCTTTGTACATTTTTTTCAACCCCAAACTTCGTTCAAGGACACTGTGAATAGACAGAGTAACTGTTCAATGTTTTCGGTCAATCTACATTCTACAGGCTGTGAACATTCAGTGGCAAGCATACATTGTCACATCATTTTTTGTTTGTTAGCATGAACGCTTACGGTGCCTTCTTGCTCCTCTAAAGGTTTTTGTCTGCATGGGTTCGAACTCCTAGAAGGGAACCCAAAATTTTCAGTGGACTTTCATGGGCAAAATCCCAGCTGGATGTCATTTTTAATGAAATGTTAAATTGGCCGCCCCTTGTATCAGTGTCTGTGCTGGGATGTAAAAAATCCCTCACATGGCGTATGTGTAACATGTTGGGGACTCTCTTTTCCATCTGATTAGTCAGCAGAAAAAGCATACGGCTTATGTTTATATTTGTAAAAACACCCGACTCAAAATAAAATTTCTTTGACTTTGATCAATCAACCCCCGTGAGCATCCAGAACTGGGCTTAGAGGGCTGCCCTTACCATATCTATCTATCTGTAGCTGCCAGCTATTGGCTGGACCAAGTTTGCTCACGCTATTCCCGTGCAAATTAATTGAGTACTCCCACAGCAGTGGCGGATCCAGGGGGGCCTTTATACACAAATTATACAAGATAACTTCTATGGGGGGGGGACTACAAGCCGCCCGGCAGGCCAATGCCCTGTCATGAATAGAATTCCGGCATGATACATGACTCACAAATAGCGAATGTCATGGTTAATATGCTGTCATTCCATGTAACAAATTTTGATGAATATATTCAAGTCAGTTTCTTCCCTGAAAATCCAATATTCAACAATCATGGGAACAAAAGACTACTTACTTTAAAGCATGGTGGAAATGTTCCCATTTGCAGTTGAATTTATCTCAAAACATGTACATATGAGTAGCTGAGTAGTGGCTCTTGTCCTGAAAAAGGAATAAATTATTCATTAATTTTTCAAATTACACGATAACAACGACTTTACAAGAAAACAGAAATGGTATTATTTCCGAAGGCTTTCAAGATTGCTCTTTGTTGTTGCGAACTGAGGTATGTTGCAGGTCTGGGCCGGTTGATCTGGCTGATTAACTTGAAAAAAAAAAAAAAAAATTAAACTTCTAAATTCAAACAACTATACATCTGATTCAATCATCATTAATCTTTTTTGTATTAAAGACTTCTAGCACAATTTTTTTTTTGTGCCATGAGTTTTTGGTTACGCTTTCATTCTGCTTTCTATTATTTTGGCAGATGACAAGATAGATCTATGGTGCATACCAATGATATGAAGAAGTTAACATATAAATTAAATTTAAAATGCCAACAATGAAACACTCTCAAAAACAGTGAAAACCATAAAAACAACATTAAACTTCATTTGTAAACACTACTTTAATATTGAATCAGGTCTATACTTTAGTTACACTAGAGTAGGTATCTACCACACATCAAGCAGACAGCAAGAAAACAATTATAGAGAAGTCAAATTCAATGGGAAGTCCTGTAATCCATTTTGATCATCCACAACCATGAAATAGTCTTATATGCCTTAAAATTGCCTATTTACCTAAAAGGTGTTGCTCACACAGTTGTCTTCATTCAGAACTGACGTTATCTATCTGAAATCATAATTAGAACACTATATCTCAATTACAGACAGCAGTACATTAATTAATGGGCCTACAAAGCCATTTGTGATGTTACATCAAATTCACAGTTATGTTTATTTTGGAGAAAAATGCAGCTCAATTTTTAATGTCTGCTATTTATTTCATTTATTGAATTTAGGTGTAATTTGTACAATTGTTGTTAATACTCAATAGCAGAAAGGAAACTTAAAAAAAAAAGTTTCTCTCTTTTTTTTTAAATGGGGGATTCTCAGCAAATAGATTATAAAAATTATAACAAAATAAATAGTATGAATTTTTTAACAGTTGTTTTCAATCATAAATAATACAATTATAAGAATGCCAATTACAATATCCATACTTATTTTTCTTTAATTCACTTGATTATTAGGCCTTCCATTTGACACCCACTTAGTCTTGTGATCAACTTATTTGAATGGATGTCAAAGTGATGACAATCAGGTTAGCAGCAGCTCAATACCACCAGGGCAATTGATCTGTCAGATTTACATAGACATTTCGCAATTCAATTGTCACCTGTCATGTGTAATCACCTTAATTGGATATCTAGTGTGACAAGTTCAGGGAACTGTCAATGCCGGTTGCAATCAGGTGAGCTTTCCTTTGAAAGTTGGCAGGAGTTCAGGCAATTGCAATTCAGATGACACTAGTGAACAGTTTGAATGGAATTGGGGGGTGACCTGCCAAAGCTGATTGCAATCAGGTGAGCTTGTATTTGAAACTTGGCAGGAGCTCAGGCAATTGCAATCAAGATGTCACTTGTTGAACACTTTGAATGGTATATAACTGGGACCATTTTGGGGTTGGTTATTCAGTTCAAGTAGTCTAGATGTGAAAGACAGTTCTCTACATCATTGCTATGGAATCTTTAATGAAGGTAAATACGTTATATTATTTTTGCATAATCAATGCATCTGTAGGCCAATCTATCAGTATCATGATAAGTAAAAATTCTAAGTAAATTGGTTATGCTTAGTTCTTCAATTGAATCTCAAATATATCTTGGTTAATTAAAAAAAAATTAATAAAATGTTAATGTTAAGTGTTTTTGTCAGTCTTGATAGTTAGTTTGTGAATTCCACAAAACAGCATACCCCTGGTAATTGTAAACATTACAGCTTTATATCATTACATTAAATAGTTCTGACATTAGGCCTATACCATTGAATAGTTCTGACCTGTGTGAATTGCTATCTACATGATGGGTGATGACAATAGCGTTGATTTGAGGAAAATGCAGCTTGCAGGCTTACGTCAAGTTACGACAGTCACTCTGCGACAGATAGCACTGCATGGTAATGCAGACTGGTTTGTCATTGACTCAGGTCATGCGAACCGGTGAACTGGATGGGAAAAAAAATCACTATACCGGTACATGGGCTAGTGGGCCGTGAAAATGACAAGACTTTAGTGTTAACAATCGTGTTCAGTTGTTATTTTGAGTGGCATTGCAGTGCCTTTTTTGTGGCGTCATGGCAATTCAGGTCATTGTTAAGGTTGCATGAGGAAAGTAAACAAGTTTGTATGAACTGCCGTCGTCTGAAATTGCCGAAAATCGGGCAAAAAACGGAGCTAAAACATCTCGAAAATGTGATAGATAAATTACAAATTGGCTAGTCTATCCGTGAGTATGTGTATTTCTACTGGGGAATCAGGCCAAACACCAGTTCGCAAATATTTGGTTCGCAAATATTTGGTTTTCAAGCGCAGATTATAGCATAAAATAGCAAGAAACTGCATACTCAACTGGCGTGATTGCTCATCAGATGGAAGTCTCCTTGATTTGACTGCTGTGAAGTTGGTTTTGTGATGATCTAATTCACGGCAAGTCAGCAACCAGTCGCACATGTTGTCAAACTTGTCGAGGAGTATATAATTTCTTCCTGCAGTTCTGCAAAAAAACTGCAGAATTCTGCAGTTCTGCAAAAAACTGCAGAATTCTGCAGTTCTGCAAAAAACTGCAGAATTCTGCAAAAAACTGCAGAATTCTGTAGAAAATTGCAGAATTCTGCAGTTCTGAAAAAAAATTCTGCAGTTCTGTAGGAAACTGCAGAATTCTGCAGAAAATTGCAGAATTCTGCAGAAAATTGCAGAATTCTGCAGTTCTGCAGCTCCCTGCATGATTTCTGAACCTCTGTTACTTCCTGTAGTTTATTGCAATGCATCTTCAAAGTTCAGACCTCTCTGACATGAGGCTTGCCACTACCAAGGAAACGTGGTTTGGGGGTTGGTTTGGGGGTTTTGGTTTGGGGGGTCGGGGTTTTGGTAGTCCTCAGTCATTGCAGTGTTTCTGAAAAGTTTCTGCAGCAAAATCTGTATTTCTGTAGGAGATATGCAGCCTGGGGGTTTTTATGCAGCTCTGCAAAAAACTGCAGAATTCTGCAGAAAACTGCAGAATTCTGCAGAAAACTGCAGAATTCTGCAGTTCTACAAAAAACTGCAGAATTCTGCAATTTTCTGCAGAATTCTGCAGTTTTTTGCAGAATTCTGCAGAAATTCTGCAGAAAATTGCAGAATTCTGCAGTTCTGCAGCTCCCTGCATGATTTCTGAACCTCTGTTACCTCCTGTAGTTTATTGCAATGCATCTTCAAAGTTCAGACCTCTCTGACATGAGGCTTGCCACTACCAAGGAAACGTGGTTTGGGGGGTTGGTTTGGGGGGTTTTGGTTTGGGGGGTCGGGGTTTTGGTAGTCCTCAGTCATTGCAGTGTTTCTGAAAAGTTTCTGCAGCAAAATCTGTATTTCTGTAGGAGATATGCAGCCTGGGGGGTTTTATGCAGCTCTGCAAAAAACTGCAGAATTCTGCAGAAAACTGCAGAATTCTGCAGAAAACTGCAGAATTCTGCAGTTCTACAAAAAACTGCAGAATTCTGCAATTTTCTGCAGAATTCTGCAGTTTTTTGCAGAATTCTGCAGAAAATTGCAGAATTCTGCAGTTCTGAAAAGATTCTGCAGTTCTGTAGGAAACTGCAGAATTCGTCAGTTCTACCAGGTAGCAGTTTGTGGAATGACCTCTATCAAAATAAACTTCCATGGACATTTTGCCTCTCTGCTCGGCCAATTCTCAACCAAATTTCATTCCGAAAAAAGTTTCAGGTACCCTACAACCAGGTCTATAGACTGCAGTAGTCAGTCTTTGTCCGTCGTTGATCTTTTCGCCGTACGATACATTTTTCGGCGATCGGTAAGCTCGCAAAAATGTCATTTTATAAACTGCTGACAGTTTTCTACCAAAATAAACTTCCATGGACGTTTTGCCTCTCTGTTCGGTCAATTCTCAACCAAATTTCGTTCAGAAAAAAGTTTCAGGTACCCCACAACCAGGTCTACAGACTGCAGTAGTCAGTCTTTGTCCGTCGTTGTTTCTTTTCGCCGTACGATACATTTTTCGGCGATCTGTCAGCTCGCAAAAATGTCATTTTATAAACTACTGACAGTGCTCTATCAAAATAAACTTCCATGGACGTTTTGCCTCTCTGTTCGGTCAATTCTTAAACAAATTTCATTCAGAAAAAAGTTTCAGGTACCCTACAACCAGGTCTATAGACTGCAGTAGGCAGTCTTTGTCCGTCGTTGTTTCTTTTTGCCGTACGACACATTTTTCGGCGAACGGTCAGCTCGCAAAAATGCCATTTTGCAGGGTCAGTGTAAAATGCGGACCATGCAGATGAAGCAGACCATTTTGCAAGCTGCAGAATGCATTGCAGATGAGCATCAAAACCCCAGACCCCCCCCCCCCCACTCAACCCCAAACCGCAACCAACGTTTTCCTGGGTAGTGGCAAGACCCTTGTCAAAGAGGTCTGAACTTAGCAGATGCATTGCAATTTATGAGATGCATTAATAGTACCAGAGGTTCACAAATACTGCATGGAGCTGCAGAACTGCAGAATTCTGCAGTTTTCTGCAGAATTCTGCAGTTTCCTACAGAACTGCAGAATTTTTTTCAGAACTGCAGAATTCTGCAATTTTCTGCAGAATTCTGCAGTTTTCTGCAGAATTCTGCAGTTTTCTGCAGAATTCTGCAGTTTCCTACAGAACTGCAGAATTTTTTTCAGAACTGCAGAATTCTGCAGTTTTCTGCAGAATTCAGCAGTTTCTATTGCAGAATATGCAGGTGCAGGAAGAAATTTAAGTGTACTGAACTTGTCAGTCAGAGAAGGTTGCGCGCGAAGTGATGACGTCATCCCAAGATCGTGCATCCATGACGTCATGTATGGATGACGTCACTGTGGTTTTCGGTCAGCGATCTGTCAACAGATCGTCGAGACTGACGAAAATGAAGTCTCCGATAATATCCCAGGGTAAACCAGTTTGTTTTGACAAAGTTCTAGGTTCTGATATTCAACAAGCAAACAGGCTATTTGTAAAAAAAAATTGCCGACGCGTTGTCACGTTCACGCGTGACGAGAAAAAGTAGTAAGGATCATATTATGGGATGTCTGAATCACAATTTTTTATTGAACCATCTGATCAGGATCCACACATGTTTGTCATAAGGGACGAGCCGCCTCGCTTCGCTCGGCGAGCCTGCGGCTCTACGTCTCGTCTATAAACCCTTGAGGTTTTTCTTCTTTATGTACAAGTATGGTCATTGATTTCGTATCAGGGAATTTTCAACCAGATACGGGCCGTGCTCTTTCAAAAGTAAGAGCAACCCAACCCCAATCAGCATTATGAATCAGTAAGTGCTATTTTCGCAACAAACTATCCTTTCATTCCAGTGGCATCAGTGTAATGGGGCTGGTGAGACATTTGTATTGTTTGAGGAAAAATTTTGAGCGTTCCCCGGGACCCACTTCCGTGAAGGCTTTTGCCCAATTTGCCCCATCACTTTAAAATGAAACTGATGCTCCTGTCTTATTTCGTGTGCATAACAAATTGAACAGCTGAAATCAACATTATGCTATTTGTCCAACTGGTTTTGTGAAAAGTCATTTCTCTCTTCAAAGAAATTGAAAAAGAATATTTAGTGATTTCTCTACCATATCTAAATTGAATAATAAATGCAGTAAGTGTATGCCTGAAGAAAAGAGCGTCAATGTTCCTTTGTCACATGTAAAGAAGGCTTGTGTCGCGGCGTTAATTTTTGCCCTTGTATTGCCCCAAAAATGCCGCAAAAGGTGGGCCCCCCAGCTCAGACCCTGGCCCCCCCTTGGCCCCCCCACTCCTGGATTTCTAGCTACGCCACTGCATGGATTATACCATTCGACACCTCTGTCAGCCAATCCCATATTCTTTGTTAATTGTTCACATTCTCTGATAATTTGACTGTTTGACTCGTGGTATAAACTGGTCATTCACCATCAGGGATACGTGTTTATCACACCTCGGGCTAAAACCTTCGCTGGATTAACTACATATTCCATCTCCCAAAACCTACACTAATCAGTGGAAAACTAAACTTACTGCAATTTCAATAAGCATGAGCTTCTGCAATAGGATAGTGAAACACAGCAAACACAGTTTATGTGATTGGTCAAGCCCTCGTGAACAATTTCCTTTGAGGAATGTTGATCTGAGGTATATAGCAATAAACCGGCAATCCTCATTTAAGTCAAGCGTTACTAGATCACATAATTTGTCGACCCTTGATTAAGGGATTGAAACATACGTATATATCATAAATATGTGTATTTCTTTTGCCCCCCCCCCCGCCAAAGCAGCGCTCCTCATTCACTTCTGCATGGGCATCAGGACATGCAGGCCAGCAACAAGAGGTAGAAACAGACTGCGCATTAGGGTGATGCCAAAACATGAAAATTGGAAATTTTAATGGCGCACCCCCTGAAATTGTTCCAATATTACAAAAATTAATTCCGTACAAATCTGAGCTCAATCAGACAAAAATTAGAGGGTGCTACCGCATCATAAAAATTAACAATAGTATTCCATGCGGACAAATCCGATAATTTGGCATGTGGCGAGTTCAACTGCACCTGATGCACCAGACCAATGCAGGAGGGTCATAATGTTTGGTAAGGATATCAGAACCGCGGATCAAAGTCAATTTTGACTGTTTTTGACTGCTCCACATTGCTACCACCAGACTAACAAAGATAAAATAATAAAAATTTACCAAATTCGCGGTTTACTATGACATTGCCAGTTTCAATGTGACAGAAATAAAAATTACTACAATAGCTGGAGCCAACACTGCTATACTCTGACCATCTGACCCTGTTGAATTTGCTTATTTGCCATTTACAATTTGTTTGCGAAAATTGCCGCCAATATTCAAAGCACAACTGCAATACTATAGAACATACCAACATAGTAGTGTTCATATTCAAATTAAAGCTCTTTTCCTGTTTGATAAGACGGTGTAACTTAAATTTATATACCTATTTTCCTAATAATGTCATTCAATACCACATCTTACCTAAATGCTGTAAAAATCAGGCAAAATGTGTGTCTTCAGGGGAGCCCTGTGGCTATAAATGACCAAACATTGCCGAAATATGAATGGATTGGTGATGAGAATTGTGGAGAGCATCAATAAATAGAAAATTACCATTGTATTAGTGGTAACAGAAATTTGTTTTCCGACCACCCATATAACTGTATTTTCGCCCATTGAAATTCAAATTGCAGCAGCCTCGATTTGGCTCAATTTTTACAATTTTTTTTTTTTCATATATTGGAAAATTTTTGGAGGGTGCCCCATTGAAAATTTAAAAATCTCAATGCGCGGGTTGTTTCCGATGGGGCCCCCAACAGCGCTGACCCCACACTGTAAAAACAGTGTTTAGGTTGTAAACACTTTTAAACATGTTTCAGCATTTAACATGTTTCAGTTTGTGTTTACTTCCTTAACACTAACTCAATTTGACATGTTTAGATGCTTCACATGTTGAGTATTGTGCGCAATTCCTAAACATGTTTAGAATTTTCTCCTCAAAATGATCAACATGTTTAACTTTCAAACATGATCAGTGTGAACAGGCTAAAAGATATGTTTTAAGTTTTTTTTCTATAAATGGAGGAATTTACAATCATGATTAAGTGATTAACACTCATTAGCAAACCACAGTTCAAATTTCAGTAACAACCAGCTATAATTTTATTTTATGCTTATTCCTCTTTGAAATGTAAAAATACTAATGAATGAAGCAATATCCAAGAGTCTGATTGTGCAATTCAATTAACATCTATAGGCCTAATTAATAATGCAAATATGGTAATTATATAGGGGCCCCAGTAGCTCTAGTTGTGCCCCTGAACTTGTGCAGCAATGGCAAACTGTTGGTAGAGATACATGTATCTGCCATACAAAATCAAAACAAGTTTGATAGAACCTTCTTCTATTCATCACTGACACTTTGGAAAACACGGCATAGGGGGACCGGGCTCCCCCTAGACCAATGAGAATAACAATAGAATTTTGAAGAAATTACGTGACGACGCGGGCCCGCGAATGCCGAAACACGCTCGGCCCCCCCCCCCCCCAAGATGACCCTGTCTGGATCCATCACTGAATCCAATTTTGCCCCAAGCATGGGCAAAATGGCATAAATTTGCATTTTTGAAAATATGGAAAAATTAGAATTTGTACCGTGGATTAGACCTTATTTAGGATTCTTATGATACACCATCTTGGTACAGTGAGCCTTCGAAGTTAGACCATCCGTTTTGCCCCTCGTTCCTCTACTTCTTGAAATTGCAGTAAACAGTTTTTTTGTTAGATAAGGTTGATGTAAGGGAAGCTCTTTGTGGTGGTTATCTTTGGAATTAAAAAATGATCCTGACCCACATTGATCGTGCTCCAGATAACTGCTCCGAGTAATCTGGACGTCATTTAGATAATTATCTCAATTGAAATTATAAACATTTACCAACATGTCGTATGTTGTATTTGTTACCAAAATTATCTCAGCAACTGTGATTTTCTTGCTTGCATTCAAGGAAACATTGGGTAAGTAATACTGTACCAATGTTAGTGGGAGGTCATTATCTATTTTGAGAAGCCTCCGGGGAAGGCTTGGAGGTTCCCTCAATGAGGCATTATATTTTATGGAAACGCCAGATGTAAAGTTCTCTTTATGCAGTGTTAAGATATGTGTACACTCCTTGGAAGTCATTCATCTCATATCAAGACTGCTGGAAATGAATCACTTTCTTGCAACCAAAACTGGGCACAATATTAGGCAGCGACCATTTAATCTCAATGGGGTCGCTTAGTTTTGGAGAAATTAATTCTTTTTGAGCGGTCTTGAAATAAATAACTTCTGGTGGGGCTATTTCTCGAGGAGGTGTTGCTTGATTTAGGAAAAAATATTTTGGGATGTTGAGCGTTCTAAATAAATAATTACTGTTGTTATCAAGGTGAAATAAATAATTTCCTGTCAAGGAAAATGCCAAGTCCCCCTGATAATTGTATGGTCGCCCCCTTATTTATTTGTAAAAACAAAAACCGAGCTATTGGATGTCCCCTTCAAGTCATTGCTGTATTTCTAAACAGTATAACAAGCGATTTTAAAGGCACAGTACACCAAAATAGAATAACACTCCAGCATTCCATCTAATTTTTTTAATATGCTTCTTTGTTCTTCTTACTTCAGGGGCAAGTACACTCTAAAAAATGTCGGGGCAAAATTGGTTTTTTAGATTCAAAATGGTTTTTTGAAAACCAAATTTCAATGCAAAACCAAAATGGATTTTAAAAAAAATCCATTTTGGTTTTTTGCATTGAAATTTGGTTTTTCAAAAAACCATTTTGAATCTAAAAAACCAATTTTGTCTGAAATTTTTTAGAGTGTACCGACAGATTCCTAACCGGTCGTGGAGGAGTTGTCTCGAGTTACAATTTCCCTCTAGACTATGATGCAACAGGCACAACACGCAACTACACACACAGATTCTACGAGTTTGACGATGGTGAAGCCACTGAAATTTGCTTCCAATTTAGAAGGTAAAACCCATTTGTGTGTACAATAGGGGGAACGGGGACACAGTTTAGTTTTATCATTTCTCAATGAGTTACAATTGAATGGCTTCAATGAAAGGTACATATCTCCACTACACACACACACTGTCAAAAAAAAAAATGATGCTTTAGATCTTCGACATATTGGGTAAAAAAGGTAAAGTGATTCACTGTGCCCCACCAATAAATTCTGGGGGCATAGTGAATCGGTGCTATTTTGTTTTTAAAAATTAGAAACTTAATATTTGTTTACAGTGACAGTTTGATGACACAACATACCTAAGCATATTTCCTATGAAGTACTGCCTTGCAGGAAAAAAAATTTAAATTTTGAGAAGTTCAGCACTCAAGACATTTGTAGTCGCTGGTGCGTAGCCAAATTTTGGGTCAAAATCAGACTTCACCTCATGCTGACAAAACAATTCATGCTTCATCAAATTTCTTTATAGATTCATTTAGGTGTCCCTCAAAGTATTCCTACAAATCTGACATTTCAGAAATACTGCTTATCAGCATCCTGTGAAATCTACTGATTCACTCACTGTAGCAAGCGATTCACCTTGTCCCCGTTCCCCCTAATAATAAGAAAACAACAACAATTTTAAGAGGCAGGTTGGTCAGAAACCAGGAGCGAGTACTAACGATTCTGCGTAGAACAGATGGATGGATTATTGGGGATTTACATCCTGTATTTATGCACTTAGAAGGCTAATTAGGACATGAGGAGGACAAGGCAAAGGATGATTGAAACAGCCGTCCAACATAGGTCCATGAGACCTGGCACTTAGAAACAAAAAACAACAGATTTCTTCCAATCAATGGCAAGAGCTGTAATTTGATACAAACTTCAGCAAACCTTGTTAAACAATTTACTGTTGACCGGTTTTTGTCTGGCAAGTGAAGCTGTTACTCTTCTGTTCTTTGAGTGTAAAATAAACAGAATTTCTGAGAGTGTAGCCGACATATAATAAACATAGAAAATGATTCAGTCGGCCATAGCAGCTATTGGAGGGACCAGATGAATTCAATGATAAATAAGCTATATGTGTCAACTTTAATCCAAGAATTTTTTAATAGGTGCTGTTGATCACAAACTCGATCTCAATCTTATGACCGAAAGTGGGACAAATTGAAGGGTCAATATCAGATTTATATGACCGACCAAGAAATGAGTAACACGAAAACAAGTCAATAAATAACAAAGACACCGGTAGGCACTGTGTACCTGCCACGGACTTTCTAAACTCCAACATATTTTTGTAGAATTACTTCCTTGTTGCTAAATATCTGAGGAAAAAAAAGCCAACTACTGGCATAGCCTGTCTACTCTACATAAGCATACACGAAGGGGGGGGGGGGGATAGCGCACTGTTACGGGTCAGCAGCAATGAACAACAAACACATATAGTTAAAGTTTACAATTTTAATAAAACAATGAAAATATTTACAGTTACAATATTCACAGGCTTTAGATTTACTCAAAAATTAACTAATTGTGACCCAGAGTAATTTTAACCACTTATCTGTGTTATCCTATGGCTGAATGTCCACAGAGAAAGTTCCGGAAGCCAGATATCCGTTGGTGTTTCGAAATGTCAAATAAAGTCCGTGTGAACTATAATCCACTGAAAATAGCGTCCGTATAAAAATAATCCAGAATCCTGAGTCCTTGTATGGTGTAATCCCGTAAATCCAGTATAATATCCAGTGTAATAGTGCCCAACAGGGTGATCCTCAATGTCCAGTCTATGATATACACCGTTCAGCGATTTGGTAGAAAGTGACTGACTATGTCAGCTCCCAGGCATATTTATATGCATCACAACCTACTAGAATGTTCCAGTCCTCCCAGAAGGTATGACTCATTTTCTGGCGCCTTCTAGAGATATTATTTCTTCTACAGAACTTTCCATTTGTTTCCACATTCAAATAAACAACTTAACTGGGTCACAATGTCCACACAATTGTTTATCAACTGATTATGTAATTCTAATAGGATAGCAATTCAGTGCTAATTGGTGTTGCATAACAACCATGCAATGTTAATGTAAACAATCATACACAATAGCAAAACATTGTAAACAATGATAATATACAGAAATACATGAAATATACAGTATGATTGACATAAAATACACATACCATTATAAAAGCAATATTCATATGATAACAACTGTATACAGTAGGAATGATATAAAATGTCCATACTGCATTTACAATGTCATTTTCAAAATTTGTCATACATCACACCTCCCCTCTAAAAAGGAAAATTTTGATCGAAGAGCAAAATTTTATACTAGTGTCTTAACATGAAAGTACAATAACATCAACCACCAAAGCTTAACATCTAGACAAACAATCAGCAATGACATTATCTTTGCCCTTGATATGTTTAATAACAATATCATACTCTTGAAGTATCAAACTCCAGTTCAACAATCTCCTATTGTTATTCTTCATCTTATGCAAGAACACCAAAGGATTATGATCAGTATACACAATGAGGGGCTTCTGGCCTGTACTAACATAGACTTCAAAATGCTGAAGTGCTAGAATTAATGCCAACAATTCCTTCTCAATAGTGGAATAGTTCTTTTGATGTTTATTGAACTTCTTAGAAAAGTAGGCAACAGGATGTTCAATGAGATCATCACTGTCCCGCTGCAGAAGTACTGCACCAGCAGCATCTTCACTAGCATCCACAGCTATTGAGAAAGGAGTATCAAAGTTTGGTGACTGGAGAACAGGGTAGTGACATAATATATTCTTTAACTTATCAAAAGCCTTTTGACAAGGTTCATCCCAAACAAATTTCACACTCTTTTTGAGTAAATTTGTCAAAGGCAAAGTACAGTCTGCAAAATTCTTGCAGAACTTCCGATAGTATCCTACCATGCCCAAAAATCGTCTCAATGCTTTCTTGCCTGTGGGCGTAGGAAATGCCAAAATGGTCTGAACTTTAGCATCAACTGGGGCCACTTCACCTTGACCAATCACGTATCCGAGATAGACAACGTGTGCTTGGCCAAACTCACTCTTTGCCAAATTGACTGTCAGCTTAGCTTCAGACAGACACTGAAACAGTTTCTCAACTGCCTCCAGGTGAGCTTCCCAGGTGTCACTTCCTGTCACCAAATCATCAATGTACGCATTTGTGTTAGGCAGATTTTTGATCACGCCATGAATCATCCTTTGGAACGTTGCAGGAGCATTTTTCATTCCAAAAGCTAAAACTTTGTATTCGTACAAACCAGAAGGTGTGACAAAAGCAGAGATTTCTCTTGCCCGATCTGTTAGTGGAACACACCAGTACCCTTTTAACAAATCAATCTTTGTAACAAACTTGGCCTGTCCTACCTTATCTATACAATCATCCACTCTAGGTATAGGAAATGCATCCGTTTTTGTAGCTGCATTAACCTTGCGGAAATCTGTACAGAACCTGATAGTACCATTTGGTTTTGGAACTAACACACATGGTGAACTCCAATTAGAAGTGGAAGGCTGAATAATATCATGCTCCAACATATACTCAATCTCCTGCTGAGAAAGCTTACACTTATCAGGATTCAAGCGGTATGGATGTTGTTTAATGGGACTAGCTTCACCTACATCAACATCATGGATAGCTGCTGATGTCCTTCTGGGTACATCAGGAAACAAATCTTGATACTTGAATATCAAATCCCTCATCTGAGCCTGCTGTGTAGGGTCTAAGTGTGTCAACTTAGTATCTAAATTCTGGAGAACCTCAGAATTAGTCAGTTTACAAGGAACAATATCTGTCCTAATGGTAGGTTCATTGTCTTGACCTTCACCTTCAGAAGTATCCTCATATACATCAGCTTCTACAGCTGCCACAATCCCTACAGACCTATCATGATAAGGCTTCAACATGTTGATGTGACAGAGTTGTGTCGGTTTTCTCCTGTCTGGAGTCCGCACAACATAATTAAGATCATTAACTTTGGAATGGATCTCATAAGGACCATGAAATCTAGCTTGCAAAGGGTTCTGTTGCATTGGAAACAACACAAGAACTTTATCTCCTGGCTTAAACTTTCTAGCTCTAGCCTTGCGATCATACCAAGTTTTCATTTTCTTCTGAGAAGACTCAAGATTCTCTCTAGCGAGTTCACAAGCTCTGTATAGTCTTTCCTTGAACCTGGAAACATAATCCAAAAGACTAACATCTGAATCCTTGTCCAACCACTGCTCACTAAGCAAAGACAAAGGACCACGAACCTGATGTCCAAACACAAGTTCAAATGGGCTGAATCCAGTGGACTCTTGAACTGCTTCCCTTGCAGCAAACAACACCAAATGAACACCTTCATCCCAGTCCTTCTCATTGTCCTGGCAATAAGATCGAAGCATGGTCTTCAGCGTCGCATGGAACCTCTCCAATGCTCCTTGACTCTCTGGATGGTAAGCACTGGATGCAATCTGCTTGATGCCCAGCTCATACACAACTTGCTGAAACACTCCGGACATGAAGTTACTGCCTTGATCCGACTGAAGCTCCTTTGGCAATCCGAATACAGTGAAGAACTTGATTAGGGCCTTGGCGATGGAAGTTGCCTTGATGTTGCGTAGAGGCACAGCTTCAGGAAATCTGGTAGCAGCACACATGATGGTCAACAAGTACTGGTTACCTGTCCTTGACTTGGGTAAAGGTCCCACACAATCAATGATCACCTTTGAGAAAGGTTCTCCAATGGCTGGAATGGGCTGTAATGGTGCTTTGGCAGGATCTAACTGGCTTTTACCAATGACCTGACAAGTGTGACAAGTCCGACAGAAGTTAGAGACATCCGTGCGAATGCCGGGCCAGAAGAACTGCTTTAAAATTTTGTGAACAGTCTTGTTCACACCGAGATGACCTCCAAGGGGTTGGCTATGTGCCATAGATAGAATCTCATCTCTGTAGATCTCAGGAACCACAACTTGATTGATGACGGTCCATTCTTCATTTGCAGGAACATCTGGGGGTCTCCATTTCCTCATAAGTACCCCATCTTTCAGGAAATAACCAACAGGCACCTTGGCTATCTCATCAGGAGGGAGAGCTTTCTCTCTCAAATCCGACAAAGTTGGGTCGTTGACCTGCTCCTGGATCAATTGTTGTCTTGACAAAGACACATTCGTAGACTTGGTTGTCGCCGATGACACATCCGTAGACTTGGGCGGATTTCCGCTGGATCCAAGGTTCACTGACTTCTGGGAACTTCCTTGGTCCTGATCAAACAATTGTTTGATAAAAGTATCTGATAAATCATCAGAATCGAGACTCTCTTCCGAGTCATGGTCTCGTTGAGACAAAGTGCTATTTTGCACACGGTCCTCCTCTTCTTTAGCTTTTCTAGCCATTCCTCTCGTCACGGCACAAGAAGGAAAGATGTCAGAATCAAGAGGGACTTCCTCAGACACAGGTTTTACTGACATTTCAACAGAGGGGACAACCTTTCCACCAGCTAAGTCATTGCCTAGCAACAAAGAAACACCTTTAACAGGGAGACTTGACCTAAGTCCCACTTTAACTTGTCCTGTAACTAAGTCTGACTTCAAGAACAAAGAGTGCAGAGGTACAGAAACAATCCTCTCTTCAATACCCTGAACAAGAATAAATTCACCAGTGGCCGACTCATCCGTAAATGGCAACACACCAGCTAGTAAGAGTGACTGAGATGCCCCAGTATCACGTAGAATACGAATGGGTACAGGAGAAGAACTCTCATTTAGAGAAACAAATCCCTCTGACACGAAAGGAAGGAACTCTTCCCTCAAACCATCAGACAAAAGAGCCTCTTTGGCAAACGAAGGACAAGAAAATCCACTTGGATCAGTTGACTTGACAACAGGTGTCTCTTGAAAGGATTTAACAAGTGCATTAGGCAAGGCTTCCTTTTCCTTCTTTTTCTTCAAGGAATAACAATCAGACACTAAGTGACCTGGTTTCTTACAATATGCACATGTGGGACCAGTTGCCTGGTCTCTAGGTTGGCTTTTGCCAAAGCTCTTGCCTGCATTATTCTTATCTTTACCATCACTGGACTGAGACTGTTGGGAACTATGGAATTTACCACCATTATTCCTATGGAATGGACCCTTAGCACTGGAACCAAATCTAGACTTGTGAGTCAAAGCGTATTCATCCGCTAAGCGAGCAGCATTCTGTAGAGTAGAAGCATCTCTCTCATCAAGATAAGACTTCAAATCATCTTTGACACATCTCTTGAACTCCTCCACAAGAACAAGATCCTTCAATTTCTTGAAATCATTTTCAACGGACCGAGAAGTGCACCACCTTTCAAAGTATACCTCCTTCTCATGAGCAAATTCTACATAAGTCTGGCTATCAGTCTTCTTAAGATTTCTAAATCTTTGTCTATAAGCCTCTGGAACTAATTCATAGGCAGTGAGAATAGCATTCTTAACAGTTTCATAATTAGCAGCATCAGTAACTGAAAGAGCAGAGTAGGCTTGCTGAGCCTTACCCTTAATAACACTTTGAAGCATCAATGGCCAGTACTTTTGTGGCCAGGACAAACTCTCAGCTACCTTCTCAAAATGTTGAAAGTATTTATCTACCTCAACTTCATGGAATGGAGGAACTAATCTCACTTCCCTACTAGCAACAAATGTGTCGCCCATATTGGGATTTTCCCTCTTTACTACTCCTCTTTCTATTTTCTCTAACTCATGTCTTCTTTGATTTTCTCTTTCCCTTTCCTGAGCTTCTCTTTCCTTTTCTCTTTCCTGAATTCTTAATCTCTCTAAATCTCTTTCTCTTTCCTTCTCCTCTGCCTCATGTTGCAATCTTAACCTATCCTGCTCTAATTTAGCTTCTCTTTCTTCTCTTTGACCCTCTAATTCTGCATTTTGCCTTTGCAATTCGAGTTCCAACATTTTGAGTTTAAGTTCACCATCTGACAAAGGTTTCCTCTCAGAAGGATCCGGAAATAAATCCAAATCATCTTCAGTAAATACATCTTCATCTGCATAGAACACAGCTATTTTCCTAGCAATAACTGGTTTTCTCCAGGAACCTTTGACTTCATCTAATTTCAAATGGTCAGCCAATTCTAATAACTCAGGCTTCTTTAAAGCCTTCAAACCTTCAACACTTGGTGTGTCCACAAAGTTTTTCACTGCTGCTGAAGTCATGATGGAAATTTCCAGAAAGTATTACAAAATTTCACAATTTTGAGAAATTCCACAAGAAAAATGTAAATGCCAAAAGTTAGGTTGATCCCGGACGAGCCCCCAATTTATGTTACGGGTCAGCAGCAATGAACAACAAACACATATAGTTAAAGTTTACAATTTTAATAAAACAATGAAAATATTTACAGTTACAATATTCACAGGCTTTAGATTTACTCAAAAATTAACTAATTGTGACCCAGAGTAATTTTAACCACTTATCTGTGTTATCCTATGGCTGAATGTCCACAGAGAAAGTTCCGGAAGCCAGATATCCGTTGGTGTTTCGAAATGTCAAATAAAGTCCGTGTGAACTATAATCCACTGAAAATAGCGTCCGTATAAAAATAATCCAGAATCCTGAGTCCTTGTATGGTGTAATCCCGTAAATCCAGTATAATATCCAGTGTAATAGTGCCCAACAGGGTGATCCTCAATGTCCAGTCTATGATATACACCGTTCAGCGATTTGGTAGAAAGTGACTGACTATGTCAGCTCCCAGGCATATTTATATGCATCACAACCTACTAGAATGTTCCAGTCCTCCCAGAAGGTATGACTCATTTTCTGGCGCCTTCTAGAGATATTATTTCTTCTACAGAACATTCCATTTGTTTCCACATTCAAATAAACAACTTAACTGGGTCACAATGTCCACACAATTGTTTATCAACTGATTATGTAATTCTAATAGGATAGCAATTCAGTGCTAATTGGTGTTGCATAACAACCATGCAATGTTAATGTAAACAATCATACACAATAGCAAAACATTGTAAACAATGATAATATACAGAAATACATGAAATATACAGTATGATTGACATAAAATACACATACCATTATAAAAGCAATATTCATATGATAACAACTGTATACAGTAGGAATGATATAAAATGTCCATACTGCATTTACAATGTCATTTTCAAAATTTGTCATACATCACACGCACCTACCCCCTGCCCTCCCCCTCTTCCAACAAAAAAATGGTTAAGGATTTTAAACGCTGCCAAGCTCTGCCACAAGGAGACCAAAAAAATGTTTAGACATTAGGCCACTTGTTTTTCTCTATTTACATATCTTTGGCGAAAAGTTCACCTAAGTTTCTAAATTTATCTGAAGCATTGATTTTAACTGCATTAAAAATGGAATTATTATGATTTCAACCAGCCCAGATGCGCACAAGGAGAAAGGGTGTCTTTGAACCTTGTTCAAGCTTTATACTCAACCAAAACAGTTTTCTATTGTCTTTTGCGGTGGTATAACCAACAGATTTGTTTGTTATACCACTGTTGGGGATTAAGTTAGCCTGTTGTACTACCTTTCTGCAAACAACGCACCTAAAGGTGACAACAAAGCAGCAAAATTAAGTTACAAAACCTTAAGGAGTCATATATTTAGTATAAGTTGCTCATACAACTCAAACTCGTTATATAACCTATACATACACACCATTCTTCGGTTTTCAAAATTTGTTTACTGAGTTAAGAATGAGTTGAATCATAGTCCTAATGCCAACAATCAATGCTAGGGATGTAGGAACAGGGTGACAATTGCCCCTCCAACAACTCTTGTGGAGGGAGCAGGGGCCATAGGGGCAATTTACGCCCTTTTGATGTTAAAAGCAAATAATCTGTTAGGCCCTACATGCATAGATTAAAAATAAGAGAGTAAATATTCAAAATTATTACTGACACTGTATTACAGGTGATTTCCAGTCTGGTGAAAATGAGAACTGCATGCTGCTGCCAGAAAAGTTAGTTTTGTATGCTTCAGCATTGAGCTCCAAAGAAATAGTTCCAATTTCATTGCACATTCACAAAATTTCTATTCAACATTGATGTATACCAGAGTCAGACTCGGCAATCACATTCTCTAAGGAAGTAGACAAGGCCATCAGCACACTCAGAAACAGCCCCAGTTAGAGCCCGGAGCCGCCCCCATATTAAGCCGCCCACAGCGAGCTTGAACAAACTCTGGGGTTAAAAAAATTGACCAAGAAAACGATTAGCGCAATGATGTACAGGAAGGTCAGACAAACATTTTGATGTATCAAACAAAAAAATCTGTTGGGAATTTTTTGAGATATTTGAGTTTTAGATTTTTTACTTATCACACCCTATTCTTAGCATGTAATCTCCGTGAAAAGTGATCAAAACTGTCCATTTTTCCTGTTAGGTGATATCTAAGATAAAAGTCATTATTCAGAAGTAAAAATATGCAGCCATTGTCTCTGCAGAAAGTATGCACCACTTCATACAGACTGACTGGGTGTGACAAACCTATAACAGCTAACATTTCTGGTTAAAGGCCTGAGATAATGTCTGCAATACCAGGTTGTGTTAGTTACATAATTCTGGTAGATAATGTAAGCAAATTTGGTCTCATCATCTCATTGTAACAGGTCTTGTTGGGTTTTTTGTGCATTTTATCACAAATTTTGCCACTGTGAAACAAGCATTTCATAATAATGTAAAAGGATAGACAAAGTTGAGTAAATTATCAGACAATGCATGCATAGAATGTTTGCAAGTATCTGCTTCACTGTGAAGTTGAATTCCCTGATATTACATGAAAAGTCTTTGCAATTGGACAAAAAGACAAAAATAAGATTTAAAGCTATAAATAAACAGTAATATTCATGCTTAATGTATTTTGAGTACTTAAAATGGATGTATGGTGTTTAATGTTGATGTAGGTTATCTGGCATCCAAAATCAACCAGTCTTTAATTGTATAAAACAACGAAAATAGCATAAATTCAGTAAATTATGTGAAAATGTAGTTAATACAAACATGTACAACTGTTGCACATTAAGAATGCAATGTCAAGGTATGTTACTCCATACTTAACTAACTGATTCCAAACATTCTAACTATGCGTTTTCTGATGATTCACTCAAAATTGGATACACTTTACGTGGTTGCAAAAGTACATGTTTCACAGCGGTGAAATTTCTTAAAAAACACACAAAAACTTCAATAATACACCATAGAGTTCTAAAGTGAGGTAGGTTCTACTACAGTTATTCACCAGAATGATGAAACTGAGGACAAACTTGAAAATAAATGTATCTTATAAATTTTTGAGAAATGTTAGCTGTTATAGGTTTATCACACTCCACCAGTCTGAATGAGTGGTACAATATGTATGTATTTGCTCCTGTGGCAATGACTGAATATTTTTACTTCTGAATAATGACTTTTATCTTAGATATTACCTAACCAGAAAAATGGGCAGTTTTGATCATTTTAGATGGAGATTCCATGCTAACAATAGGGACATCACTCCGCTAATCGTTTTCTTGGTCAATTTTTTTAACCCCAAAGTTTGTTCAAGCTCGCTGTGCGCCGTCAGTCATAATAACCTCAAGTCAAGTCAAGCCATAATAACCTCAAGTCAAGTCAAGCCATGATCAGTCCAAGCCGCCACTGCCTGAGCAATATCAAGCCGCCGCCGTCAAGAGCCTTATTAACTGCTTCTATAATTAACAATTGATTACAGAAGCAGTCCAAAATTGTTAATTGTAATTTACCATATTCCAGAGCTTTGTTCCACGCTCTGTTTCCTAATTGCAATTTAAATTGAGCAGCACTTGAGGGGAGAGAGGGGTGAAGCTGGAGGTGCAAATGCTGATTGCATTTCACAATGTAAAATTCTTTAGAAGTACTTAATAGCACTTTTCCATTGACATGTTTATAATAATGTTCTATCTGATGAAAGAAAAAGATGGACATCAATTGATAAAATTTTGTTTTTCTAAATATAGGGCATTATAGGCCTATTTATAATTTATTAGATACAGTTACTTAATTATATACTCGATGTTCTGAAAGCAGGAGCGCATCCCGGCACCAGTGGCAGCTCCGCAGGGGGAGAAGCTGTGGTCCAGCCTTCTGATGGGCCTCGACAAACATCGGACCACTCTACCGTCAGCAGCTCCGAGTCCGAAACGAGCTCCGATTCCGGAGTGGAAGATAAAACATCTAAAAAGAGCAAGAAGAAAGAGAGAAGAAAAGACAGGGCTACTTCTCTTCCGAAGAAAAAGACCGGTATCTCCTCAGTTCTTCGCTCAGTTGGTGGTCCCGACAAGACGCAAGACACAACACTTAAGGCGGCTCACACAGACAACCAGTCAAATGCAACCCAAGTGTATGTTGGGAATGTCCATGGAGACTGCACTGAACAATCCATTTGTACTCATCTTAGATCTCATGCGATTGAGATCAAACAGTCCGACGTGACCCATCTTGCAACGTATAATGGCAAGAAATCATATCGTGTCGATGTACCCCAGTCTCAGAGCACCCAACTACTGAATAAAGACACCACATTGTGGCCAAAGGGATTGAAGATCCGCCCCTTTCATCCGAAGCCACAGCACCATCAGAAAAGAAGTGGGATCTCTACGAGGCACCGAGGGCCTCCCAAGACTCAAGGGAAAGCGCCATTTCGGAGGCAGCATAATGCAGGAAGACAAACCAACTCCTATGCATGGAAAGATGATCGCGAACAACGACAGTGGCAGTCATCAGGTCAGTATGACGAAGAGTGGCCAAGACTCCCTCAGCATCCTTACAGCAGACCAAACGACTGGTATGCGAGGGACCAATATGAAGAACGCCATGACCCAAGATCCTGGACCCAGTGGGAATACGAACCCTATCGCAGTGACTGGTCCTCCTACCCCCAATACTAACGCCACCCGTGAACTCAATTATGAAGATGTTTCTTTTACATGTGAAAGTTTTAACTGTCATGGTTTTAAGCAGTCTGCTGCCTATGTTGCAGAAAGGCTCATTAGTTGTGATGTCATGTGTCTTACTGAAACCTGGCTTTTGCCTAGTGAAGAACACTGCCTCAGAGGATTAACAGAACGTGTAGATAACACTGTGGACTTTGATCATTACTTTAAGTCAAGTATGCAAGATGTCGATCCAGGATATATTGGTCGGCCATTTGGAGGCCTAGCTATTATCGTTAAAAAACATAATCTTATTAAAACGTGTGAAATTAATGTTAAGTCGAATAGAATTATTGCTGTTGCCCTCAAGGATTTATCTGGTAAAACTGTTCAAATTATAATTTGTGTGTATATGCCATTCTATAATTCAACTGATAAATGCCGTACATTTGAATTTGTCGAAACAATTGATGTTCTTCAAGGCTTAATGGACACTTACTCTGCAAATGCTCCAATCAAGATTGTCGGTGATTTTAATGCTCAGCTGCCCACTCAGAAGACTCTTGGCAAGCATTGGTTCAGACAACCTGGTTACTCACGACACAGTGCTGTTTTGTATGATTTTATATTAGCAAATGACATGCATGCCATGGATATTAAATTTCCTCAATGTGTCAATTATACCTTCTTCTGCCATGCCAGAAATGTCTACACGTGGATAGACCATGCACTATGCTGTGACAAGGATGCCGATGGTGTCAAGGACTGTAAGATCGTTCCACTCCAGGACTCTAATGTTAGCGATCATCTGCCTGTTAGATGTGTGTTTGTCATGAAATGTAGTACCAATTGTATTGATACTTCGAATGGTGTGGCTAATACTTACTATGTGCAGGCTAACTGGTCCAATTAGTATAAACGAAATGAAAGTTATAGATCAATTCTTATTGAAAAACTGAACCTCTTGAACAATGACCTAAACTTTAAAAATGTACATTGTAAAGATGAAGCATCAGTTGTTGTTGATAATGTCTTTAGTAGTGTCAGCCTAGCTGTCCACGAAGCAACCAAAGAAGCAGGCTGCGTGCCCAGTAAAGTCCTTAAACCCAAACCCTTCTGGTGCCCTGATTTGAGTGTCTTAAGATATAGAAAGAGGTTTTGGTGGTCTGTATGGGTGTCCTGTGGAAGGCCAAGAGATGGTGTTGTTTTTGACATTTATAAAGATCTAAAGAAAAGGTTTCGCAGAACAGTGCGATTTAATATGAATAATATTGTATCTAGCGAGTACAGTACTGTTAATCACCTTTTCCAGAGGGGAAATCTGAAGGCTTTCTGGAATAAATTAAAGCTCATGCAGCGCAAGAAAGTAGATTCTAATCTGAATGCTGATAACTTTGCTTTATACTATTCTCAGATTATGTCCGACGATAGCTCTGATTGTACCGACCGTCAAAGTGAGATCTGTAAGTCAGTTGAGGCCAAGGCCCAACAGTTGAATGACATGAAATTTAATGTTAAAATTACTCCATATCAAGTATGTAAGATGGTAGAAATGTTGAATAGCGGCGTCTCAGCTGGATGTGATGGTGTGACAGTAGAACATCTGCGTCATGGTATGAGTGACGTATTGTGTGAAGTTCTAGCAAATGTATTTTCTCTCATGCTCATTTATTCTATTGTGCCCACGGTCTTTACAATGGGAACAATTATTCCAATTCTGAAAAAGCCTACTCTGGATCCCAATATTGTAGGCAATTATAGACCTATAACAATTAGTTCTGTATATTCTAAAATTGCAGAACTCCCAATCTACCCAAATTACCCTGTGCATGAGACCCAATTTGGATTCCAGGAAGGAAAAGGGACAGCCTTTGTTACATGTTTAATAAATGATTCAATTTCTTACTTTAGTGACCGTGGCTCAGCTGTGTACCTCTGTAGCTTAGACGCAGAGAAGTGTTTTGATAGCATTTGGCACAGTGGTTTACTGTTTAAATTGAAAGGCATTCTGCCTGATTATGTATGGTCATTTTTATACAAATGGTATCACACATCGTTTGCGGCAGTTCGCTGGAATACCAATATGAGTCTCCGCTTTCAAATTTCAAAAGGCATGAGACAGGGAAGTATTTTATCACCCTGTTTATTTAATCTATTCCTTAATGATTTGATGCTAGAGCTCAGTGCCTCCAATTTTGGACTTAAAATATTTGATCAAATGGTCAATTCTTGCGCCTACGCCGACGGTGTGTCCCTCCTAAGCTCCACTGCAGCTGGTTTGCAGCATCTGATTGATATTTGTGTGAATTATGCTTGTGAATGGCGATTCAAATTCGGAGCCAAAAAGTCCAAAGCCATGGTTGTTGGTGGTAAAAATTGTAAGCCAGTTTGGCATATTGGTGATGACATTATGGAGAATGTCAGTGAGCTGGAACTTCTTGGTGTAACCATAGACTGTAAGGGTAGATATGATGCTCATGTTAGCAATAGAATCAGTGCCTGCAGAAGATCATCTTATAAATTATCATCTTGTGGGATGTCATATCCAGGACTGAATGCAAATGTTAAAAGTTATTTGTGGAAATCTGTTGGGATGCCAACCCTTTTATACGGCACAGAATGCATACCTCTGAGCAACTGTAATTTAAAAGATATCATGTCCACCCAGGGTACAATTGTTAAAAATATGATGGGCATAGGTAAGAGGAGTCACCATTCCAATTTAATGCAGGCTCTTGGCATAGAAAAGGTGAATAGTGTTGTCAAAAGGAACACTTTAAATTTTTATAACAGGTTGTTTAGAGTATCAAGTCCACTACTGAGCCTCCAGTGCAAGTTCTTGTCACATTATATGAGTACAGGTGAACTTATTAAGGGTTCCATTTTACATAAAATTGTTAGCTTTGGGGTTTCGCCTCTCGATGTGATTTCAAAGGAAGGTAAATTCTATAATTCTAGTCAAAATCAGGAGGATAATGGCATTGTAAGTAGCCTTAGACATCTAATTGTTAACGATAATTATGTAAAGCCATGGTCAGATGAATATTTCCTTACTAAATTGTTGACCAGGGTATTTTAGCCTGATATGGTACTTTGTTTTTAATGCTGTCTGTGATAAGCACTGTTTTTAATCTTATTAATGTTTTTATGTTAATGTACTTTTGTACCGTGTAAATAGTGTATATATGTAATGTTCTCCACTCGTTGGGGGTTGAAATAAATAAATAAATAATAAATATTGGCTGGTACTGCCTGGATCTGTGCTTTGATAGCCAGTGATCTATTGATGCAGAACTTTTCTTTTTGGGAAGCCTGACAGGGTTTTAATCTTAGAATGCTACAGCTCATCTTCACGAAGCAGACACACTTTTAAAACTACAACAAAATCTTGGAAGTGTCATAAAGGAAGGTAGGAAACAATTTAAAGAGGGTCATGACCCCAAATGTGTTTTCTTGTCTATTTTACTTCTTAGATAGGAAAATCTACCAACAATGTGTGAAAAGGCTTGTTGGTTAATGTGGAAAACAACTTGGTCAATAGTTTCAGGAATCAATTAACTCCATTTAAATTGCTTTATTACTTCCATTTTGGAACATCCCAGATTTTTGTTGAAGTTTTAAGAGTGTGTCTGCTTCGTGAAGTTGAGCTGTATGTTGTAAATGGACTTATTTTACCACCATTAACACATCCTCCATTTGTGCAGGAGGGTGTCATTAACCTGAAATAGATAATGATAATTTTCAATGTCTCCATTTACTGGAAGTGGTAAAATGTGGTTTATAATATGTTTCAATGTGATTATCATTAATGTACTCATTTTATAAACTTCATCAAAAGTTTAGTCAATAGCTTACAGTGATCGGATGCCTAGTGATTAAGTCATCAAATTGTACTGGTTTTATTCGCCAATATATTAATCATCCATATTTTTTTTAAAATATTATACATATATATATATTTTTTTATGTTGCATGTACCAAAATTACCCCTGGTGGGACTCAATAAAGTTATATCAGTTCCTATCCTTTTACAGACTTTCGTCAAAATGCTTCTTGTGAGGTCATATATAGCCTATATTTGCTGTTATCACAAGTCACTTAACATGACAGACCACTCACCATTGAGATCAAGAGTTGCCCAATGACAAATTGACACTTCGTTTCAATGTTTAAAAGTACAGGGCTTGTTATGACCTCATTCATGTCCGCAAAACAATAAAATTCAAGTACTCACATTCTTCGACTGCAACAAATATCATGATTTTCAATGCATGATCTGCAACTCTAAAAATTAAATGATTTAACTTAAGCCACCAAAGTTGCTTAAGTCAAGTCATGCAACACTCAAGTCACAGTAAATGGCCAAGTCACGGAAGTCCTTCAAGTCAAGTCACCAAGTACACAAGTCAAGTCATGGTGCCTGAACTCAGTGACTCCGGGCTCTAGCCCCAGTGTCTTCCAGACAAAATTGTGTGTGTTCCTCTGGTTGTAATGATGTGGACGCTCGCAGGAGCTCGCGGAATAGCACACTAATCACTAGGTGGCAACACAAGACAGCATATGTTCTGATCTGTGGCAATGCAAGAGCAGTCCACTTGTAGACAGGGTGATTCTGGTCATCCAGCCCTGACTGTGTGAATGCAATGCATATAGCTGCTTGCTACATCCAATCTATCAGGTGTGTGACGTTTTTAGTGATCATAAACCCATCAGATAAGGCAAAATGTGATGTAGCAAGGTGGATAGAGACTGTAGAATCTCGCACTAATGAAATCGCCTGTAACATTTTGTTATGCAAACAGCATATATATGCCCTTTCTTGTCTGAATGTCCCTGCTGCTCTCAATTCCTTCAGGCACTCCCGAAAAGCACGTTCAAACTGCACTATTGGGCATATAATAAGACAGTAAACTACCTTGGTTCAGCCAGAATGTCTGACAGTGAACCTCATAGTGTAATAAACTTGACATAATAGTGAAATTAAATTCTACAAGTACACAATGGGCTTTTAAGAAGGCAGTCAACAATTCAGTTGACAACACATGTGTTTGATGAACCTGCTCTATTACATTTTTGTCTTCCTTTTTTTCATGTAGATTTCATCTTTCCCATAGTGACTATCTGTGGGTCAATGGACAGCTATTCACAGATCGTGGAGAACTGTCTCTGGCTAATTTGTGTGGCAAGTATTACAATCTAACATTATGGCTCTTACACTCTAAAAAAATGTTGGGACAAAATTGGTTTTTTGATTCAAAATGGTTTTTTGCAAAACCAAATTTCAATGCAAAATACCTTTTTGAATCTAAAAAACCTATTTTGTCTGGAAATTTTTAGAGTGTAGGCACCGTTCAGAATCGATTAGTGGGCAACCATTTAATAAACAGGGGAGACGACTTTTCCTTAATTGGCGGGAAATTATTTATTTCATGGTATCAGTGATTATTTATTTCAAGTCCCCAAATATTCATTCCTAATCAAGCAACACCTTGTTAAGAATTAACCCCACCAGACATTATTTATTTCAAGACTGCCCAAAGAGAATTAATTAAAATTTATTTATTTATTTCACCGAAACTGAGAAAACAATTATTTATTTTAAAAAATTCCAAGCTCCCCTTGAGATTACGTAAATAGTAGCTCTCTTATATTACTGGGGCAGGTGGAAGTTCAGTCAGAAATTGCTGACTAAACTTGTACCCCCATTAGATTTCCTGCCAATTTGGGCATAATATTATTATATGTGTTACCCTGTACGAGAATTCAGTTTATTTCCTGAATTTTTTTGTCATCTTGCAATTCTTAAGTCTTGATAATTTGTGGAAAAAGGTCCTAAAAGCAATTCCAGGATGTGTGTGATGATGAATGTCACTTGTGTGCATCATAGGCCAATAGCTGCCAATGTGTTGGCCTATATGAGAGAATTCATTTAATTCCTTGACATCTTTAATTATTCCTTCACATCTTTAATTTAATTCCTTCACATTTTTAATTTCATTGCTTGACATTTTTCCTCTCTCATCTATCAGTTCCAGTTACAAACAACAGATTTGAGATGCTCTTCCAATCGTACCGTCCACCGTCAGGTTTTCGATCTTCGGGATTTTTTGCGATTTATTATGTCATCACAGGAAATCCCACGGTGACGACCAATCTCCCGTTTGACATGACCTCTGAGAGCAACCAAACTGATGAAAATGGTATGTTAATGATATTTCGACATTCCTCATTCTATCGATGGCCAAACAGAACAACAAACGATGTCTGAATAATTCTGATCCCCCGTTTTTTACGTGTTTTTATTTTTCTAATGACAGGAAATCCCAGACTAACAACTAATCTGCCACTTGACATTACAACTGAGGGCAATCGATTTAATGAAAATGGTCAGTTGAAGATTTTTTGAAATTCAGTTTCACATCAGCCAACACCTATCAACCCAGAGAACCTAATAAGGGCTGGAATCTGTCATAAAAGCCAAATCTTGAAAAAGTTAATCTAGTTATGTAACAAATTACTTGCAAGAATGATGTAACAAATAGATTACCAGCTAGATTACTTTTAGGCTATAAGCTTCTGAACAAACCTTTGCGAATTCAAGCCAACAATGATGTCAATACTCTTTCGCAAATCTGTTCATGATTAAATAAGGTAAATATAGTGATACCTGTGTCATAAGATATCCACTTCTGCGGTCATGAGGCGATATCTCATGGAGGTATGAGTGTCTCTTTGTAGTATTTTTCAATTCGCCTGACCTCTTCCAATGCTTTGTTGGCAATGAATTCATCAATTCCTTTCTTCGATGTAATGACAAGTCTTCTAATGTATATCCCTATTTTCTTTTAGTTCTTTGATGTCAATATAATTAATGCATCAATACCAGTCTTCAATATAATGACACATCCTTTAATGCATATCCCTATTTCCTCTTAGTGTTTTGCAATTCTCCTGACCTCTTCCAATGCTTTGATGGCAAGAAGTGCATCAGTTCCGATCTTCAATGTGATGGGGAATTTCATTGCGATGACCAGAGTGACGAAGCATATGCTACTGCAAGGTGTGAAGGAGGTACATGGTGTTTCAAGTCTGTTTCAAGATAGATCGATAGCTCTTTTATATATGGTTATTATACTATTATTGAGAATAATAAAGAGCATGTGATATGTTGAAATAGTCACTGACTTTGCTACAGGTTTTCAAAGCTCTGTATAAACAGTTTGACAAAAAGGTTCCCCTTCACAAAACTTGAATATTTCAAAGATCTCCCCTCTGATTTTTATAAAAGTGGACCAGTTTGTAGGCCTGCATATTGGCATTGCAGTGGCTGTGTATTTGTAGCTTTGTCTGAGCCAGCAGACGCTGAGTAGCCTACATACAGTGTATACCCCTCTTTACAATGATTTTAATTTTAAGCTTATCCAAGAAAGAAACAACAAAAGGTGTTTAAATTCCTGTTATGATTTCTAAAAATGGGACAAAACAAGTCCTCAGTTGTGTACTCAGAGCTCTTTGTAGATTGGGGGATCAATGAAAAAATAATTTTCTTATTTTCAATTTGCAAACTGGCTTTGCCACATCATTGACAGTTTTCTGTTGGTCTCCTAATCTTCTTATTTGATGAAATACCTTAAGTCATTTAATATGTTTGTTATTGTCACTTATGCTGCGCGATATGATAAGTTCCGAATCAAATGATTTACCATATCTGTCACAAACAAAACATTTTTAATCCAGTGACATCACAGGACCAAGTTGAACGTACATTTTGAAACTGTTCGGGCCGCCCATCCGCAAACAGCTATAACATGATTGAGAAACAAATTTTCAGCATTCATGGTTAATTATAAACTTTTTTTTTCTGAGAGCTGAGAGATATCTGTCCGTCAGGAAGACTGTTCCTCTGATGGAATGTTTTCCATTATGTCCTGTAACGGAATTTAAATTTTGAAAATGGTTACGTCTTGTTTCATAAAAATCAGAGGAAGAATCTTGGGAGATATTCAAGTTATTTTAAGGGGGGAGGCTATCTTTGTTGAAATGCTTAGTTATATTATGCTTTTGCAGCTGAAGGACAGAAATCTGTTTTCCAAGCGGTCAATATCTCATCTTTGCCTCTCGACCTACGCACATATGGAATGAAAATAACCAAAGGTAATTGGATAGCAGAATCAGAAAGTACTGACAGAGACTATGGGCCACGGAGAAATCATGTATCAGGTAAGGTAATATTATTATCAACATCTGAACTGTCTTTTTAAACGCATCCTTATTAAGGAGCTTTAAGGGTAACAAAGAATCTGCAAACTTTGCTGTACGGCCAGTATGCTGTCTTATAGTGCAAGTAATGCACATAAAAATTTGGGAACAAACAGTTAAGTTTTCTGGAAGATTAGGTAGCTTTAGTGAATTTTAGTGCATGTTTTTTCTCGAATCGCCAAATCTTTCGATTGCTAAACGTTTAATGCTTGTAATTTCACACCAGGATGTCTAGTACATAAATATAGCATGCTATCCTATATTGTAACTGAATTGGTTTCTAGTCCAAAATTAAAGATTTTGTGATTAACTAGGTCGCTTCGCGTAGAGCAAACGATACAGAGTGTAGAGTCACCAAAGTAAAATTTATTTTCAGAAACGTTGCGGTTCGGTTTGTGGAAATCTGACCTTCCTCAGATGTTTTTTTAAAATTAGTGTACCTTTGCATCTTTACAGGATATTACTTGCGCACTGACTTCAGTCGTGAAACTACGGCAGAAATGGAATACGAATTGGCGCAGGACACATACCATGGCAGTGTCCCGTACTGCCTTACGTTCTGGTATAACATGAAAGGAAAGGATTCGGGGCAACTGAATGTCCTTTGGAGACCTGGAATTTACGCGTCTCATCCGATCTGGACGCGAATTGGCAATTTGGGTAGTTTCTGGCACAAGGCAGAGGTGGAAAGAGAGAGGAGGTTTAATAATGTAAGTATTGACTCAACAAAATTTTAATGTTCATGTTTGATTGATTGATAGATAGACAGATTCATTGATTGACAGATAGATTGATAGATTGATTAATTCATAGATTTATAGATTGATAGATTGATAGATTGATGGATAAATTGATTGATAGATATATTGAAAGATTGATTAATTGAAATGAAGATAGATTGATAGATTGATTAATTCATAGATTTATAGATTGATAGATTGATAGATAAATTGATTTATAGATATATTGATAGACTGATTAATTGAAATGAAAGATAGATTGATAGATTGATTAATTCATAGATTTATAGATTGATAGATTGATTGATAGATATATTGATAGACTGATTAATTGAAATGAAAGATAGATTGATAGATTGATTAATTGATAGATCGATTGATTAATTGATAGATTGATTGATATATTGATAGATAAGATTGGTTGATTGATTAATTGATTGATTGATTGATTGATTGATTGATTATTACATGTGTTGTTGCAGAGCACAAGTCTGCTAAACTCTGAAATTTAACTATCCACAATGTGGTTAGCCTACCAATGATATTTGTCACAGACAAAAGCGTATTGGACTAGCTCTCAGGAACCTGCAATGTATTTTACAATTTACATTGACTCAAGATTTACTTGTGGCAACAGGAGTTGTGCAGAATTTCAATATCTGTTGTTTTTTTCTTATTTTGATTTTAAAAAGTTGTTCTTGTAATAAAATTATTAACCTAAATTGTTGAATTGCCATGGCTTATTTAAATACCTTTACATATACAGTGGTCCCTGCGTTATAAGACCGCCCCTTCTGCGGTCATGAAGCGGTGTCTCGTTGGGGTGCAAAATGCACTATAAATACTACTTAGTGCGGAAGGAAGGCGGTCACATAAGACAAGGCGGTCTTACAACAGGGGGTCTTACAACGCAGGGACCACTGTATATTTTTTCAATTTGCCAGCATTTTCCACTTCAATGTAACTAGGTAATGATACTAATCAACTTTCCATCTAGGTGACCCTCTGTATTGTAGCAACAAGTGATTTTGAGAGTGTCCCTTGCTCTAAATTGTACTACCTGTATTTGCCATCCATTTAATTTTTATTCTAACAGCAAATAAATTATGTTTCAATGCCATGTTCTTGCAGGAGAAGATAATTTTTGAAGCCATCAGAGGAGGAGAAGAAAAGTCACAAATTGCCATCCAGGACATCTCAGTCATGCCAGGGCCTTGTCACAGCAATGTTGATCACGATGTAGCAGGTATAGATGGAGTTTGGGGATATGACAATATCAACTGATTTAATATTCTAGAGGATCCCCATGACAGACAGAACTATTTTATTTGACCAAATTAATTACATATTAGTACAAAACATTTTACAATAATTATAAGTGCGGTCAAGAAGACATGCACTTTGGCACTGGCCGCTGGCATGCATGCCACCTGAATTTTAAGTCGAAATTTCTGTACATGAATTAAATTTTATAAATGGCTGCTATTATTATTAAGAAACAATCAATTCATTATCTACAAATTGGATACTCACTCTATCATTTGTATATTTAAAACAATCAATGGGAGTACATATAATAGAATAGATTTATGATATACTAGAGGATCCCCATGCTTCTTGGAATAAAGAGATAGGCCTACAAATGAGTAGTAGTGTGCAGTATTGTGTTTTATCATTGTGGCGCTGACATGCATTGTCCTCCAGTGTAAATGATGATTGGAAAGGTGTTGCCGTCTGGTGAGTGGAGGATTACGAAAACTACTGTAGGTGCTGAACTCGTGGATGTTAAGTACTGTGAAGGTAAAAATCCGTAAAGGAAGAGTAAAGAGGAAGATTGATGTATGACATGGCCTGATCCATGGATAATTGAGGATTCCTATGCAGAAAGAAAAATCAGCCAAAAAGCTTAATTTCTAATATGGAATAGGATATATAGAATTAGCCGTTATGCTTTACCTGTACCAGCATGTACTGACAGACAGACAGACAGAACTATTTTATTTGACCAAATTAATTACATATTAGTACAAAACATTTTACAATAATTATAAGTGCGGTCAAGAAGACATGCACTTTGGCACTGGCCGCTGGCATGCATGCCACCTGAATTTTAAGTCGAAATTTCTGTACATGAATTAAATTTTATAAATGGCTGCTATTATTATTAAGAAACAATCAATTCATTATCTACAAATTGGATACTCACTCTATCATGTGTATATTTAAAACAATCAATGGGAGTACATATAATAGAATAGATTTATAATATACTAGAGGATCCCCATGCTTCTTGGAATAAAGAGATAGGCCTACAAATGAGTAGTAGTGTGCAGTATTGTGTTTTATCATTGTGGCGCTGACATGCATTGTCCTCCAGTGTAAATGATGATTGGAAAGGTGTTGCCGTCTGGTGAGTGGAGGATTACGAAAACTACTGTAGGTGCAGAACTCGTGGATGTTAAGTACTGTGAAGGTAAAAATCCGTAAAGGAAGAGTAAAGAGGAAGATTGATGTATGACATGGCCTGATCCATGGATAATTGAGGATTCCTATGCAGAAAGAAAAATCAGCCAAAAAGCTTAATTTCTAATATGGAATAGGATATATAGAATTAGCCGTTATGCTTTACCTGTACCAGCATGTACTGACAGACAGACAGACAGAACTATTTTATTTGACCAAATTAATTACATATTAGTACAAAACATTTTACAATAATTATAAGTGCGGTCAAGAAGACATGCACTTTGGCACTGGCCGCTGGCATGCATGCCACCTGAATTTTAAGTCGAAATTTCTGTACATGAATTAAATTTTATAAATGGCTGCTATTATTATTAAGAAACAATCAATTCATTATCTACAAATTGGATACTCACTCTATCATGTGTATATTTAAAACAATCAATGGGAGTACATATAATAGAATAGATTTATAGTATATACTAGAGGATCCCCATGCTTCTTGGAATAAAGAGATAGGCCTACAAATGAGTAGTAGTGTGCAGTATTGTGGTTTATCATTGTGGCGCTGACATGCATTGTCCTCCAGTGTAAATGATGATTGGAAAGGTGTTGCCGTCTGGTGAGTGGAGGATTACGAAAACTACTGTAGGTGCAGAACTCGTGGATGTTAAGTACTGTGAAGGTAAAAATCCGTAAAGGAAGAGTAAAGAGGAAGATTGATGTATGACATGGCCTGATCCATGGATAATTGAGGATTCCTATGCAGAAAGAAAAATCAGCCAAAAAGCTTAATTTCTAATATGGAATAGGATATATAGAATTAGCCGGTTGATAGGGGAAAGTAGAAAGGATTGAAATTGTGTAGTTTTGTTAAGTTGGTTTGTAGTGTCCTGATTTGTAACAAAGAACCTGTTTTGTATAGTTTATTTGATGCCTCCCTCTTGTGAGCCCAGGAAGAACAATCCACTAATACTGTTGCAGCCATGTGAATAGAGCTGTGTGGATAGCATACATGTGTGGATAGGGTGTTAGAAGTAAGAGATAGTTCTGTAAAGATAAAAAGACAGACAGACAGAACTATTTTATTTGACCAAATTAATTACATATTAGTACAAAACATTTTACAATAATTATAAGTGCGGTCAAGAAGACATGCACTTTGGCACTGGCCGCTGGCATGCATGCCACCTGAATTTTAAGTCGAAATTTCTGTACATGAATTAAATTTTATAAATGGCTGCTATTATTATTAAGAAACAATCAATTCATTATCTACAAATTGGATACTCACTCTATCATGTGTATATTTAAAACAATCAATGGGAGTACATATAATAGAATAGATTTATAATATACTAGAGGATCCCCATGCTTCTTGGAATAAAGAGATAGGCCTACAAATGAGTAGTAGTGTGCAGTATTGTGGTTTATCATTGTGGCGCTGACATGCATTGTCCTCCAGTGTAAATGATGATTGGAAAGGTGTTGCCGTCTGGTGAGTGGAGGATTACGAAAACTACTGTAGGTGCAGAACTCGTGGATGTTAAGTACTGTGAAGGTAAAAATCCGTAAAGGAAGAGTAAAGAGGAGATTGATGTATGACATGGCCTGATCCATGGATAATTGAGGATTCCTATGCAGAAAGAAAAATCAGCCAAAAAGCTTAATTTCTAATATGGAATAGGATATATAGAATTAGCCGGTTGATAGGGGAAAGTAGAAAGGATTGAAATTGTGTAGTTTTGTTAAGTTGGTTTGTAGTGTCCTGATTTGTAACAAAGAACCTGTTTTGTATAGTTTATTTGATGCCTCCCTCTTGTGAGCCCAGGAAGAACAATCCACTAATACTGTTGCAGCCATGTGAATAGAGCTGTGTGGATAGCATACATGTGTGGATAGGGTGTTAGAAGTAAGAGATAGTTCTGTAAAGATAAAAAGACAGACAGACAGAACTATTTTATTTGACCAAATTAATTACATATTAGTACAAAACATTTTACAATAATTATAAGTGCGGTCAAGAAGACATGCACTTTGGCACTGGCCGCTGGCATGCATGCCACCTGAATTTTAAGTCGAAATTTCTGTACATGAATTAAATTTTATAAATGGCTGCTATTATTATTAAGAAACAATCAATTCATTATCTACAAATTGGATACTCACTCTATCATGTGTATATTTAAAACAATCAATGGGAGTACATATAATAGAATAGATTTATAATATACTAGAGGATCCCCATGCTTCTTGGAATAAAGAGATAGGCCTACAAATGAGTAGTAGTGTGCAGTATTGTGGTTTATCATTGTGGCGCTGACATGCATTGTCCTCCAGTGTAAATGATGATTGGAAAGGTGTTGCCGTCTGGTGAGTGGAGGATTACGAAAACTACTGTAGGTGCAGAACTCGTGGATGTTAAGTACTGTGAAGGTAAAAATCCGTAAAGGAAGAGTAAAGAGGAAGATTGATGTATGACATGGCCTGATCCATGGATAATTGAGGATTCCTATGCAGAAAGAAAAATCAGCCAAAAAGCTTAATTTCTAATATGGAATAGGATATATAGAATTAGCCGGTGATAGGGGAAAGTAGAAAGGATTGAAATTGTGTAGTTTTGTTAAGTTGGTTTGTAGTGTCCTGATTTGTAACAAAGAACCTTTTTGTATAGTTTATTTGATGCCTCCCTCTTGTGAGCCCAGGAAGAACAATCCACTAATACTGTTGCAGCCATGTGAATAGAGCTGTGTGGATAGCATACATGTGTGGATAGGGTGTTAGAAGTAAGAGATAGTTCTGTAAAGATAAAAATCTGTAGAGGTTTTGAAAAGATGAAGATTGATGTATAGCATGGCCAGATTCATCAAGAATTGGCGATTTGTATACAAAAAGAAAATGTGAGCAAACAACAAAAATATCAGATAGGATGTATTTGGAAGTAACTTACTTACCAACTTGTGAATCTATGCTGACGACATCTGCTGTAAAATAATAAAATTATCACACATTTGTGGTATTGTAAGCAGTCTAGACTGAGTGACAAAGTCAGTGACACATAGAATGTTCAAGGGTGTTGTCTGAGGTGTATGAAGGTATTTCAATGCAACTGAGTAATACAGATTTTCTTCTCGAAAAGAAAGGCATGCAGATTTCAATTATAAAGGTTTATAACTCTATGTAAGTCAAAATTGTGTCATTTGATATTTGGAGGATCTTTTTTCAACATCTTCAGGGGCACCCAATGATCTGTTATACCAATTATCTGTTATGCAGGTGCCCAGCTGGCTGACAGACTGTCAGCTAGGATGTTCCCAGCTGGCAAAGTTGTCAGCTGGGATCCAATTTTTGGCATCCAACCGATGAAATTTGCCATCAGGTAATGAGAAAGCTGTTGAGGTGGCTGGCTGGGGAAAAAAATGATTTATATCAGCTGACAGGGAGGTGCTGAATGACGCTTGGGCTGGCTGGCAACCAGCAGGCAGCATAACAGATATTTTCTCCCAGTTGTATAAAAAATGAATCGAAGTGTCACAAAAGATGTGCAACCAGGAGCTTACACTGGTATGGGAATCATACTATTAATACACGGACCCCTTACGCTACTCCAACCAAACTACTGATTTCCCAGCCATGAAACTTTGCAAGCATCTTCTTACAACTGCCTACAATGTCCTTAGCCAGGTTTGGTGCTTCAATCTTATCAAAATCATAATACTCTCCTGAAAACAGCCCCCCCCCCCCACCAATTTCATGGCATGGCTAAGGCTGGCTTCATGGGTATAATGCTAGTTATATTAACACACTGTCATGAGGTGCCCCTGCATATTGGAAACATGTGTGTATGGCCTGCCCAGATTTCCTAATTCCTAATTTCAGGGTACTTCTATTTCCTAATTCCTCATTTCAGGGTACTTCTATTTCCTAATTCCTCATTTCAGGGTACTTCTATTTCCTAATTCCTCATTTCAGGGTACTTCTATTTCCTAATTCCTCATTTCAGAGTACTTCTATTTCCTAATTCCTCATTTCAGGGTACTTCTATTTGAAACCAAAAGGATCTTCAGCATCTCTGACACTGACCAGCCCCGTCATTACAGGAAGGAGAACTTCATGTCTGGTGTTCAAGGCTTTTTCCGCACAATATAACCTCATAACTGCCTCAATATATGCAGGATCCCACAAAGAGTCATCATTTTTCTTCACCTTCGGATCAACAGAATGGAAAATGTTTAAACTGGATATATCTATAATGGACATATTTGATCCCTACTATGTGAGTGTGCATGCTTCTTAGAGCAGATACATTATCATGATTGTTACAGCCAGGAATAACAAGTGCTTACAGAATTGCACTGACATGTTCTTTGTGAGGTCATATACCTATCCAGTATCCATGCCATGCTATTCTTTATGATTCATGAGCAATTTATGAGGTCATATCCTATACTTTCAATTCTATCAAAACAAGTCACCCACTGAGTCACAGCACTCACAACGAATGACACGCGCTTATGGAATTGGACAGAAATGTTTCTTGAGATCATATCCCAATGCATGCCATGTTTATTCTTCTACTCATATGCTGTTAATGACATCAATGGCAGATCCAGACAGGGTAGTTTGGGGGGGGGCATACTCTATACTTGCAATGCTATCAAACAAGTCATCAACTGGGTATCAGTGAGGTCACAAGTTGCCCAATGACAAATTGACACTTCATTTCAATGTAATTGACTGGGCTTCTTGTGAGGTCAATGGTGTCCCCTTGTCACAGCTGAGTGTAAGTACTTGTCATTCGTCAACTGTAAGTTCTCGTCATTCCTTTACTTTAAACATTACCACGCCCAACCTAATTGGTATATGGGTGTGACTTTTCCTAATGCTACATATGATACTTAAAAAATGTTAAGTGTATTGTGTTGGCAGAACATTTTATAGAATGATACTGTTCTTTGAGGGAAGTTAAAGGGTAAAAGAAAAAGGGTGTAAGCGGCACTACGACTACGGGCATCATAATACTGTTTACTTACACCCTTCTGAGGTTACAGGTAGACCAGAATGGTGTAAGTACTTCATAAATTCTATTTACACCCTCTTGGCTTTCACCTCTTGCAATGTCAAAAAATTATTTTTACAGATTCTATTTAACTTCACATATTTCTTTTCAGATTACTTTAACTTCTGAAAGTGAAGGGATATTCTATGATGATTTTGCCTACATGAATTTGCCTTGCTCCTACCTTGGTGAGACAGTTTAAAAAATTATCAATTAAATAAAATTAAATCTTTGATGTTATTCAGGATATCAATCTACTACCAAAAATAAAAGGTTTATTTGATTTAGTTGAAATTGATGGTCCAACAATGTGAAGATCGGTTTTGTATGCTAACAATGGAAAATATCCTAATAAAAAATATATATTAAGATGCATCTTTAATGCAATTTAGAAAATCGGTCGGTGTTTAGTCCCTCTTTGGGGGAACTAATGTTTTCAGTTGCATGTGGCTACATGTTTATATGAACAACATCACAATACAGTTGAGGTCAAATGTATTCATACAGCGAGGGTTGCTGTTTTCAAAGTGATGTGGCATCGTAAAATCTGCCTATATTGGAATGAAAACACTACAGATTATTTGTTGTGTTTGTTTTTCAACTCACGGAGTGAAAAAACCAGAATAAAATATGATTTGAAATTGTTAAGAGGCTCTGAATTCAAAATGTCCAAAATTTGGTGGGTCAAAAGAAATCATACACTTGGATTTTTCTCCAATATTTGCAAAATAAGCATTGGGAAACCAACTAAACAAAGGAAATTGATGTCAGAAAGTGATGCCTCAATAGTACACGGCCTTATGTCATTTAGCGGTATTTTTTGAAAAGCCTAACAATCTTGTACTTTTTGGAAACCTGAGGAGTTGTAGTAACATTTTTTGCTGGATGCCAATTTTTCCCATGGCAACCAAAACAGGAATTTGTTACCATAGCAACCAAGGTCAGTTTTTCTAAAAATTTAATAATTTTCATATTTTGTTAAAACCATGGCCCAGAACCAGAATCTAAGTATCAGGATTAATAAATGCACAAAATCTGATTTTTTTGGTCAAGTGACCTTTGACATCCAGGGTCGTTGTCATGGTAACAAATGCGACCAAAGGTCAAAATTCAAGGTTTTTTAATCTCAGCTGAACTTTACGGACCTCGCATTGCCCAAGTTACCATCAATTTCAACAATCATTGGAGTCATTAGTGGAACCAGCATGTGTACTGTTTCTATACATATGCACATTACAGTGGTGGCCATGGAAACCAGGTTAGAAGCAAAACTTCAAAGTCATGTCTGCTCAGTAACGTCTAAATTGACTAATTGGGCAACTTTGATATCACCAATGTACTATTTTATCACACCTGGGGTTGAGATATTTTTTAAGTTTTGCATTTATTTAAGTTACTGAAATATTTTTTTGGCCTGAAGTTGGAATTGTCTCCTCCTGCTCCTTGTCTGTGGTTTCCATGGCAACCGTTTTTATATGTTGTGTTATTTTGGTAAAAATCTCCAAATTTCACCTTAAATGTGTATAAGAAACTGTCTGTTTTGTATGAAAAAATATTCTAGGATAAAAAGGGGTATATGTGATCACATGACCTCATCAATTAGAGATCCAGGTGATCTTGAAAGTGAGGCTCAAAGGTAAGAAATGTGTTATTACATTGACGTCAAAGTAAAAACATGACAAGTTATTGTCAGTAGGTCACCATCATTAGTTTGGTTGCAATGGCTGTTAATTTTATTTTCTAGATATATCAGCTTCCAGAATTTCTGATTTTCAAAAAATATTGGTTGCCTTGGTAACCGGACTGAATGCACTTGAGACAAATACAAGGATTTATTTTGCATAAACTAAAATTTACAAACATCATACTGGCAGATTCTAATCAATTTCATCAACAATTTGTGTATAAATATGCTGCAACAGTGTGTCTACTCTTTCAATAGATGTACAATTCATTGGTAGCCATGGTAACCAGGTTATAGCCAGAACAACTAGGTATAGTTTAATTGACAAATGTGACATATTGGGTTGCCTAAGATAAGATAATTCTCAAACTTTTCTGTCACTTATTTATGATATTCAGTTCTATTTTTCTTTTTTTAAATGTTGAGATTCTTCCAGTTCCTCACCATGGTAACCATGACAACAGTTTAGAAGAGCCTCATATTTTAGATAAAAATAAACAAATCTCAAAGTTTTACCAAAAAAGAAGCTGACAAGGGCCTGTACTTTAAATTAAAGAATTTATTGTCCAAGGAAAATTATCCATGCCATGATATCCTGTTGCCATGAATGTTACTTTATAAATCAGAGATAATGTTCAGTTTAAAAATGAGGCTCATAGTCACTGATATCCAAAAGAAAATATTAAGACAATGATGCTAATTAAGAAATAAGGGCAGGTGATGATTGTTACATTCGAAGAATTATGAGTACATTACTTATATTCAGCTGTTTGTGGCCATCAATGACCTCACAACAGGCCCTATTCATTGCATTGAAATGAGATGTCAATTTGTCATTGAGTAACTTGTGATTCAGTAGATTGCTTGTTCTGATAGCATTGAGAGTATAGGATATAAACTGCGCCTCATGTACTGCGTGTGAGTCACAGAGAATAACATTACATTGATAGGGATATCACCTGAAGAGGGTCATCTGTTCTAGAATATTTGAGAAGAATGAGACTGTTCTTCTACTGTTATTGTATATATAATAATTATATATCATCAGTGTTGTATTTTTTATTCACAACAATGTACTGGGTAATTGGTTGCCAATGCCATGGTATGCATTTGAGAGGCTCAATTGGTCTATTAAGAAATGGATTGATTGACTGATCTGGCACATTTTTAATACAACTTACAAAAATCAGTTCAAATTAAACAAGTTTTTTTTGGGCTAAAATTCTTTTTCAGGAAATTTAAAAATATAAAACAATTTCTATAACTGGTGAATATGTGTAATTTCTTGGTGAAGTTGAGCACTTGGGAAACATGAAAATCTGGTTAATGGTAATTTTGAGTCTGCTGGTTAAAAAAAATTGGGGTGCCATTTTGTCACTGTTCCAACTTTTTAAGGACTCCAAATTTGTCGAATTAAGACACTCTGAATGCCATGTCAATGAAGAAATTTGATGTCAAAACTAAATCTAACAATCTTCAATTAGCTCCAAAAATCATAACCACAGCTGCTATAGTGCTCCAGTAGCAAACACAAGACTCATAATATCCAATAATGCCGGTTACTAGCTGAAAGTTTCAGTGAACAGTGGCTTTATTTATTGTGACAGGAAATGTGTCAATATTTTGGGGGGAAAGTGTCTCCTTCATAACATTAATGTATGCATTGTATAGTCCTATCATGAATATTTTTCTATTCCTTTTGTAAGAATAGTAAAGTACAAATAGCATTGGCGATGAGATAAGTTCACATTAAGCATACATAATAGTAATGTATTGAATTGACAGGTATGTCTTGACCGTTTCTTATATAAATTATTTTTAAAATCCTTACACTTTCTGGAAGGCTGTGCCACACTGCAGCCACACTGCAGCCACAGCAATGATGCTGGTTTTGAAAATGCTCTGTTCTTTACCCTGCTTTCCTTACTGCCTTTTGATCTTTTTTGGTTTGGTATTCATGAGTTCATTCATCATTTTGAGGTACTGATGTGCTAGACCATTCACAGCTTTCCAAATAGCAGTCATGAGTTTGAATTGGATACTTCTTTCCTTTGTCCACAAATTTGACCTCTTTTTTAGTCCTTCAGTCAGTCGAACAGCTGAGTTTTGGGAAAACTGCTGGTCTAAGTTTTGGGCAACTTTGAGTTTGTCAGTCAATAGATTGAAAGAACCATTGGTAAGACAATCCATTGCTGTCAGGCCAAACCATTACTGGTATGTTTCATTTTGAGTCAGATTACATTTTAAAAGGTGAGGGGTGATTCTCACATTGATCGCTGTTTTGATTGACTTCTTGTTCAGTAACTTCCAACTAGTGATCTTGATTAAATGCTATGTTGTCTTGATGATAACAGACTTGCTTAATCCTAAAGAAACAGTTGGAAATTGATGAAAATTAGGAGTACAATACTTATCTTTTCAAAACAGATATACTTATACACTTTTGGTTGATGACCCTCCTTTTTATTACAGCAGTCGGACAACACGATCTACATGTCAGATTTGACCTTCTCTGCCTTGATACCATGATAATGTATGGTAAATGTAAAAAAGATTTTTTTTGAAGAATGAAACGAGAACATTTCTTTAAACCCAACCGATCAGCCTCCCAAATGTTAGGTCTGGAAACAAGGCTCATGAAACACTTTTCTTTTTTACTGTTTAAGGCAGCAAACTTCAGCATTGGGCTTTATGAGCCACATTCTAAAAGAAATAATTTTATACCAAGATTAGGCTACATCATATTGGAGAAATTCGATTGGTAAATTTCAATGAAAAAGAACCATGCCCACTGTTAGTGGGAAGAAGGCTACACTGTGCTGCACACATAGTTGTTTCTCAAGAAAGTAGGATGGATACTGGGCAGTGCCCTACTATTTTACACACATTTGTGACATCCATAGAATGGTTGAAGTCACCTCATGGTAATTTCGGAAAACAATTGTCTCAGTAAGAAAGGAAATAATTTAATTCACTGTTCAGCTTAAAAAAGATGTTTGACCCTAAAAACACAGAAATTGTGGCAGAATATTTCACTAGGGCAGAATAATGATTCTTGGCCTTTAATTTCCTCTTATTTGTCTCTCATATGCATTCAGTCTGGTTACCATGGCAACAAATATTTCAATAATTAAATAATATGGAAACTGATATATCTACAAAATAGAATTAACAGCCATTGCTTCCAAAATATTGATGGTGACCTACGGGCAAAAACTTGTTATTTTATTACTTCGCCGCCAATGTAACAATGCATTTGTTATCTTTGAACCTCACTTTCAAAATGACCTGGATCCCTAACTGTTGTGGTCATGTGATCACATATACCCCTTTTTATTAAAGAATATTTTTTCATATGAAAAAGACAATTTCTTATATATATTTGAGGTGAAATTTGGAGATTTTTACCAAAATAACACAACATATAAAAACGGTTGCCATGGCAACCACAGACAAGAAGCAGGATGTGACAATTCCAACTTTAGGCCAAAAAAATATTTTTGAAACATAAATAAATGCAAAACTTAAAAAATATCTCACCCTAGGTTTGATAAAATAGTACATTGGTGATATCAAAGTTGCCCAATTAGCAAATTTAGACGTGACTGAGCAGACATGACTTTGAAGTTTTGCTTCTTACCTGGTTTCCATGGCCACCAATGTAATGTGCATATGTATAGAAACAGTACACATACTGGTTCCACTAATGACTCCACTGATTGTTAAATTTGATAATAACCTGGGCAATGCCAGGTCCGTAAAATTCAGCTGAGATTAAAAAACCTTTAATTTTGACATTTGCTCACATTTGTTACCATGACAACGACCCTAGACCTCATAGGTCACCTGACCATAAAAAGTCCCTTTCAAGGAAGTATTAACCCTGATATTCTGATTTTGGCCGTTGACAATAATTATCTTGAAATATGAAGATTTGTCAAGTTTTTTAAAAAATTGACCTTGGTTGCTATGGCAACATATTTCACCTCTGGTAACCATGGAAAAAATTGGCATCCACCCAAAAAAGATAGCACAACACCCAAGGATTCCGAAAAGTATAGCATTGTTGTACATTTCAAAAAATACCGCTACCCCCTTTTTTGTACCATAAGGCCATGTACTACAATGTCTGATGAGGTTTTGTTAATTTCTGAAAGGCAACAAATTGACTGACCTTGGATGTGATAAGTTACTGCTCACATATTTTATTTAAAATTTCAATATATTTTGAACAGAAAAAAAACAACAAGCAGAAAATACATCGAAACAATGGCAATCAAATTCAGAGAGTCTGGGCGCTGATATCATGTGGTATGTGAACAATTTAACAGGCCAATGTCTTCATCTAGATGACCATCGAGGGCTCTGCAGCCTATCGGTCAACAGAATCATTGCATAAATAGTAAATAGATGGGACCTATCTGCAAAACAAGAATGCATTTTGGTCAAAAAGGTGGATCACACCCCAAAATTAACAAAGAAGGAGTTCTGTGGAGAGTTACAGGCATAGTGGACAGAGCTGTGGGCAAGCATTGTCAAACACACTTTGCCTCAACACAGCCTGATGGCCTTCAATGCAATAAAAATGTCACTTCATCTGGTTTCAAGTACCGCAAAGATTCATAACGCATCCCAAAAATCTTTCTCCTAGTTCATGAAATTATCAGAGGTAAAATTGTATGTTTTGTTTTGGTGCATTGGCTCTTCTTTGCATTAAGACCTCTTAGAGGGCATGTTGGTGCAATGTTCATTTGTTAGTGCTTGTGGACAGCTATGTCCCCTGTGTCCATAATTCTCCACAGAGCTCTTTCATTGTTTATTTGGGCTGTTTGTTTAATACCATACTGACTAAAATTCATTGTCTGACAGACAGCCTCCATCCATTTCCCTCATGTGCAGTGATTCTGTTGACAAATTTTTGTGAAATTGTTCAGATACTGCATGCAATTTGTTTCCTGGCCATTTGAACTCAATTTTTCACCTTTTCATGTATTTGCCACATGCTTTTTCCTTTAAATAAGTTTTGAAAAATGGAAATAATATATGTAAGTAAGTAACTTATCACATCCCTCGAGAAAAATTAGGTCTGTCAACAGTTTGCATTTCAGAAATTTACAAAACATAATCAAGCATTGAGGCATCCATTTCTGACATCAATTTCCATTGTTTAGTTGGTTTACCGATGCTCATTTTGCATATATTGGAGAAAAATCCACGTGTATGATTTCTTTTGACCCACCAAATTTTGGACGTTTTGAATTCAGAGCCTCTTAACAACTTCAAATCATATATGATTCTAGTTTTTTCACTGCCATGAGTTTAAAAACAATCACAACAAATAATCTGAAGTGTTTTCATTCCAATATAGGCAGATTTTACGATGCCACATAACTTTGAAAACAGCAGCCCTCGCTGTATGAATACATTTGACCTCAACTGTATAGGTTACAAGGTCATCATCTTAGTGGTAGACCATTGTAGAGGGTTCCATGAACTGTGAGGTAATCTAACAACCTGTACAGTAGTCCCTGAGTTATAAGACCGTCCCTTCTCCGGTCATGAAGCCGCTATTGTGGGGGTGCGGTCTGTCATCCGGATGCAAAATGCTGATGCTGTTCAGATAAACATGTTTATATGAACATTGAACACCATCACTATATAGGTTATAAGGTCATCTTCTTGGGGATGGAGACCTAATAACCTTTATTGTGATGGTGTTCACTTAAACACTACATGTTTATATGAACACCATCACTATATAGGTTATAAGGTCATCTTCTTGGTGATGGAGACGTAATAACCTTTATTCTGATGGTGTTCACTTGAACACTACATGTTTATATGAACACCAACCTAATAACCTTTATTGTGATGGTGTCATCTGTCAGTTCACTTAAACACTACATGTTTATATGAACACCATCACTATATAGGTTATAAGGTCATCTTCTTGGGGATGGAGACCTAATAACCTTTATTGTGATGGTGTTCACTTAAACACTACATGTTTATATGAACACCATCACTATATAGGTTATAAGGTCATCTTCTTGGTGATAGAGACGTAATAACCTTTATTCTGATGGTGTTCACTTGAACACTACATGTTTATATGAACACCAACCTAATAACCTTTATTGTGATGGTGTCATCTGTCAGTTCACTTAAACACTACATGTTTATATGAACACCATCACTATATAGGTTATAAGGTCATCTTCTTGGTGATGGAGACCTAATAGCCTTTATTGTGATGGTGTTCACTTAAACACTACATGTTTATATGAACACCATCACTATATAGGTTATAAGGTCATCTTCTTGGGGATGGAGACCTAATAGCCTTTATTGTGATGGTGTTCACTTAAACACTACATGTTTATATGAACACCATCACTATATAGGTTATAAGGTCATCTTCTTGGTGATGGAGACGTAATAACCTTTATTCTGATGGTGTTCACTTGAACACTACATGTTTATATGAACACCAACCTAATAACCTTTATTGTGATGGTGTCATCTGTCAGTTCACTTAAACACTACATGTTTATATGAACACCATCACTATATAGGTTATAAGGTCATCTTCTTGGGGATGGAGACCTAATAGCCTTTATTGTGATGGTGTTCACTTAAACACTACATGTTTATATGAACACCATCACTATTTAGGTTATAAGGTCATCTTCTTGGTGATGGAGACCTAATAGCCTTTATTGTGATGGTGTTCACTTAAACACTACATGTTTATATGAACACCATCACTATATAGGTTATAAGGTCATCTTCTTGGTGATGGAGACCTAATAGCCTTTATTGTGATGGTGTTCACTTAAACACTACATGTTTATATGAACACCACCACAATATACACTGTAAATTTTGAATTTTCAGTTAGCTTAATTGATTGAGTGAGATGGTTGCACATTTCCTTTGAGCCAAGATAGCTCGTTGTTTGCAAGTTATAATAACATAAAGATTATCATAACTCAAAACAGCAAGCTATCATGGCTCAAACAAATTGTGCAACCATCTCACTCAATCATTTGAGCTAACTCAGAATTTCAGAATTTACAGTTTAGGTTATTAGGTCATTGTCTTGGTGGTGGAAACCTAATAACCTTTATTGTGATGGTGTCATCTGTCTGTTCCAACCTCTGTCTTTCATTGGCTCTTCCAACACCATGTGAAAGAGTGCCATCAGTTTCTGTGCAGGTTCAGGGTTTCTAAATATTGATATTTAATTCATATGTTTTTGCTCCATTGTGATGTTTGCACTAAATGAGGTGGATCATTACGATTATGTGATCTTAAACTACTTATAGTTTCATGCTTAGTTTTACAAAAGTTACCAAAATCATAAACCTTCAAATTTATATAAGCCACATCTTGCATAGTAGAGGCCCTTGGATGACCCCCCTTAAAATTCCACCAGTCACACCTGGAAATAGAATACAAACAGATTCACATTTTGTGTCATTGGTACTATCGAACATCTGAAGATCTAATTTGCTTCATGGTGCTTATTTCTTAATTTTTCAGACATTGCAAAATGTGAAACTAATGAGTACATGTGCGGACGAAATTTGGAATGCATAAGACAGTCAGAGGTAAGAAAGAGTACAGGCCGACCCCTGATAGACTAGTCTCACTTGTCATTAAGATATCCAAAGGTGCCATGCTCTGATAGAGCCTGTTAATTTCATCTGGACAGAAAATAGGTCACTCTTGGACTAGACCAATCAGAGAAGTTCTTACAAATTCCAACTTTAAGAGAACTTCCCTGATTGGCTGACTCCACAAGTGACCTCTATTCTGTCCAGATGAAGTCAGTGAACCAGTTAGAGCATGGCACCTTTGAGTATACACTAGTGACAGATAATAAAAGACTCTTGTTAGCTCTTGTTAGGCATTGGCCTGTAAATACACTTGTGACAAATAGAGAAAAGGCCAGTAAGAGCATGACACCTTTCAGTATACACTAGTGACAAATAGAGAAAACTCTTTTGTTATATTAGGCGTTGGCCAGTGGTAAGAGTAAAAATTATCATCTGGAGAATTTTGCACGCACCATTCAGTCTATGAAAATTAAATTGGACATAATTTTTTTTTCTTTTAGGTTTGTAATGGAGAAAAAGATTGTGAATATGGAGAAGATGAATACAATTGTAAGTAAAATGATAGTCTGCAGGGGCGTAGATCCTGGGGGGGATGGGGGGATGCATCCCCCCCTAGGATGAGCCGGGGGGGATGATCATATGATTATCCCCCCCTAGAATCTCAAATCATTACTACTTGGTCTTCAGAATTATTAGCTATATTTAGATGTTTATGCCATAATACTTGTTGGATGTTAGGAGAAAATACATCCTTCAGGTTGCTCAGAATTTACCTTCCAATAATCTAAAGTATTTTGGTTTCTGGACCCTCTGGGGGCCCCGAAATTCTCCGCCGCGCAATTTTCTTCCCGCTTGGCATAACGCGTAGTACCCTTATGCCGAAATCATCCCCCCCTACAAAAATGAAAAATCTACGTCCCTGATAGTCTGTAAGTACTTACAGTAGACGAACATCAAGTGCTTACAGAGTTGGACTCAAATGTTCCTTGTGAAGTCACAGCCCTATCAATGCCATGTTAAACTATATGACGTGTAAGCAGTCAGTGACATCATTGCCTATACTAGCAATGTTATCATGGCAAGCCATTTGATGTGTCACTCCACTCTCCAATGAGGTCACAAGTTGCCTAATGACAAATTAACACCTCATTTCAATGTATTTGATAGGACTTGTTGTGAGGTCATTGAAGCCCAATTGCAACAGAATGTAAGTACTCGTCGTTCGTCTACTGTAAGCGAGCTTACTGATACGTGCGGCTGTGTGCCACTGCGCCATGTGCTGTGTGCCATGCAGGCAGCGACGATTCTCACCATAATAATGTGCTGGTCAACCAACTAGGTTTAATTACTGCTGTTGTTCATCCCTTAAGTAACCAAAAAGAGTTTCTCTTTTTTGGATACTCAAGGGTTCAACAAAAACAGTCCCCCTTTACGATAACTTGGCATGTCTCAAAGACCTCTTCTATGATCTTTATGAAAGTCAGCTAGTTTGTAGGTCTTCATATCTACAGTGTCTGTGTATATTCATAACTTGACTGCTTCATGTTGTCTGAGCCAGCAGACCATGAATGCATGTATACCCATATTTACCAATTTTTTCATTTTTGGCTTGTCCAAAGTAATCTTTACGAACATGTGCTCAAACACCACTCCAATGATTTCTAATGCCAGTCTTCATATCAGCTGTTCACGAAATTGATTGAGATACAAATATTCTCCTGATACTTGATGAAGGATATCCAACTGGTGGCTGCCTCGCTTGGTGAAATTGGTCATATCCATTAGAAAAGCCAATAATATTATACTGCTATTATACACTCACCAGCAAAAGAAACGCAACACTTGATTTTAGCTCATATTTTTGCTTTTTTTTTTGTCAAAACCAAATTAATGGCATTGATTCTATTCTCGACAAGCATAATTGTACCAAAAATCATTCAACTGCGAGCATTTCCTGTCTTTCTCTGGTCCATTTTATCAAATTTGAGATTTTGCAAAAATAGAAAACTTACATTCATCTTATAACCAAAAGGATGATGTCATTCGAAAGTCTGCCTAATAAAGGACCAAAAACCGAAAAATCACTTCAGAAACTTCATTTTTAGATTTTACACGAAACTTTGAAATTTAGCGTTTCACCAAGTTTGAAACAAGGTGATGAAAATGATTCAGTTTCATGCCTTTTTAATTGTGATATTTTTGTGAAATTTTCACACGATGTATCCTTTATTAGGCAGACTTTCGAATGACATCGTCCTTTGGTTTCACAAAGACCTGTGAAGCATCATAGCAACCAGTGTTTCACAAAGACCTGTGAAGCATCATAGCAACCGGTGCCTTCGCAAAGACCTGTGAGGCATCATAACAACCTTTGGTTTCACAAAGACCTGTGAAGCATCCTAGTAACCAGTGCCTTCGCAAAGACCTGTGAGGCATCATAGCAACCAGTGTTTCACAAAGACCTGTGAAGCATCATAGCAACCTGTGTTTCACAAAGACCTGTGAAGCATCATACCAACCAGTGCCTTCGCAAAGACCTGTGAGGCATCATAACAACCTTTTGTTTCACAAAGACCTGTGAAGCATCCTACTAACCAGTGCCTTCACAAAGACCTGTGAGGCATTATAGCAACCGGTGTTTAACAAAGACCTGTGAAGCATCATAGCAACCAGTGTTTCACAAAGACCTGTGAAGCATCATAGCAACCAGTGCCTTTGCAAAGACCTGTGAAGCATCATAGCAACCAGTGTTTCACAAAGACCTGTGAAGCATCCTAGTAACCAGTGTTTCACAAAGACCTGTGAGGGATCATAGCAACCGGTGTTTCACAAAGACCTGTGAGGCATCATAGCAACCAATGTTTCACAAAACCTGTGAAGCATCATAGCAACCAGTGTTTCACAAAGACCTGTGAAGCATCATAGCAACCAGTGTTTCACAAAGACCTGTGAAGCATCATAGCAACCAGTGCCTTCGCAAAGACCTGTGAGGCATCATAACAACCTTTTGTTTCACAAAGACCTGTGAAGCATCCTAGTAACCAGTGCCTTCGCAAAGACCTGTGAGGCATCATAGCAACCGGTGTTTCACAAAGACCTGTGAAGAATCATAGCAACCAGTGTTTCACAAAGACCTGTGAAGCATCATACCAACCAGTCCCCTCGCAAAGACCTGTGAGACATCATAACAACCTTTTGTTTCACAAAGACCTGTGAAGCATCCTACTAACCAGTGCCTTCGCAAAGACCTTTATAGCAACCGGTGTTTCACAAAGACCTGTGAAGCATCTTAGCAACCTTTTGTTTCTCAAAGACCTGTGAAGCGTCACAGCAACCAGTGCCTTCGCAAAGACCTGTGAGGCATCATAGCAACCAGTGTTAAAAAAGACCTGTGAAGCATCATAGCAACCAGTGTTTCACAAAGACCTGTGAAGCATCATAGCAACCAGCGCCTTTGCAAAGACCTGTGAGGGAACATAGTAATCTGTGCCTTCGTAGAGACCTGTGAGGCACCATAGCAACCAGTTTTTCACGAAGACCTGTGAAGCATCCTAGCAACTATTGCCTTCGCAAAGACCTGTGAAGCTCGTAGCAACCAGTGTTTCATAAAGGCCTGTGAAGCATCATAGCAACCAGTGTTTCACAAAGACCTGTGAAGCATCAAAGCAACCAGTGTCTCAAAAAAGACCTGAGAAGAATCATAGCAACTAGCGTTTCACAAAGACCTGTGAAGCGGCATCATGCCAAATAAATCAAAGTTGTACTCTGATGTCCTGCGCATTGGATTAAAAGAATCAACCGAGACTCTCTCACTTGCGAGGTTTCAGAATGGAAGTAACTCTTGTCAGAATAACTCAATCAGACTTACTAACCGTTTTGAAATCCTGTCAGAATCTACTACTCATCGCAGTTCCTCAGACAACCATCCTCTAAACACTTCAAACAACATTTTAAGAGCCTGTGTGTGGAATGCTCGAAGTCTTAGACAAAAAACCCAGTCTGTGAATGATTTTAGGAACGAATTTAACTTGGATATCTTTCTCTTCACTGAAACATGGCTGAAAGCAGATGATAAAGTCGAAATTGGTGAACTAGAAAGTAATGGTCAATGCTTTTTTCTATGCTCAGCCCGAGAAGGTAGACAAAGGGGTGGAGTTGGCTGCATTGTCAAATCAAGTCTACATGCAATAAAAATTGAAAGTGTGAAAACAAGGACTTTTGAGCACATGGAAGTCCAACTGAAATTGATTGGAAAAATTGTAACAATCCTACTTGTATATCGCCGTGAACCCTCTAACCAAAATAAGTACAGCTTGACTGAATTCTATGAGGAATTCACAAATTTTGTCGCTGGTCATCAAACAAGTCACAATGAAATTATTATAACAGGTGATTTAAACTTTCATATGAACAAAGAAGAATATAGCAAAGCCATCCAATTTAGGAATATCTTAGAAATGTTTGATCTTGAACAACATGTTACATCTCCAACTAATAAAAGTGGAAACACTTTGGACCTAGTTATAACCCGTAGAAATTCAAGTCTCAAAGATTGTGTGGTTGGTGACCTGCTTTCTGATCACCACTGCATCCTTTTCAACATCGCATTGGCTAAAGGCAAAAATCCGAAAAAGAAAATAGCATTTCGAAAAACTAAGGATATTAATATACCAAAATTCAAGAATGATATCCGTCTGCATCTTGCTAAGAATGGTCCACAACTACAAATGGCTAACGATCTGAGCAGTCTTGTGCTTTTATTCAACTCGACCAGTAAGGTGCTGGACAAACACGCACCAATTAAGATCAAACAAGTAACACTTCGAAAACCAACACCTTTCACTAATGCTGATATAAAGAATCTTAAGACCAGCAAAAGAAAGGCAGAAAGAAAGTGGAGACGCACCAGACTTCAGACAGACTGGGAAATATTTAAAGAAAAACAAAATGATTTAAACGAGAGACTCAATCAACTTAAAACAGATGACCTGAAGACAAAGATTGAAAAAACGAAGGGTAATTCAAAGGCTATGTTTAAGATACTTAATTCAAGCCTTAACAGAAAACAAGAACTTCCTTTACCACATCACGTAAACGAAAAAGATCTTGCAAATGATTTCAACAAGTTCTTTGATGACAAAATCAAGAAAATTAGATGCAAACAGCACAACCATTGAAAACAATGTTGAGACCCATTCAGGCCAAAGGCTACTTCAATTCAAAACACTCTTTTTTTTTTGAGTTGATTTATTCAGTAAGAGCATAAAATACGCCCTCACCATGGATTGCACAGAAAAGCTATGAAGCTTATTTCCACTGTGGTCCATTTGGTGAACATGGCGAGCTTCAAAAAATGTGCACTACAGGGGAGTGTGCTTAGACAGAAATTGTGTAGTAACATAATAAGGTGCAGCGACAATAATTATAGTTACTAGTAATCAATAAAGTCCAGATTTTCAATTGAGTGGGCCTGAAATTTTAGAAATGATCTTACCGATTTTTTAAAGCTGTCTTTACTGGATGATAATTTAATGCTGTTAGGCAGGTTGTTCCATTCCTTTGCACCGACTGTGCTGAAATTAAAAGCTGCTATGCCTCTTGCCCTCGGAACAATAAAACAATTTTGGTTTGATCTTGTTAAGTATCTGCCATTATTAAGGTGGAATTGTTTACATAAGTATTCAGGCGCAGTATTATGAAATACATTGTACATCATATGGAGGATCATCTGTCGAGACAGAGATAAAGAAAATCATCACAGATATGCCTGTGAAGCACTGTAACCTTGACCCAATACCAACATGGTTACTGCTGGAATGCATTGATGAATTTCTCCCGGTCATTGCTGAAATAGTCAATGCATCACTCAAACAAGGGAAAATGCCTGATGAACTGAAACATGCTCTTGTAAAACCTCTCCTAAAGAAAAATGGACTTGACCTCATTAAGAAGAATTACAGACCAGTTTCAAATTTATCTTTCCTGAGCAAAGTGATAGAGGGAGCTGTCATCAAACAGTACACCAGTCACCTCACACTTGGAAGTCTTGATGACGAAAAACAGTCAGCATACTAGCAAAATTTCAGTACAGAAACTCGATTGACAAAAATCCACAATGACGTCATGTTGAACATGAGCCGTGGTGAAGTTACAATGCTGGTACTATTAGACTTATCTGCAGCATTTGACACGATTGATCATGAAATCCTGTTGAAAAGGCTGAAAGACAAATATGGTATTGGTGGCTCTGCTTTGAATTGGTTCAAATCCTACATCACTGGTAGATCTCAATCTGTATGCATAAATGATACTGAATCAAAGAAATTGCCTCTAAAATACGGTGTTCCTCAAGGATCAAAACTTGGCCCAATCTTGTTCAATTCCTATATTGCTCCAATAAGTCAGGTGGCTGAACAAAATGAAGTTGATGATCAAAAGTACGCCGATGATGAACAACTAATCCTATCCTTCAAGCCAACTTTTTTTGAAGAGGAAAATGCAACAAAGAAAATGGAAAAATGCATCACAGACATACGCAACTTTCTTCACAAAAACAAACTCTGCAACAATGGCCAAAAGACAGAGTTAATCCTCATTGGCACGCCATTTCAACTCAAGAAACTTCACATGTCAAAAATTAGCGTGGATAACGTTGAAATCAAGGCAACAGATCATGCCAGAAATTTAGGCGTGTTCTTTGATAAACACATGTCAATGCACAAACAAGTGAACAAAATGTGTCAAAATGCTTATTATAACCTCCGAAACATCTCAAAACTCCGTAAGTCTCTGAGCAAAGAGTCAATCAAAACAGCTGTCAATGCATTAGTCACTCCTCACTTGGACTACGGAAATGGTTTGCTTTATGGTTCATCCAAACAAACAATAAATAAACTTCAGGTGGCTCAAAATTCTGCTGTACGACTGATTGAAGGACTAAAAAGACATGATAAGGTCAGTCATCACAGGAAAGAGTTACACTGGCTTCCAATCCCTGCAAGGATTCAATTCAAACTTATGACATCCACATGGAAAGCTGTGAATAATCAAGCGCCTCAGTACCTCAAAAGTCTCATTCAACTGAAACCTGAAAATGACCTGAATCTCCGCAGCAATGGCAAATTGCTCTTACAGATACCTGCCTCACAATATCAAAATAAGTTCGAAGATAGGGCCTTCTCCTTTTCGTCACCAACACTTTTGGAATGGCTTACCAGAAAATGTGAGAAAATCAAGAACATTGGATAGATAGATAGATAGATATTTCTTTTATTCGACCACATAACTATACAGATTAAGAAATAAGCATACATGTATCAAATATATATATATATATATGTAAGTATAACAGATAACAGATTGTAGTGATAAATAAAGTTACAGGCCAGGAGGGCCTCATTAAGCCTAAACAAAGGCGCTAACATGAGGACCCACCCTACATTCCATAGCATAAGAAAATAAATCACATGTACAGTTCATATAAGGCACGTTTAGGGTTTGAACAAAAACAGATCAGTGGGGAAAAAAAGAAAATCTCATCTTTTCAACTGAGTGCAATGAGCAAAATGAGTAAATGAGATGAGGGGGGGGGGGGGGGGTTGGGGATATGTTATTGAATGAAGGGGACATGGTGAATGCAGACAAATATAAAGCCAAGTATCGAAATATATAAGCTTATGTTGAAAAAAAAAAATTAAATAAATAGAAATAATAAAAAAAATTAAAAATTGTTTTTCAAAAACTATCGCCGATTACAGACATAGCAATGAGTTAGGTGGCAGATTTCTTGATAGTTATTGATTAGGAATTTTTTCACATATAGTTTAAAACCAAGTTCACTATGAGTATATATTTTTTCTAATATATTGTTGGGAGTTTCATTTAGCAGTCTTGGTAGTTGGTATCTTATGCAGTGTTCGGCAAAGTTGTGATTTACTCTCAAAGTTAAAAAAGCGTTATTTCGGGTGAGTCTATGATGAGTGTCACGCTGTCTGATTATTTGGAAAGATGAGAAATATTGTGGGAGTTTTTCATGGGCTAATCTGAAGTAAAACCTGGATAACTTCAAGAAACGTTTGAAAACATATATCTTTTTGCAAAATACTACAGAAACATCAACTAATATAACCAAGCGCCAATGAGCAGTTTACTGGAATTGGCGCTATATAAGTAATTATTATTATTATTATTATTTAAGTTGAATGTAAGGTCTCTTTTTTTGCAAAATCTCAAATTTGATAAAATGGACCTGAGAAAGACAGGAAATGGTCGCAGTTGAATGATTTTTGGTACGATTATGCTTGTCGATGATAGAATCAATGCGATCAATTTGGTTTTGGCAAAAAAAATTTATTAGCAAAAATATGAGCTAAAATCAAGTGTTGCGTTTCTTCTGCTAGTGAGTGTATATTATATATTTTACTGACTTTATGTAAAAAAAAAGTTATATAAATTTAATGAAACTGTTTTACTGTATTTTACAGGCGAGTCTTGTCGATCTCTAGCTCACCATTGTGATAACGACCAATGCGTTCCATATGGAAGTGACTGTGATGGCGAAGTTCAGTGTGATGACCAGTCAGATGAGAGGAACTGTAAGACATAATTAATTTATAAACTGCAAAAAGAAAAATGTCTGAACAGTCACATGCAGTGCTGCCTGTAAGTCAGTGAAATGGATGATGTCTTACCATAGGGTCAATGCTAAACATCCTCAACTTAAAGTACGGCATTCCAGAGGCTCCAAAAACCGACCGGTAGCCAATTTGTGGCCTGTTCCAATTCAATTCAATTCGTTTATTGCTCACCACTTACAATGGCATGGAGCCACAAAATCAAATAATTAAAATATACATATATATATACATCGATGACATTCAACACATGCAACAAAAGATATTTAAATAAGCTTACCGAAATTTATAATATAACTGATGACTTGTTAATCAACAGATATAATATGTAATAAAGACATCATGTTATATTATATCTAAAAACATATATTATAGCCAAATGCAAGATTCATCATTTTAAACATTTAACATAAATAAATAAATATTAACATGGAAATCTATTTATGAAACTGCTAAATAATATGACCTTCAAAAGCTATGCCAAGTTATCAAATTTCTTCAAGATTATCTTACAAAATTTTGAAAGGTTCGCAAGTGTAGTGAAATCATTTTTTCTAAACAATTGAGTCATTTTGTACATACTTGGATTGCAATAACAATAGCTGTTTAATAAAGTTCTCCTGTCATTCACAAATGTTGGACACTCCATTAAAACATGGTACTCATCTCCCTGTATATGATTTCCTAGCGCTGAGCACAATAGAAAATATCTTACATGTCTCTCAATATTCTGATATCTACCTATTACAATTGGTAATTTATTGTTTAGACACCTAATTTTGACTAATGGCATTCTAAGACTCCTGGTAGTAAGAACTTTAAGATAAGGAGCAATTTTATAATCTAGTGAACATATTTCATTATAAGTAAGACATTGAGTATTCCCTTGTAAATCTGCATTTAATCAAACATTAAATTAACATTTTTCCATATAAGGAAATGGGGGTCATAAAATCCTAATTGGTCAAGAAAGCGGATTGGCTTCCTGAAAATGATATTAGCAAATTAGAAGAGGGGAACAAAGTGCATAATTCTTCCAATGCTATACTTCAACTTCAGAGCTCTATGATTATAACCTTTGATATTTTGGGGGTCATAAAGCTATCTTATTTCGACCAATCAAATTGAAAGATGACCTGCCAATCAAAGTTACAAGACAAAATCCGTATTAATTCAATATTTTCCTTAATTTCTTAAGAAATATGAACTTTGAAACAGCAGAATTAGCACTAATTGTGTGAAATTTTACAATGAAATGACATATATATGAAAATTGATTAAATATTTGGAATATATACAGTGCCGCCTGTAAGTAAGTGAAACACATGATATTGTGCCAAATGTTGCATCGATGCTAAACATCCTCTACCAAACTGCTTGTGGAGGCATGAATTCTCATCTGATGAGGGGAAAACATATTTTGTCATAAAAGCTGATATGTGAGGCATGCAGGATAATAATGGCAGCCAATTTTCTCTGCTGTAGTCGGAGTTAGGTATGGGTCAAAGTCTTTGATAAGTAAGTGAACCACCCTTCCCTATTAAATAACATTGGGCCTGTGTTTCACTTACTTATCAAAGACTTTGACCTATACCTAACTGCAAGTACAGCAAGGAAAATTGGCTGCTATTGTTATCCCACATGCCTCACATATCGGCCTTTATGACCCAAAATGTTTTCCTCTCATCAGATGAGAATTCACGCTTCCACAAGCAGTTTTGCTGAGGATGTTTAGCATTGATGCAATGGCACCATTTCATTGTATCACTTACTTACAGGCGGCACTGTATCTCATTGTATTCATTGTATATGAAGAAAAATGGGAGATGTTGACAGTTTGGAGGTTGGACACAGAATGACCATGGGTTCAACCCACCCTGCTTTTATACCAGGTTCCCCTCCTTTTTGTGGAAGAATGAATATTCTCATCCGATTGGATGAAAACGTACTTGGTCATTAAGGACGATATTTGATGCATGAAGGATAACAATGGCTGCAATTTTCTTTGCTGTACTGAAGGGTTAGGTACGGGTAAAAGTCTTTGATAAGTAAGTGAAACACAAGGCCACTTTTATTTCAATGAAAAGAGGGTTCACTTATTTACCAATGATTTTGACCCGTGTGTAACTGATTGACTGGACAGATTTGATGGGATTGCTCCTTGTTGGGATTTTGAAATTTGACTTATATTTCTCCTTACAGGCAACTGGTGCCGCAATGAGGGATTCCTCTGCAACAATGGACGTTGTGTTCCAAAGGAAGCAAATGCGATGGGATTTCTCAGTGCTGGGATGCTTCCGATGAACATGGATGCAACCAACAATGTAGATTATTATAATTATCTTTTTTGTTTACACAAGCTTCCACTTATGAGAACCCAATTGAGCTGAACCAAATGTATAATTCAACCTAGAGATAAGGTGGGCTAAAAAACAACTTTTTTTGGAATTTGAAAAAATCAATGGTATGAGTACTTGGCAATTCCCAAGAGATGAAAAATGGTGCAAACAAAAATTGGTGGGATGCATTTCCTGTCAGGCCACTCAAGCTTTTAAGAAATGCCTAGTTTCTGCTATTTTGCATGCCTCTTTTTGACAATTTCTGATCCCAGCAGCTTATTTGATTTCGAAAAGTTCAACAGCACATGCCGAAGTTCTATATAGAGTCTGTTTTGGAAATACCATCAACTGGTGAAATATGCAGTAAAGGCATCAAACGGAGATAAAATATTAATTTATTTGAGCTCAAAAATTGTCAAAAAAGGCCCTAAACATCGAAATTGAGGTACCAAAAAACATTTCCAGGTGATTTGTTTTATTACAATTTTCAGCCCATCCTACTAGATATACAAGTTCAACACCTGGAAATTATCTTGGTTCTCAGGTCGTTCAATTGTACAGGGTGTCTACAGAAAAAAAGGACAGTCAACACAATTTGATTTGTTTGCAGTTCATTTTGTGCCAAGCATCATTATTCAACAAAACATGATTTGTATATGAACGCCATTATCAGAACAGTCAAATTACCCATTATAAGCACCCCTTGCTGTGGTAACTTTTTGCAGATGAGACCGAAATGATGCGAAAGCATGCTTTATGCACTCCTCCAACATTTTGCCCCATGCAGACATGATGGAAGCCTTTAACTTTACTGCGAGGTTTGGAATAACTTGCTGGATTCTGCCTTCAAAGTTGCCCATACTGACTAATTCACAGGGTCCACCTTAGGAGACAAGGGGTGGCTCTCCACCTTGCTCAGCAGGTTTTTTCTGAGGAACTCCTGAGGCTTCGATGCAGTATGACCATTGAATAGGTGCTCCAACTTGTTGGAAGATGATTTCGCCGACAAAAGAGTTTCTTGTCTGATGCAATGGCATCACAAATTCTTTCAGAAAGTTATTATAAACATTTGCTTTGATTCGAGCACTCTGATCAGTGGCTATTTGAGACATTTTTATGATTTTCTTGTCATCAGATGACCCCATGTTGAAGACCAAGTGTCAGGTCCTGCATGAACTTGAATTATCGGCAGCTGGAGCATCAGTAAATGTCCCACTGCTCACGAATGATTCATTTCTTCACCATAAATGGTGAAAAATTTCTCATCAACAAGGAGGAAAACAGGACGACCGTGGTCAGCTTTGAGTAATGCAAGCACTTTCGCATATCATGCTTCCAATTTGCCTTTAGAAGTGATCTAATTCACAAAAAAAAAATATTTGCAACAGATCTAATATGGTTATCTAATCCACTCTTATGTCAGACTTATCACTGATTTCTGAACTTATATGAGTGCAAAAAAGAAGACAAGTGACTGTCCTCTTATTCTGTAGACACCCTGTACATCAACCAGTGCTCCCTGATTGAAGAACATTACTAGAAAAGAGAATGTGCACAATTTCAGAGCCTGAGCCCATTATACAGGTTTTGAGTGATTCTAATATTTCAGAAAATCCAAAATTGGCAATTCATTATGCATCTATCACCCCAACGATTTTCTTCAGAAGAACCTGATACATTGTGCACAGTGCATTGAACCGGATACCCATTGAACCAACCTAAACCACTGGCCACATGACCATTTCTTAAATTATAAATATTCCGAAACGGAAATTAGTTGGGTGTAAACCAGATTTGTGATGTGTGTGGGCTTGTTAATTTTTCCTGTCATTTCTGGTTATTCTGAATAATAAGTTCACAAGAGGTTTTGCTTGTGGCCACTTCGGAATTTGTTGATTTTTTGGTGTGATAAATTGGAGAACCTTTCTGGATGATAGAATATTTAACATTGATTTGTGTATGATAAATTTGAAAAAAATGACCAATTTTGGAATTTTTGACAGGGTAGGGGTGAGGCAGGTTAGTTGAGACGAAGGGTTAGTTGATACGCCCCATCTCCTGGTGATACAAATGATTATTTGAGAAAATTGTGCCTTGTGTGAGAAGCAGAATGAAAAAACATTTTTCCGGGTTTAAATCAAAAAGAAATAGGAATAAAGGTTGAGGAGTGAAGCCAAAAAGTGGAAAAACCAATGTTCAGAGTAAGTTTGTGCTCAGCAGGTAAATGCTTTTGTTCTTGCAAGGGATCAAGGATATCTCAGAGTAACTTAGTACTTTGGTATAGTTTATAAAAATAGCTGTCCTATAAGCTATTTAAGATGACCCAGTGTCATACATGGTCCCGAGTCCAGCATGTTTCAGAAAAAATGGCAAGGATGGGTTAGTTGAGACAGAACAGGCAGGGTTAGTTGATACGCAACCTGCATAATGTCAAGTTGACCTTCCAATATATTTCAAATTAAAATTTTGAAAATAGACCTAAATCAACCTGTATTGTGATAGAATAAATGCCTACATGTAGATTTAGTGGCTTTTTGGTACTTCTGATTTTTGTACTTCCTTTTCGACACAGAGTCGAAATGTTTACTTTGGTATTACTTGTATTAAGAATTAAGTTTGTAGGTTTAATATGTTGGGGATTGTGGCTTCTTTGATGGTTGTAGCCCCTTTGATTAAACTACTGCAAAATGAAACTGAGTTAGTTTTTTGGTGGAAATGGTAGTTAAGGTAATGTGATGGTAGTAGAGGTCAGAATGACCCATCTTTATGGTTGCTCAAGGCTTGAAGAGGTTCAGCTGGGTGGCCTTGTCACAATCACAGCCCTGACTTGTGAGTGGAAATATAATGGTAAGTGGTACCCAGGGTTTCACTTGAAACAACTTCACACTGTACAGGAGAATGTTCAGCTGAATTCTTCATGAGGTACCTTAGGTCCGAGAGGTTGACCATAACTTTCGACTCACAATGTGAACAGAAATGCTTCTACGGGAACAGGAAGTAACTGGGTGAAATGTTATGACCTTCGAACCTCCTACGTAGGCTGTAGCATGTGACCATTTCTTTACATTTACCTTTGGGTTGGGTGTATCAACTAACCTGACCAGGTGTATCAACTAACCTGCCCAGTAGGGTTAGTTGATACGTTTGACATGACCTACTTTGGCATCCTCTGGGGTAAAAACCGTCCAATAGATAAAGCCAAGTTTCTTCATATATACAAACAATCTTATTCTCCAGTATCTAAACTAGTCATCATTTCAATATCATCCTCCATTTGGCTTGCAGGCCAATTTTCGTGAAAAACGTCTCAACTAACCTGCCTCTCCCCTACTAGAAAATTGTATAATTCATCCAGGTCTATTTTAACAAGGTTGAGCTTTGAAATTGTGTGCGTAGTCAGTCAGGGTTTTTTAAATTGTTGAATTCCGAAATTTAGTGTGGCATGTTAATAGGCCAAGCAGAAAGCTGGGGGACATGTCTCTTAGCTACTTTCTACCAAATTGAGCCCAACAGCCATTACCACAACATATTTTGTTTTCATGCAAAAAAGTGGGGGGGACATTTCATATTATGTTCCTCGGGTCAAAAATGCATCCCCCACCAAATTACGCCCCTGGGCCAATTCGTTAATCTATGTGTTTCTTGTCTGACATGCAAAATTATGAGAATTTCAATATATAATTTTTTTTTTCAGCATTATCCACTTCGTTTGAGACAGTCATCATTGCAACTATTTCTGTCATAGTGGTTTTAATTGTGGTCGGCGTGACTGTCAGCTTTGTGGTCAGGAAATCTAGAAAAAGGCAACGTCCAAGTACAGAAATCACCCCGCAAGGTAAGTGAACTTGTTTGTAAAATGTATTTATCCAGATAGCTCAGTAAACATGTATCGCAGTGCACGGAGGTCTAGCAAATAATTTTTTTTTAATGCGACAGAAGGGTGAAGTGCATAGGCGTTTGGGAGTGGACGGGGGGCCGGTTGCCCCCAGGGTCAAAGATAAGTACTCGTTCGCTTGTCTGAGATGAGTAAAAGTGAAGGAGGACGAGTATGTTTGATTCAGCACTAGCCCGTCAGACAAGTAACAAATCAGAGTGATAATATTTAGGCCTACTTAAATTCAGAAGTTACTTTAACAACCAATTTTATCCATTTAAGCATAAAGTTCTGCCAAAAATGTTTGCAAAATGACATAATCTTCTCTGTTATGTTTGTGTATTGAGTTATTGTTTATATTACAGAGGTCCTTTAATGTTATGAATGTTTACATAAGCCCTATGAGTTGTGATAGGACCAATTTTGTTTCCAGAGTCCAGAAACATTGTGTGGGATTTTGTTGATCTTATTAGTGATTGGGTTATATCTGTTTTTGTTATCTCTTCTGTTTCTTAAGCATGTCTCAGACTTTCTTAAACTTAAAAGTGACCCTTTGATTAATTTTTACCTGCTACATTGTAAAAATCAGGAAACAAGAGATCTCCACTTCTTATACTCTGATTTAAATGGAGTTTTTTTTCTAACTACACCAAATTCAAATTTAATGGTTGAGTTCGCCAGCGCTAACATAATTGGTCACTGCTTTAGCACTTTTCCAAGCTTGTTTTTTTTTCTCAAGAGGAAATAAATTGTAGTAATTGAGTCATACAACTCTAACGCATCGTAAGTCCATAGATATTTATTCCTTGTAAAGCTTGGCATAAGTGATGATGATAGATAGATGATGAACATAGATGATGATGTCATATGATGAACATGGATGATGATGGTTAGCTGGAATACAAAAGAATAAACAACACTTAGTAAAGAAAGAACAAAGTAGAGAAATGAACCAAGTAAAGTAATTAAACTAGGCAAAACAAGTAAGAAATTAACTAAGTACATTTGAGACAAGCATATGACTACTGGCAGGATCAACCAGATAACTCTCGAGCTCACTCCCGAGTGCCCGGAATAAGCATAAATGAGAATAAATGATACAAAGACTAAAAGTAGAAATGACTACAATAATTTACAGTTAAACAAAAGTTGAAATAGCTGAAGACTAATGTGAGACCAATGAAAAAATATACAAACTCACAATTATCAAAGTCTGCACAATATTAACTATTATTAAAAATACAATACAGAAAAGTACTTACAATTCATTAGTATGAGAAGAGCATGACATAAAACATCTTTACTTGTTGAGAAGAATAGCTTGAATGACAATATTTTATGAGAAATTTACCAGGAAACATAAGACAGATAAACAGATACAAACAGAGAAAAACCAATGTGTAAAGACAGACAAAGGGAAAGGAAGACAATGGAATGAAATGAAGCATGATAAATACAAATGTGACATGATTACAGTTACAACAGTTATTACAATTGTTAGGAGTGACATTTATTAGAATTACAGTTTTTGCGTTTCATTACAATGAAGTTGCAGATCCAATGTCAGATCCAAATGATCCAATCCTTTACAGGCAATAGCTGAAAAGTTGCATGGACAGGCAGGTATACTGGCTAAATTCTAGATCCTGTTGTAGAACGAACATGTTTATCTTTACGGTAACAAATATCTGTTATTTAAACACTATTGCACGCAATATTCAGGACGAGTAAATTTTGGGGAGGACGAGTAACTTTTGAAAGTTACTAGTCCGTTGACTAGTAACATTTTTGCCTTATAATTGACCCTGGTTGCTCCCCCCCCCCCAAAGTTTGGGAAACGAGGCTCATTAAGATGATTAAGTAAAAACTATTGAAAATTAGTGATTTCCATGCAATTTCATTTGAAAGGGTATTAAGTTTAACTCTTGAAATTCGGGAAAATGTTGCTCGCCCCCCCCCCCAAATCGCTCAGGCCGTACGCCTATGGTGAAGTACCTGAAGATACCTTTGTATAATAGGAGAGTAGCCATAAAGTACTTTATTATGGATGTATAAAAATAGTCTTTTGGAGATATTGTAAAAAAGCACAGTTGCATACTGTAGTTGAAACCTACAGCAGCTTCAGTTTATCTGCAGATTCCACTTGCAAGCAATAGATTTTATCAATTTTGTTTATATGTATATAGAATTCACTTATTTTTGGAATGAAGTAAATTCAATTCAATTCAATCTGATTCAATATGGACCTAGTTGATTTTAAACGGTGTACAAATTGTGTTTATTGAGAAATTAAATATAAGAAATTACATTTTTGCATGCAATTTAGGCCCAGTGGCGTAACTGGGGGGTCTCAAATGGGGGGGCACCTGGGGGGGCACGCAATTCTCTGGGGGGGCACCCGCTATACTAATTGTATATTTTAGCCAGAGTTGGAAAGTCCAGATGGGGGGGCATCTGGGGGGGCACAGGTCCAATATGGGGGGGCCTGTGCCCCCTCGTGCCCCCCCATAGGGACGCCACTGTTTAGGCCTTATCAGGGGCTGACTGTGGTAGAGTGGCAACTGCCACGAGCCCATCTACTCTTTCAAGTAAGATGTCAAAAAATTATAATAAATTAAAAAAAGCAAAATTTTGCAATGAGCTTCGTGACTGTGTTCCACAGGACCCAAAATGCCGCCAGTCTGCCCCTGGCATTTTTTAACCATCTTTTACTTCATAATGATGGTATGGACCAGTTTTGTTGAAGCAATATATGCCAAGAAGCCCATTTCCCATAATTTTGTCATTGTTTGATATTATGTGGTAAATGCGCACCGCACCAGGGGCGTAATTTCCACAGAAAATGTGGGGGGGACACGAGGTGACGCGGTCAGAATCGGCCGTCGGATCCGTGAATAAACAGTGAGTCAGGACTTTACATAAAGAATTCCAACTTTTGCATAGCATGGTAACTTGCCCATCCAGAAAAGTGTAGGACATTTCTCTCACAACTGCTCCCTACACAAAATTTACGTCAAGGGCCATTTCCACAAGACATTTTGTTATCACTCAAAAAAGTGGGGGGGGGAGGGACATTTCATATTATGTCTTCTGGGGTCAATATGTGGGGGGGGGACATGTCCCCCCCCCTTTCCCCCTCACTGCAAATTTTGAATTTTGAGTTAGCTTAATTGATTGAGTTAGATAATTCCTTTGAGCCAAGATAGCTTGTTGTTTGCAAGTTATAACAACATAAAGATTATCATAACTCAAAACAGCAAGCTAGCATGGCTCAAACAAATTGTGCAACCGTCTCACTCAATCATTTGAGCTAACTCAGAATTTCAGAATTTACAGTGCACCAAATTACGTCCATGCACCATGCAACCATGTATATCAATAACACCATACACTTTTATCCAGGAGGCAACCAGAATGTGGTGCAGTTCACAACACAGTCTTCACTTGAATTTGCAATGCAACCTCCTCCTGAATACATGGAAGCTGTCAACAACCCTGCATACCAGCCTACTCACAAAGCATCAGTGCAGGCAAATGAGGAACTCCATAGCGACAAAGATGACCTTCCCTCTTACGACATCGTGAGTTCTGGAAACTTTGTGCAGCTCACTGTTCCAGTGGAAGAAGACGTTGCAAGGATGAGGCAACAGATGGCGCCAGCTACTGATGTCACACAAGGTGACGACACTGAAGCGTACACCAACTCCGCCTATCAATCTGACTACCCCATAGGCACATCTACGCTGTAGCAACGTTGTGACACCATGACAACGTGATCAATGCTGTAAAGCACAGTCAAAGATATGACATTAGCATGCACTGTTGTGGTAATGTTTTTGCAACGTTGTGAACCAATGTCCAACATACGACGAAAGCATACAATGTTGTGGCAACATTGTTAGGAAATCTTAACATTATTTTCACATTGTGGCTACATAATTTCTACCATGCATTTCTACGTGACCAACAGATGAGCTCCCCACCAATAAGCAACGTTGTGTTTATGTTTTCTGTCCCTTGGGTAAATGTATAAATATTCGAACAGCAAAATCACAAAATTGCAATATAGTTATTGCGCACAGCAGGAAGACAGAAGCGGGAGGTGCTTTTCCACAGTTTTATTAACTCAGGGATGTTCTGGTTATACTAAAATAAATACAAAAAAGGAATGTCTAAGTACATGATAAAGATGACAAACATGTAAATATATAGAAATGAACAAATCATAATATATATATATAGTTATGAGAGTAAACTTACAAAAGCTTGTGGACTATCTACACTTCCTGCCTCCCAGCACACACACAAGATTATCAACTGGATATCTGTACAAATATGACATTTTTCAGTATCAATTCTGGGTCTGTAGATGCAGATGTTAACCCATTGCTTGTCAGTAATTTAATGCAGGAAAATGACAATGAATGTTTCCTTGTTGGGTGTTTGACACATGGCATAACACCTAACTGACAATACAACACACAACACCATGAACTCATGTGTAACTTGGAAACTGTTAATAACACAGATCAACAAACCATTAAAACTGAGTGATACATTGTGAAACAAACCAATTTCAGGGAAACACAGTGAGAGAACAATGAAAATACAGTGTTTATTTCAACAAATAAAAAATGCATATGATATTAATTATTGTAAGTCATACTGGAGATAACACTCCCCACCTTGGATCTATCTTAGATCCTAAAGATGCTAAACATGTCAATTCAATAAAAATTCATGATATCAATATACAGTTGTACATAATTAAACAATTTGACATACAATGGAAAAAATACAAATAATGTAAATAGATATGCAAACAAAGACTGTTACAGATTTGAAAATTAAATCAATGAAACATACTCTATCAAATCATTGAGACAAAAATAGGAAACACAATTAATTGTACCATAAATTGAAGCTCTACATACATTATGCTACACCTTCTAAAAGGACAATTTTTGTTATTGGCCTAACAAGTTCTGTAGCTGCAGTCCTCACTCTGGCTGATCTGACAAGTCCATCTCTGCCATTCATCACTTCCACCACAACACCAAGGGGCCACAGTCCTCTGGGCATGCTCTCCTGCATGAGTAGGACAAGGTCACTGACCTGGATATTTCTTTGTACTGCAGTCCACTTGTTTCTCTTCATCAATTCAGGGATGTATTCCTTTTGCCATCTCCTCCAGAATTGATTTGCCAAGTGCTGCGTGTATCTCCATCTTTTCCTATACATGTCTCCCAATTTGAAATCTCCAGGTGGCACTTCAAGATTTTGCTTCATCAAGAGCAAATGATTCGGAGACAGTGCTGACAAATCATCTGGGTTGTCACTCACTTTTGTGATGGGTCGGCTGTTAATGATGCATTCCGCTTCAGCAAAAAGAGTCAGGAGGATTTCATCAGTCAGACGGCTATCTTTGACAATTGCAGTGAATACTCTTCTGATGACTCGAATCATTCTCTCCCATACTCCCCCCATATGGGATGCATGTGGGGGATTAAATGTCCATTCAATCTGTTGTCTTGAAGCAAATTCTTGAATCTTCCGCTTATTCATTTCCTTCCACCCTTTTTCAAGTTCTGAAATTCCACCTACAAAATTGGTACCATTGTCGCAGAATACTTTCACTGGACAGCCTCTTCTGGAAATGAATCTTCTTATTGCATTCAAGAAAGAATCAGCATCAAGGAAATCAATCTTCTCAATGTGGATTGCCCTGGTGGTCATGCAGGTAAGTATCAGTCCATATCTTTTCACTGTGGATCTTGCAAGCTTCACAAGAAATGGACCGAAACAATCCATGCCCACATATGTAAAAGGAGGTTTACCTGGTGTGAGTCTCTCCACTGGCAGATCGGCCATCTTCTGCATGCATGGACCAGCAAATAGCTTCTTGCAGGTAACACATGCTGATCTTACACTTTTTATGACCACTCTGGCTCTTGTCACCCAGTACTTCGTCCGTAGCATACTCAGGGTCCATTCAACCCCAAGATGGGCAATGTTGTGCAACTCTTCAATTATCAATCTTGCAACTCTGTGATGATGTGGAATGATGAATGGATGTTTCTTGCTCTCCTGCATGCTGGCATGCTGGATCCTGCCACCTACGCGAAGAACATGATCAGGATCAAGAAAAGGTGTTAGATCCTTGAGAGAGCTGTCCTTGGCAAGGGCTGTACCATTCTTCAATCTCTTCACATCTTCTCCATACTGCTGCGCTTGGACATGACGGATTATCTTCACTTTTGCATCCTTGATCTCAGCCACAGTCAGAGCTGCTGCAGGAGGCTTTACCTTGGACTTCAGCTGATGAATGAGACGATTCCACCAACACACAGCCCTCTTCAACTTGTACCAGCTGGAAAAGTGATCCATCAAAACATCCAACGGGTGAGTTTTAACATTTGTCACAAGAACAGTTTTTACATTAGCATCATTTGATCTCACCTCCGGATCATGGGACGGGAGTATCTCTATTTCTTTTTCAGGTCTCCAATTGTTCTTGTAGTCACTGAGGAACTCTGGTCCAACAAGCCACCTACTCTTCAGCAGATCATCAGGACTTGTACCTCTCGAAATCACATCAGCAGGGTTTTGAATTCCAGGTATGTGATGCCACTGATGAGGTTGTGTCAAGCGACGAATTTCTCCGACCCTGTTGCCGACATAAACATGCAGTCTGTGCTTCTCATTGTTGATATACTGCAGGACAATCTGGCTGTCAACCCAGAAGTGTGACTCAGCAAGATTAAGATGCAATTCTTCGCGGATCATGGAATCACACTTAGCTGCAAGGAGCGCTGCTTGAAGTTCAAGCCGAGGGATGGACGCCGTCTTGAGGGGGGCTACTCTGCTCTTGCTGTACAGTAGAGCTGTGTGGACCTTTCCGTCTTTGTTGATGCATCTTAGATAGCTGCACACTCCGAGGGCCTTCTCACTTGCATCACTGAAATTGTGGACTTCAAGATGAGCATCATCAAATTCAGTAGGTTTAATACACCTGGGGATTTTCAAGGAGCTGACCATTTGAAGAGCTTGGACCCAGCGGCACCACCTGTTGAGCAGTTCATGCGGAATCTTGTCATCCCAATCCAACTTGAGCCGAGTAGCTTCTTGAAACATGATCTTTCCAACAACAAGTACAGGACTGAGCATTCCAAGAGGATCAAATGTTGACGACAGCAGACTCAGCATTGCTCGTCTGCTGACAGGCTCAGACTTAGTCACATCAATATCAAAATACATGATGTCAGATTTTGGGTTCCACTTAACTCCCAAGGCCTTACTTGTGTTGTCCGCTTGGAAATCCTTCACTTCACTTGCTCTCTCATCCTCCGAGACTTCCTTCAACAACAATCCATCATTCACAACAAACTTGGTCAAATTGAAGCCTCTGGATTGAAGTACCTTCTTGGTGCCATGAATAACTTCGATAGCCTCTTCTTTAGAAGAAACAGATTGCAGGCAGTCGTCAACATAGAAGGAATTGTTCACAGTGTCTCTCACAAGATTGCTGACATCATTGCTGTCTTCTACGGCTCGCCGAAGTGCATAGGTGGCAGCACTTGCGCACCAGACCCCTCCAAATAGATGAGAGCACATGCGGTAGTGTTGAATGGTCTGTTCTTCATCTTCCCAGAGGAATCTCAGAAAATCTCGATCTTTGGCAGGAACCCTGACTTGATTGTACATCGCCTCAACATCGGCCATCACTGCAAACTGGTGTCTTCTGAAGCGTAACAAAACATGTTGCAACTTATTGTTAAGATCAGGGCCTTGCAAGGCCTTGTCATTAAGTGATTCACCTTTGTATCTAGCTGCACAATCAAATACTACTCGAACTTTTCCTGGCTTTTTCTCTGAAATCACAGCTTGGTGAGGCAAGTACCAAGCTTTACCATCTTTTACAATTGCCTCTGGTACCTTTTCTGCATAACCTTTGGCTAACAATTTTGAGATCTCAGCATCATATTTGCTAATCAAATCTTTCTTAACAAGACTAGTTCTCAGAGATTTCAACCTGGACATGGCAACATACAAGTTATTTGGAATTGAAACATTGTCTTTCCAAGGAATTGGCAAAACATAATGATTGTCATCAACACATGATTCATTATCCCACAACTGCAGAACTTCTTGATCCTGTGGTGATAATGATGTCTTCTGTCCAACATTGTCATTTTCAATATGCCACAGCTGTTCAACCTTCTCTTCGAGACTTGCAGAGATGAAGTGGCTCACGACTTTGCCACCGAGGCGATCATTGCTTGTAGAAGGGCCATTCAGTGACCAACCGAGGAGAGTTCTAATGGCAAATGGTTCGTCAGGATTGCCATATGCTGACTGGAGAGGGATCAATGCTGCGGAATGATCCTGGCCAATCAGGATATCAACAGTCGGACCAACATGGCCAAGAGGGAGTTCACGGAGGTGAGAGTAATGTTTAACGCTAACAGCTGGCAAAGAAGCAGGAATCTCCCTGACAACATACACATTGCACAATTTCAAACAATTTTTACCATCAATTGATCTAACATTCAAGTCAACTAACATAGTCTCTCTACTCTCACCTCTTGACGTCAATGTACTCAGCGTTAGCTTTGTCGACTTGCCTTTAACTCCCAGATTATCGACCAGACGTTGCGTGCAGAACGTATTTGTTGAAGCAGTGTCAAGAAGGACGTTGATCTTCATGGCTTCATTCACAACCACAGGTACGACAGGGACATGAAAGTCAGCACAAGCATCATGAGTAGCATTCACAACTTCAACACGATTGCTACTGGCTTCGCGAACATTTCTTGATGCAGGAGGATGACGACTGGGAGTGGCTTCATCAACGTGAATGAATTTTGTGTGCCTCTTCTCACAACCTGGTACACCACATACAGTAGATTTTCTACATTCTGACGTCTTATGGTTAGAATACAGACAGTTCTCACACAAATTATGATTCTTCACAAATTTCAGTCTTTCGGGCGGTTTCATACCTTTGAAGGTAGGGCAGCTAAACAAACTATGTTCTTCATTGCAGGCTTTACAACTGTATTTGCGAGGGGCGTATTGTCGAGTACTGGTTGAGAAAGATGAAGAAGCAGGTTTTCTGTCACGATATTGCGAAGGACCTTCCACACTTCCATACACTGGATCCATCGCTTCATCTGCTTCTTTGACCACAAATTCTACAAACCGGGAAAAATCTGGATACTTCTTCTTCTCTGCTTTCATCGCCAGAGCTATCTTTCTCCATCTCTCACGAAGACGATACTGCAGACGCTTTGCAATATCCCTAATACACCCTTGTGTGTCTATCTCGTCCAGCTTATCCATATTCAGCAAAGTCACATGACAGTTAAGCAATTCGTCTGCAAGAGCCTGGAGCTCTTTAGGGGAATGGACACGTTTACCCTCCATTACAGACTTTATTATCAACTCTGAAACGAGGTGGTCATCGCCAAATCTTCTATGAAGTATTTCCCTCGCCTGATCATAACCTCTCTGACCTCCAACTATACCACAGGGAAGAATAGCGGTCTTCGCTTCACCACCAGTGAACTGCAACAATCTGCTTAACTTGTAACTGGGCTTCATATTGGTGTCACCAATATTTTCATCAAACACAGCCATGAAACTATGGTAACGCATTGGATCCCCAGTGAAAGTGTCTAATTCACAAGCTGGGGTGTGAATAGCACTCAAAAGTTCAGACTTTGAAATGTCAATGCTTTCCTTATCTACTTCATCTTTTTTAAGTCTCTGATCATTTTGGTTACTCACATTGCTTGCAGAGCTGTCGTTTGTTGGTGGATTGGCTGTCATCTCAGCTTTGACTTTACTGGCTTTCACTTCGACCACTACTCCATTTCCTCTCAGCCACTTCTTTGTCCCTGTCAGTGTTGCGATATAGTTGGTCTGAGTTTGAAGGAAATACGAATCACTGTCATCTTGAGGCTTCTCTTCCGTAAGTAGAGCATGGTAGGCTTCATGGGCTTCCTCAAATTCCTTGAAGTAACCCTTGAGCTTGTCCAGTCTTTCATAGACCTCGTCAATGTCTTCTTCGGCAATAAACTTCTCAATGGCATGAATCTCTTTGGTGGCAGTTGACTTCTTCCCTTTTCTTGTTGCCTTCAGCTGTTCTATGTCGCCCATGGTGGATGTCTTGAAGCTTTTTATAACTATTGCGCACAGCAGGAAGACAGAAGCGGGAGGTGCTTTTCCACAGTTTTATTAACTCAGGGATGTTCTGGTTATACTAAAATAAATACAAAAAAGGAATGTCTAAGTACATGATAAAGATGACAAACATGTAAATATATAGAAATGAACAAATCATAATATATATATATATAGTTATGAGAGTAAACTTACAAAAGCTTGTGGACTATCTACACTTCCTGCCTCCCAGCACACACACAAGATTATCAACTGGATATCTGTACAAATATGACATTTTTCAGTATCAATTCTGGGTCTGTAGATGCAGATGTTAACCCATTGCTTGTCAGTAATTTAATGCAGGAAAATGACAATGAATGTTTCCTTGTTGGGTGTTTGACACATGGCATAACACCTAACTGACAATACAACACACAACACCATGAACTCATGTGTAACTTGGAAACTGTTAATAACACAGATCAACAAACCATTAAAACTGAGTGATACATTGTGAAACAAACCAATTTCAGGGAAACACAGTGAGAGAACAATGAAAATACAGTGTTTATTTCAACAAATAAAAAATGCATATGATATTAATTATTGTAAGTCATACTGGAGATAACAATAGTCATTCACTGCTTCTTGAATGTCATGACAGTATTATTCAAGAAATTGATGCCGTGCTGTGACAACAAATTTTTCTGTATGGGCCTATAAGATATGTACATGGAACACTAAAAACAATGAATTATCGTAAATCATTTCATTATCCAGGAAAGTGTGATATTATATTCTAGACGTTCAAGTCAATTTCTTTGTTAGTGCACACTGTGTAACATGTCAATAAAGTTTTATTATCTCATATAAGTTTTGCATTATTGGCTTTTTTCGCTTTATCTGAAAAAAAAAAGCATTCAACAACTTCTGCATAACATGATAGAACTTTAGCAGTGAGTCATACATTATCGCAGTTATTTATCTTGACATGAGCTATCAGTAGATAGGTTTATAAATATAGACATTGGCAAATTGACAAAGATGGAAAGATGCGAACATGGTACATAATTTTGGGAGGATCGTCAACACAAATAACAAGAAACTTCTCAAAAAACGAAAGAATAACATCTGGCTCTATTTTTTACCCTCGGCAATGTATACATTGCCGACGGGTATTGTAGTTACTTTGGGAAAATTTGTCCGTCCGGCGGGCGGGCGGGCAGGCGGACGGGCGGGCGGGCGTCCGGATAACGGGCGTCCCACTTGTGTATTGGGAGTAATGCCAAAACTATGGAATGTATACTTTTTATTTTTGGGACATTATTATATCTTTTATCCTAGTTGTGCCTTTTAGGGGTTTAATCCACACGAGATTGATACTTTTCTCACAATTATTGAAAAATGTGAAAAATTGTTTTTCTTTGTTTCTGGGACAGAACTAAAAAATTGCAGTACTTTTGGCACTGAAATGTTCATATTGTATGTATTAAATATGCAAGATGAGTTTTTTGTGGGTCTAAAATTTAATGCTCTGAGAAAGTTGAATGGACGACAATTTACCAAAAATATTAAAAAAAATATTATTATTTTAAACTTGTATGATTCAGTTAATTTTGAAGTTAAATCTATTAAATTTTCCAATTAGGTGTCTAACTTATGCCTCTTTAAACATCTCTAATCAGTTGGAATGTTGATCCTATGAATTTTTATAAAAACCCAAAAATTAGAAAAAATCCCAATTTTCCAACATTTCTGCGTGAAAAGCCAAATGGTAATGAGTAAGTTAGTTAACTTTAGGTCTTATTGTAGTTAGACACACCATTGACTAATATTCACAGCCATTGCATGAGTTGTTGCAATTTTTTCCATTGAAATGAATGATTGAAAAAATGCAAAAAATCATTAAAATGTCTATTTACTCTCCATTTCCTTCTGATGTCATACCAGTCGTTGACATTTTTTTGTCAAAATAAACCTGACATGTTTCAGATCATCATCATGCTAATTTTGAACAATATGAAAATTTTTATTCGCAGCAGAGGTCAATATTAACAAAATTAGATAAAAATTAAGGAATTTCAGATAATCATATATCAGTAAATGTTGGCCCTGGTCAATCAAATTTGCCACAATAATGTCTAAATTTGACTTTTTCTACCTCTCCTCATGAAATATTATCAATAGGAAATATATAAATTTTATATATAATTATGTGGACTTTCAAAGCATTAATTAAGTATTCAAAAACATGCATTTGTGTGTTAATATTTTAAAATGTTGACACTAAATCTTTAACTCCCAATCATTATAACTTTATGGTTAATATCTCAACTCAGTGATGTAAATATTAGAAGATAAATTAATGTCAGCCCCTTTTATTTAGTTGTTTGCATGAAAATTAAATGTGAATGAATCAGACAGATTGGCTTTTGTTGAATGGAGCACTGGAGAAGTCTTGTTATGTCACAGGGTAACTTTCTTCCCTGCTAATCCTTTGACAAGAAATCTTAAAACTCTCAATTCTAGCTTAATGGTTTAAATCTAACCTCAGTTATGTACATTTTAACATATGAAGTACTGTCAGCTTACTTTGGTCTTTTTTTTAAATGAAAATTAAATAGAACATATAAGACAGACTGGTAATAAGACCACTATGTATATAGGCCTATAGAGGGTTATTAAAGAATATTACTTGGGATGCAAACCCCACTTCTGCAAATTTCAGTGTGTAATTATACATTTTAAGACATTATTGGATAAATCTGTCTTTTAATTCATTTTAAAACTCACTCCAATTGTATTTTTAGCATTTTAAAGAAATATTGTTTAGGGGGTAAAAGTGTCATCATTGGAAGGGGTCCAGTTTTTGTTGAATGGGCCTGGAGACACTTTGTCTGTGCTGCATTGTACCCCTCCCCTCAAGCCATTCATGTTATGTAACATTGTGTCACTAATCCTCTCCAGTGACCAAAGCTAAGAACAAAGGAGCACAAAAGCAGTGCACCTGTAGCACCCTCAACTTTTTAACAAATTTTCTTTTTTCTTAGAAATATGTCCAAACTGCATTGGCACCAACTTTGTAGTTTTATATTGAACAAATAAAGAAATTTCCAATTTGGATAAAAAATTTAGGCAAAGTAGAAGCTGAGATATGACTTTTTCTAGATCATACAGGCTGTACACAGAGTTGGGACATGTTTCTTTTGTTTTGTTTTTCATTAGAGCTATTGTTATCCTTCAAAGTTTGACCATCATTTAACCTTTGTATTAACTAGCAACTTGCTTAGTCTTAAAAGATTATATATATATATACTGGCATAAACCTTGTTTTAGTCTTACTATTTACAATGGTTTTGGTTGGAGACATCTTATCTATAATTTATGTTTTTAGACCCAAATTCCATATTTGTAATTTATGATAAGAATATCTAAGACTAGATAGACTAGATAGATAGATGGATAGATAGATAGATAGATAGAAAGATAGAAAGATAGAAAGAGAGAGATAGATAGATAGATAGATAGATAGATAGATAGATAGATAGATAGATAGATAGATAGATAGATAGATAGATAGACACATGTACATAGATAGATAGATATAGATAGATTGATCGATGCATACATAGATGGATAGATAGATAGATAGATAGATAGATAGATAGATAGATAGATAGATAGATAGATAGATAGATAGATAGATAGTTTGATAGATGGATAGATCAACATGTCATCCAAGAGATTCAGACATATTGTCTTAGTGTCAAAAACACCTAAATTCAGCAAATAGGACTGAATGTGCCACTTTACGGAGCTTTTGTCGTTTTTATTGTTATTCGGACATATAATCTGACTGTCACCTGGCCCTGGTTGTTTGTATTATCTATTTGTAAATGTGGTCAGCAAGGTTGTTCCAGTGTTTGTTTGGAAGCTGCTTTATTAGAATTATTCTTCTAGTTTACATGTAGGCCAATTGGAGCTAATATTTGATATGAAACTAAATAAAGATAGCTAAAATTATATAATGATGATTGTTCCTGCTTCACCAGACATATTTTCCACAACATCAATTGCATTTATTGCTACGTTAATGGAATCCTTAAACTGACTTTAACAGATCTTTTTAAAAAAAAAAAGGTCTCTTTCCATGTGTTATCACTTATCACAGATTCAACCAAATTTCTCGTTTTTATCCGAAGTTGAAGGGTGGCAACCTGGTATAAAACCAGGGTGGTTTGATTGACTGATCTGCTGATTGCTTAATTAATTGTTTGACTGACTGATCAAATAATTACTTTCCTTGTGCAACTGGATTTTAATATTGCATTAATAACATACAATATTTGTATATTATTATTAGATCTGTAGATTTCATAGAATGGGTGTAGAAAATTTCAATCATATCCAATAAATTCTAATTTTGAAATTAATCAAATTTTAAAAATGAACTTCTGTATGCAATAAAAGAACAGTATTTCTTAAGATGGATGGATGTTTGGGGCTCTACATCCTGTATTTAAGCACTTGGTAGGCCAATTAATTAGGACAGGAAGAGGACACCGCAATGAGGCAAAGGATGATTGAAACAGCCATCCAACATACGCCCAGGTGACCCGGCAAGAGCTGGATTCGAACCCTGGACCCAGCGATTGGTAGTCTAGCACGCTACCACTAGACCAACCCTCCCCCCTCAAAACCCTGTCTTTGTTTACAAATCAAGTATTCCTTAAGTTTTTTTAACTGTATTTAAGTGTTTGCTCTGCAGTTACGGAAAGTCAGGGAAACTCATGAAAAACATTGTGGTGATGGAAATTCAACAAATTGCCAAAACAAATTTTGGCCTTGATTCTCACTTAAATTTTTATAGATTTTCATTATGGCACTTGCTGTGACCTGTTGGAAACGGACATCAATTTAAAGTTTTTAGGGACCTTGCTTCCTCAAAGCCCGCCTCCTGAGGGCCACTTGATCTCACTGCCTCCAGAATACCCACTGATTAGCCGAGGGTATGCTGCCGCGCAGCCTATGTTTTAATTATGTCTGTAGAACTATGGCAGACTGTGGAAGTTCAGAATATTTTATTTTTACCTTTAGAAAGGCAAATGCATAATGGTACAGTATATACCATAGAGTATGTATGTTTGTGCTTCCTTTATGGTGCCTTTAGGTACTTGTAAATTATATATGCGTCCTAGTATTGAGTAGTTTTGTACATACATGTAGTGTTAGTCATCAAAATGCATGGTGTAATTTTTGGTGTATAACCAGCACTATCATTGTCATATTTATCATTTCTATCGAAACCATTGCTCATATTATAATTACTTCCTTTTTCTGTAATCCTTTTAGGAAATTGTTAAATTGTCGTTCAGAAGTTTTGCTTGGGCACTGCGTTGCCAGATGATTTTAATACGACATTAGATAAAGTTTTACCATACCCTACCATATAGATCCATTGATGCACACTTCATTTGCAAGGTAGGCCTATTATCCCTCCTTGCTGTGTGTATTATGATGGGATTAAATTTGAATTTGAATATCTGTGGAAGCTTGTCAGAATCAGTGTCAAGAAATATTTAACAAAAATTTATCAACCATTGAAATTCGGATATTTGCTTTATTATCCACACACTCAATTAATTCAGTAACATTTAATTTTACTGTGCAGTGTTTTTTCTTATGCATTTTACTGCTTTTATGACACGATAGAACCCTTTTATGAATTGTATATACTATAATGTATACATTACACTGTTCCTGATCAAGAGAATTCTATGCTAAAGAAGTGAAAGCACCTTAATGTGTCATTTGACAGCCTAAATCATTCAGCATTTGCGGTTATGAGAATGTTCAATACATGTGGCGACACCTATAATAACCATGGTGATATATTTTGTGTAATTACAAAACAAAAAAGTTACAAATAACAAGCAAACTATTATCAAGACATGATAAACAATGTATTATTAGTTGATGACTGAGAAAAAAATTTGATATATAGCACTTCAGATTTCAAGCTAATGTACTCCAAAACTGCCTGCACTTCTCTTCCTGAACCAAGATCTTGCATTACATTTTTACGAAGGTTTAAATATCAAGCTGAAGCTCTTCTTCAAACAAGTGTTTGGGACTCTGGGTGTACATGGGTGAGTTTCTTCCTGTTAGGAATTTCCTTGGAAAATTGTTATTTAAAGTTTGTAAGCATTTCATTCAATATAACATCTGGTTCACTACAAAAGAATCCACATTATAGAGCATGGTATTGACATTGAGCAGCATCTTTCACAAAAGGTACCTCACCATAATCGATCAATCTACTTTAATAGACTTGTGGCACTCTTCAGATCAACTGAAAAGATTTTTGACAAGCATGCCCCTGTTAAGACTAAACTTGTAACTGAGACCAAACCTAACCCATTCACAAATCAGGAAATAAAGCCACGTAAAAAGGAAAAGAGAAAAGCAGAAAAGTTATGGAAAAGACTTGAAAAACGAAATGCTCTAAATGATAAGCTTAATCAGCTAAAATCAGATGATCTTAGGTGTAAAATTCAAGCCACAAAGGGAAATTCTAAGGCGATGTTCAAACTTCTAAACTCTCGCCTCAACAGAAAACAAGATCTGCCTCTTTGATGAGAAGATCAAAATCATCAGATCTAAATTAGATTCAGGAATGAAGAACACATCTGATGAATCTCAAACCAACCTCAGTCACAATTTACATCAGTTTAAGGCCCTATCAGAAGTTAAGAAACTTATGACTGATACCTGTCAAACACTGCCAACTTGATCCAATGCCAATGTGGCTACTGCTTGAATGTGTTGATGAATTTCTGCCAATCATAACGAAAATTGTTAATATGTCATTAACACTTGGAGAAATGCCCCTGAACTGAAGCATGCACTTGTCAAACCACTTTTGAAGAAAGAGGGACTTGATCTGATCAAAAAGAATTATCGGTCAGTCTCAAACCTTTCTTTTCTGAGTAAAATCATTGAGAGCGCTGCAATCAAACAGTACGTTGAACACCTCACTCAGAACAATCTTGAGGATGAAAAACAAACAGCCTACAAGCAATTTCATAGCACCGAAACCCTCTTAACAAAATCCATAATGACATTATGCTTAATATGAGCAACGGTGAGGTGACAATGCTAGTATTGTTAGACTTGTCTGCTGCATTTGACACAATTGATCATGGCATATTGCTAGTCATGAAGTGCCATTTTCACAGTGCCACAGTCCACTTTACCTGTAATTCTATATCAAAGCGTTTCACTGTAATGAATGTTTTAGACTGGTCTGCTGACAAATCATATCTAAATCGTTCCAGTCTAATCATCGTTCAAAATATCACTCATTCAGCTTTTCTTGCTCAATGACGTAATTTTTCATAGTAAAAAATTCTTGATCCAATTGTGCGCTTATCTCAATGTTGCAAAATATAGATAAGATACTGAGTGATAAAAAAGAACATGTTATCTATCAGCTCTTTCACAAGAACAACAGGACGAATACATGGCGCACCTTTTCAATATCTTCTCTATAGGACTACTTTGTGTTTACCTTTGCGGTTCTCAAACATGGGGTAAGTTTGCCTTATACAAAATTTTATGTGGCATATGTGCCCTGATTTATTTATGCCAATTTAAATATTCTATGTGTCTCTTAATGAGGCAAATAAAGATATTTATTTATTATTATTTATTCTAAACATAAATATTAGTATCTGTAAGCAGTTGCGTATTTAGGGGGCAGCCATTGGGCCATGCCACCCCCCCCCCGACCCAAAATAAACATGGGAAAGATAGGAAAAGCCGCTAAATTCCCGTATTGACCCCATTGTATGGCTCCCCTTAGGCAATTTCTAGATACGCCCGTGTCTGTAAGAGTACAAGCTCATATCACTCTGACTACAACAACAACAACAAAAACTTCTTAGTATTAGTTAGACCCCGATTTGGAGGGTTCTAACATGGATTTTATATACAATGTATATGTTCAGCCATGGTCGTAAGTTTATGCTCAGTTGCTATGCTTCACTGTGGGGCTATCATTGTGACTCATTATAACAAAGGAAATACTTGCCCAATCTTCACCAAATTTTCAGGAATTATAGTCTGTATAAAGTGGCAGGGATTCTGATGAAAAAAGTTGACTGGAATAAAGTTACATAATAACTGTGATTTAAAATACTAAATTTAATGAATTTTGAACATATAATCAGTTCTGATGCCATGTCATTTGCATGATAGTTACAGTCACCAAAGTCTCTGGCAGCATTGGGCACACACCAAATGAAGCATTCATGACAAAATCACAATTAAATATGCAGCTTTAACGTTGGTTCATCGGGGTTCGATAGCAGTGTTTTTAATTGGAAAAATTGGTTATTTCTCAAGTAAGAAAGAAGGAGCAAAACTTTTTCTTCTGATGAAATTTAATTTGTTTCATCAAATTCAACATATATGGAGAGCATTGACACAATTTCCTTTTCAGATAAGAAGTGCTCTATCTTGCTACACCTACTGACAAATTTGTCATATGTAAAGAAAAAATACTTCTAATAAAACCCGATGAACCAAAAATTCAAGCATGTATTTGATTGCAATTTTGTCATGAATGCCTAATATGATGTGTACCCAATACATCCAGACACTTTGGTGACTATTACCATCAGGGAAATAAAATACAGCATCAGAATTGATATTATGCTTATATTCAAACAAATTCAATATTTTGCCACACCATTACTATGCTATATCACTTAATGCTACAATTGTTATCAGAACACATGCTACTATGTACAGGTAAAGATTGATCAAGTATTTGCAATATCACAATTGGTCACAATGATAGCCCCATAGTGAAGCATAGCAACTGAGCATAAACTTATGGCCATGGCTGTATGCTAGAATTTTGTTTTTCTCATTTGAAATAATATGTCAAGGTTGGGACTTCCGAAGACTTATTTTGTCACGTCACCCGAAGTTGCCCCAGTCTGCCCCTGCATCGAACCAAATTGTAGATATTTTCAAAACAACTGAATTGGGCCGTGTAATGAGAATGCCATTCTCCTCACAAAACCCCCATTTCAGGCTATTGTGACCAGAGCCAGCTCTGTTGCGACCGAACACTCCTGGGCCGAAGTGGCGTTGTCGCAAGCCCAAATTTTCCTCTTGATTATGGAGAAAAGCATGACTGCACCTACAAGCATTATTTTCAAGAGTTCGAGGAGGAGGAAGTAAAAGAAATCTGCTTCCAATTCAGAAGGTATGTCAATATCTATTGTAGCTCTGTTCCAATGGGCCACTAATCCGCAAAGAGCTCTAATTAGGTCTAATGGTGCTGCATCTGATTCACAAGTCAGGGGCGTCAGTTTCATTTTAAAATGGTGGGGCAAATAATGGTCACACTTTTGGGTAAGATGTCAGGGGAAAAATTTTAAATTTTTTGATTCAGAGACATGTATACTTGACCAAAAAGTGGTGGGGCAAATGCCCCACCAGCCCCACCTACACTAACACCACTGTCACAAGTTGATATTTTGTGAAGATTATATATTATGCAATTGCGATATTTTATCTTATCTTTTTTTTTATTTACTCTCAATACAATTTATTTATTCTTTATTGCAAAGTATGTGAGGTTATTTTTCCTACTAAATTTTGATAAAGAGGCAATTCTCCGCTGAATTCTTAAAGTGCGTACTAAGTAGGGTGGTCCTTATTTATGAACTTTTGAAATCTCATGGTCTGACCCCTCTAAAATCCTCCAATTGGCTAAAAAATGAGGTCTGTAAAGTTTCATCAAAATATATTAATATTTAGAGGTAGCTCAACGGCCTTGAAATTTGCTTATTTGAAGCAAGTTAGGCATTATTAGCCAGAATGTGTGAGTTTCTCCTTATGTCTCTATCCACCATACATGGCCTTAGTCAAGGAACTTTAGTCACATATTATTGTCTTCCTGTGTCAGAGTATCTACAATCAAAACTAATACTGACTGTGATGAAATAAATTTCTATGGAGTTGATGTTGGTGCAGTGATTTGACATAGTAGTACCATCGGTGAGCTCGCAATTAGTGAATCAAATTGTCAGCGACTTCTGTCTGTCACAAACCTCACACAGATGGCTGTTACTCACTGTTTCTGTGCCCAAAAGGACCTCAAAAACAAGAAAATGGTTTTGCTGTCAACACAATATGATATTTGTGGTGCAAAGTTACTTGAAATAGCAAGTTTTTGGTTGCTTTCTCTACCGTCACCTTAAGTGCATTGTAAATGAAACATCAGCAAGTCAGAATTAAGCTAGTGTTCAATGAAAAGGTCACTGAAGAAGTAGCTGTAGATCCTCTTTATCGGAATCTTGGATGGAAAGCTGCTAGCTGACCTTATTGGTTCCCAGAAAGTTGATGGTCTTCCAGTTTTAGACTCAGGGTAAAGCATTTATCAAATGCTCACAGTTCCAAAGCTTGCAACAGGAACTGGTGTGGCTCAGGCTAATGCTGTGTCTGATACACCGTAGCACTGGGGAATAGAAAAACAAGTTTGTGGTATGTGTTCTGAAACAACAAGCTGAAATACTGTTCATCTATAACAGGAGTCTGCCTTGTTTTATAGCAGATATTGGTCGTGAACTCCCGTATACTGGTGCTGCCTTGCAAAATGCATGGGACCATCATCAGGTCCTCAGATCCCGCTCTTCAAGAGATTCAGTCCCAATGGAACAACCTTGACCCAATTGAATATCATCAAGGAAAAGGTCACCCATTCCCAAAGCTTCTCATTGAAGGTTTCAGGCAGGATTTGATAATTTTTGTGAATGAATAGCTTTCCAAAAACTCACCATCGGATAACTATCGTCAGCCCCTAGACCTGGGTGTATGTAGGAGTTCTTCATCACCATCATCAGGGTTGGTAAAAGTTCAATGCTCTCGGAGTGATACATCAGACTCATTGGATGAGTTTAGTCATTTATTGTTTCAAAGTGTGGGTATTACGGAGACAATTCCATCTCTCCGCATATGAGAGAAAGAGTCTGCAAGATCTTTGTCTCTTCAAAGGTCTATGTCAAGAACTGCTTCATGTATCCTCTTGCTGTGTGTGCACCATAAATTAATCTTTGCCTTCTCCAAGATGTTCAGAATTAAGCTGTAACCAAATGAGCAATTTGTAAGTGACAAAGCCAGAAGATGGGAAATCACCTCTGGTATCTGCCTGAAATTCAATGTCTTGATGCTTTTTGTTAAAGATGAATCACAGGACACCAAGTCCCAAATATAATGGTTGAATATATGAAAGAAACTTCAAATGAGAAAGAGCCTCTGAAAAAAGCTCTTATTAACATCAACACAGTGAATGTGCAGGTCATAGTAATAAGTGCCACTATATCTGTCTTTGTCACAAAAGTCGTTCTGAATGTTAGATTCTCATTGCATTTAATTGATGTCCTTGATATAATGTACATGATCAGTGTTAGCCTCAAAATGTGTTTTTTTTTTCTAAATTAGAATAGTTACATATCTAAAGACTAATTCCAGAAAAATGCACGTGACTGGTGCTGCAGATGTGTCACTTTTTAATGGCAGTATTTTTGGCCTTTGGCGATGATTTGGTGAGTGAAAGCCAAAATGAGACAAACTTCAAGGCCTTTAAGCTACCTCTAAATATGCATTGATTTTTGTGAAACTTTGCAAATCTCTTTTTTTTACCAAAAGAAAGATATCTGGGGGGTCAGAGCAAGAAATTTTCAAGTTTTTTTTTTTCCATTGTATAAGGACCACCCTAGTACTAAGCAGATAAGAAGTTCAAAAAGTCAGCCTTTTTATTATCATCAGCATATTGATGAAATAGAACAGTGACTGTTTGTCATTGTCTTTTGCAGATTTGACCTTGATGACCTATATGGAGTTGACTATCTCACTATCAATGGAACCCATTACAGAGGACGCGGAGAATCTTCTATGGCCAACTTATGCGGTGAGGAAAAAAGACATCATTACAGCCTGTAAACTTGATACGCAAAAACGAGTGTTGGTTCATACAGATTTTGGCACTCTTTGAGTCATAACAGATGAAGTGTCATCTTTTCGACATCCAACATGGGAAACATATACGCTGTCGGATCAGTCATGACCAACAGAAGGCCATTTGATTTGTCATAACTGATTTTAGAGCAAAATTAGATAAATAATTCTTTCGTTTGCCTGTCACCAAAAAGTGGGATTAGTCTCGTTAAATCAAATTAACATTGAAAGTATTGGGTATGATCGTTACAAATAATCAGTATGATGATTCACAAAGTGCCATTTTCACAGTGCAACAGTCCACTCTTTTTGTGTATCAAGTTACAGACTGTAATGTATTATGCTTATAGTCGAATATTGAAATGCATTGTCTCACTTCTTATGCCCACATTTCTTTAATATCAACTTAAGATACAGTTATTGATAGATATTTTATCACACTTCAAAATGATCGATTACAAAACCACAAAGGAGAAAAAAAAAATTAGAATCTAGATGCTTGCACAGCACATTTTAAATTAGATTTGTGGACTGTACATACTTTTGTGAATAATGGATGTTATTATGACGAATTCTCCTGGAAGGCTTGCCTCCCATCTCAATGTTTCTATAGGTGTAAGTGACCATCACAACATCATCTGTGCTGCTACTAAGATGCATCTAAATCTCAATACGAAAAGGCATGTTCGATATAGATCTATGAAAAAATTTAATGCAGACAGATTTTTACAGGATTTGGCTTATGTGCCCTTTCATATTTGCGAAATTTTTGAAGAGCCAGATGATGTAACATGGACACACAATAAACTACTAACTGATGTTATTGATATTCATGCGCCTGTAAAACAGAAAGTAATCAAAAGGCCTCAAGTACCTTACATGAATGGTGAACTAAGAAAAGCAATAAATGTTAAAGCCATGCTCAGACGTTAATTTGATAAATTTAAAGATAATCTTACTTGGTCCCGTTACAAAGCTCAACGGAATCTAGTGACCACACTGAAAAGAAGGTCCATTCAGACATATTTTAATCAAAGATGCAACTCATCAACTAACTCAAAATCCTTTTGGAAAACAGTGAAACCATTCATGTCAGATAAACAGATGTCCAGTAATGTGATCTCTTTACAAGAAAATGAGAGGTTGGTTTCTGACCAGTCTGAAGTCTGTAATTTATTCAATGATTACTTTATTAACATTGCCAATGATTTATCTGAAAGTACCATGTTGGAAAATCTAAACTGTAAATCACTGTTTGATCACTATGTTAATCATGCTGATATCAAATTCATAAAAGAACAAAGTAATGTGTTACCTGGTAGCTGTTTTAGTTTTTCACAGGTATCAGTGTTTGATACAAACAAAAAGTTGAAGAGCCTCAAGAGTAACAAAGCCTGTGGCTATGATCTGATATCAGCTGATTTCTTGAAACTTGGAGCTGAAGTTATTTGTCACTCTCTTACCTATGTAATTAATATCTGTCTTAAAAATGATGTCTTTCCCAGTGAATGTAAATATGCTGAAGTATCACCAGTATACAAAAAGAATAATCAGCTCTTAAAGAACAATTATCGACCGGTGAGTGTTTTAACAGCCATGTCAAAAATATTTGAAGGTATTCTCTGTGACCAACTAATGTCTTTCTTTCAAGGCAAACTCTCTGTTATGTTATCTGCATATAGATCAAAGTATAGTTGCAGTAATGTTATTATGAAATGTGTGGAAGATTGGAGGTTATCAATAGATGGGAGAGAAAAGGTAGGCTGTGTGGCAATGGACCTCTCACGTGCATTTGACTCTGTACCACATGGTCTGCTGCTAGCTAAGCTTAATGCATATAGTATAAGTATAAATAGTTGTGTTTTCCTGAAAAGCTACCTATCAAACAGAATGCAGAGGGTAAAAGTCAGTGATAAGAAAAGTGAATGGTCATTTATAAAAAGGGGAATTCCCCAGGGCAGCCTTATGGGGCCCGTTCTGTTCAATATCTTTGTGAATGATTTGGTTGTAAGATTACAAGATGTATGCTCTATATATAACTATGCTGATGACAATACCTTGTCTTATTGCCATAAAGATACTGAAATTGTGAAGCAAAATCTAGAGAAAGTATGTCACGCAGCAGTGCAGTGGTTTGCAAGAAATCACATGATGGCCAATCCAGATAAATTTCAGTTTATGATAATCAGTAATAAAAATGATCATTGATCTATTGAACTTAGTGTGAATGATATTGTTATAAAACCGTCAAACTGTATTAAACTACTAGGTGTCGAGATTGACAACACTCTCAGTTTCAGGCCTCATGTGAACTGTCTTGTGAAACGCTGTGGAAAGCAAGTCAATGCTCTTAGTCGTCTGTCACATGTTCTAAACACAAGCTGCAAATTAAAGATTGTACAAGCTTTTGTGCTGGCAAACTTTAATTATTGTTGTTTGGCTTATCACGGCTGTGGAAAGACAGAAGCTAGAAGTCTGGAAAAAATGTTAAAAAGAGCTTTGAAGTTTGTATATCTTGATTTCAATTCTTGTTATTTCGACTTACTTGTGAAAGCTAAAATGTCTCCTTTATACATGTATGTTCAAAGGAAATATGAATTACTTTTGTCTGTTCACAAAATTTTGAACGGTGAGATGCCACCCGTATCACCAGATTTTTATGTAAAAAAAGACAGTGTATATTGTTTCAGAAACAGTGTAAGACTTCGACAAAATACTTACAATACAGTAATGTATGGTTACAATTCTCTTCGCTACCAAGGTGCTCTTTTGTGGAATCGCTTACCTGATGTTTTTAAGTTGGAGGATTTTAAAGTTTTTAAACACAAATTGAAAGATTTTGATTTCAAATGTCAATGTGGTGACTGCTTTTTATGCAGTCTGAAATCGATGTAATTTTAATTCCTATTCTCATCTGTACATATTTCATTCATCTGTCTTTTATGATCATTGTCGGAAACAAGCACTTGTGCTTCTGTTACTTGTTAACCTATATTACCGACTTTTAAATAAAATTTTACTTATGATTATCAATATTTGGAATTGAATTCATTTGGACCAATTGTTCAAAATTTTCCATGACATCACCTGGATAGTTACATGGTACAGATACATAACTTAAAGAGAGCTTCTGCATGAATGGATGTGGTGAGACAAATAATGACCAACAATCCAACATGCAATCAACAAAAAATTAATTTCACGAAACAAAACACCTTTCAATTAGAGAAAATCTTTGTTCAGCCAAACAAAACCTTCATTTGAACTATGAAATTTTTCGTTTGATATAATTTATCAGTTAGGGACCGTTCAGAATTTATGACTGGGGGGGGTGGGAGTTTTGCCTGAGGGAATACTGACTTTTAACATGTGTTTCAAGGGGGTTATTCATTTTTGACAACACTTCCAAGGGGGGTAAGAAAATTTTACAAAGAAAAAATGTTATAAAACACGCACGCATACACTTACTTTGTCTGGGCTTTTTTACACACAAAAGTCGGGCAAATGACGCGAATCTGCATGACCATGTATAACAGAATTATGTCGATGGGGGCACTAAAAATATGCATGAAACCTAAAGGCGGGGAACTAAAAATTCGCATGAAACTTAAGGGGGTATAATTTTTCAATTTTTGACAGAAAGTTCCAGCAAAACTCCCGCCCCCCCCCCCCATCATAAATTCTGAACGGTCCCTTACAAAAACGACAGGGTACATTTGTAATTTTTCTCAATGAAAACACCTAAATTATTCATACGTCCATAGAGAAAACAATGGTGATTTTCTTTGTGTTAGGTCTCATGATATTCTTACAGCCAATTATTCAGATTTTGTGTCCTTTTGCATGAAATAAAAAATGTTACAGCTCTCGCAATTGCTCTGAAGAAATACATTTTTTTCATAGTGTGGACCTATGATGTCAAAGCTGGAGACTCCATTGGAACCTATACAAATTTGGTGCAAGCTATGGTGTCATAGGTCAAACTGGCCAATAGCATTTCATGTAGACAACTTCATCATAGCCTTGTAATTATGTCATGGCCAGATGAGCCAATGATACCACTGCAAAAACTCAGGTGTTAAGTGGGAGGGGGGATTGTTTATTATTTAGTGATACCAAAAGTGCCTGAAATTCAACCAAGCATGGTTAAGAGGATAACTAAAAATTAATCAGTTGTTCACCAACATGCTTCTGATCTAAATTGGATTAGATATGGAGCTGTCAAGTCAAGCATTTTGTTTACCGTATGCAGTTTTGTTGGTGGCTCCTTTCAGTGTTAAACTACCAATAATTACTTTAATCCTATATTGTTTTATTGGTTAACATAGTTCACAGGAGTTAATATGGAGACATAAGGATCAATTGACAGCTTTTGAGCAGAGTCCCCCCTCCCCAAGAGTAGTCCAACCTTGCACCTGAGTTGTGATATTATTGGCCGCTCTGGCAATGATGTAACAGCAAGGCTATGATGAAACTGTCCACAACAGATGCTATTGGCCAGTTTGACCTATGGCATCATTGATTGCACCAATTTTGCATATCCTCTAGGGCTTGGCAATGGAGTATCCACCTATGACATCATAGGTCCACTCTGGCAATGAGAAAAAAAAATTCTTCAGATCAATTGCTAGAGCTGTAAGGATTTTAATGATTATAATGATTATTGCAGGATTACAAATTTGTTCTAAAGCAAATATCTAGTGCATCAGACAACGGTGAACCTCAGAATTATGTTGCATCAAAAATCTCACAGACCTGAGAGACTCTCAATCTTACCTCTTGTCTCTGACAGACCTCAGAGCCTCACTACTCTAACCTCTTGCCTCTCACAGACCTGAGAGACTCAATCTCAACTCTTGTCTCTGACAGACCTCAGAGCCTCACTACTCTAACCTCTTGCCTCTCACAGACCTGAGAGACTCTCAATCTTACCTCTTGTCTCTGACAGACATCAGAGCCTAACTACTCTAACTTCTTGCCTCTCACAGACCTGAGAGACTCAATCTTACAGGTACCTCTTGTCTCTGACAGACCTCAGAGCCTCACTACTCTAACCTCTTACCTCTCACAGACCTGAGAGACTCTCAATCTTAACTCTTGTCTCTGACAGACCTCAGAGCCTCATCACTCTTACCCCTTGCCTCTCACAGACCTGAGAGACTCTCACCCTAACCTCTTGTCTCTGACAGACTTAACCGCTTAATTCTCTACCACTTTTTAAGATGTTCAAGTCTGCACAGTTATACTCTGATGTCCTGCGCATCGGTATAAATAATTTCAATCGAATGGATTCATACAAACGAGTTTCTAGACCACATGTCCAACAGAGGGCAAACAACTCAGACTCTCTTAAATTACAGAACAGATTTGATCCTTTGGTGCACTTAGACGAACCTAAAGAACACTGTTTCCACAAAAATAAACCAACAGACAATGCCAAAAGCAATATTCTAAAAGCTTGTGTCTGGAATGCGCAAAGTTTGAGACAAAAAACAGAACTGGTGAAGAATTTTGGAGATGAATTTGATCTTGACTTGTTTCTTTTCACTGAAACTTGGTTAAAGGCAGACGATATTGTGGAAATAGGCAACTTAGAAAGAAATGGCGAGTACGTTTATATGGGCACACCTCGAGAAGGCAGACCTGGGGGTGGTGTTGGTCAGGTTTAAAAGCGAAAAAAATCAACAGTACGAAAACCAAAACTTTTGAGCACATGGAAATTCAAATAAATTTGAATGGCAAAACTATCACAATTCTTCTTGTGTAGAGGCCTGAACCCTCAAACAAAAACAAATACAGGTTGGCAGAGTTTTTCGAGGAATTTACACAATTCTTAGCTCAGTATCAAACATATCACAATGAAGTTGTGATCACTGGAGATTTTAATTTTCACATTAATAAACCAGATGATGCTAGAGTCAAACAGTTTAATAGCATCCTTGAAATGTATGATCTTGAACAGCATGTATCTTCACCTACCCACAAAGACGGAAACACATTGGACCTCGTGATAACACGCAAGAATTAAACTCTGAGAAACTGTGCTGTCAGTGACTTGCTCTCTGACCATAACTGTGTCCTTTTCAATATGGCTATTGGCAAAGTAAAAAGTCCCCAAGCGAAAATTGCTTTCAGAAAACTGCGCAACCTCAATTTGAATCTATTCAAAAAAGACATCCACCAACACATGTCCCAAAAAGTGCAACAAGAAAAATCATCCGAGTACCTGTCAAAACTGGTCTTGCTTTACAATTCATCAACCAAGGTACTTGACAAACATGCACCTCTGATTACAAAGCAGGTTACACTACGCAAACAGACTTCATTTATCAATGCAGACATCAAAAATCTAAAAACTGCTAAAAGAAAAGCAGAGCGAACTTGGAGAAGAACTGGACTTGAGAGAGACTGGCAAGAGTTTCAGCAGAAACGAAATGCGTTAAATGACCAGCTCAATCAGCTGAAATCTGATGATCTGAGAGCAAAGATTGAGAGTACTAAAGGAAATTCAAAGGCCATGTTCAAGGTACTTAATTCTAACTTGAACAGGAAACAAGAATTGCCGCTGCCAAATCATGAAAACAGCAAAGACCTGGCAAATGACTTCAACACATTCTTTGATGAAAAAATCAAGAAAATAAGGACACAACTTGACTCCGGCAGCAACAACACTGCAATTGTTGAAAATTTTAGAGGCAACAAACTATCTCAGTTCAAAACCCTATCAGAATCAGCAATTAAGAAACTGATCGGAAATATGCCTGTCAAACACTGTCAACTAGACCCCATCCCTACGTGGTTACTACTGGAGTGCATTGATGAATTTCTTCCATTGATAACTGAAATAGTCAGCACATCACTATCTCTAGGGGAGATGCCCCTTGATCTGAAGCATGCACTGGTTAAGCCACTTTTAAAAAAAGGAGGACTTGATCTGATCAAGAAAAACTACCGACCAGTATCAAACTTGTCCTTCCTCGGAAAAATAATTGAAAGTGCAGTTATCAAACAGTACATGGACCACCTTGTTCAAAACAAACTTGATGATGACAAGCAATCAGCAATCAGCATATAAGCAATTTCATAGTACAGAAACTCTTCTAACAAAGATCCACAACGACATTATGTTAAACATGAGCAAGGGTGAAATTACAATGCTTGTGCTGCTAGATTTGTCAGCTGCTTCCGACACAATTGATCACGATATTCTACTGGCGAGACTGGAAAACAGATATGGGGTGTGCAACTCAGCTCTCAACTGGTTTCAGTCATACATTTCAGAAAGATCACAATCTGTCTTGATAAATGACCAAACATCAGATAAGCTTCATCTCAAATTTGGTGTCCCTCAGGGATCAAAGCTTGGTCCAATCTTAGTGAAGTTGCTTCTCGAAACCAAATTGAGGATCAGAAATATGCTGATGATGAGCAACTTATTATATCATTTAAGCCAAACATCACAGATCAAGAAATAGCAACTGAGAAAATAGAGAAATGCATTACGGAAATTAGAAAATTTCTCCATGAAAACAAACTGTGCAACAATGGTGACAAAACAGAACTTTTCTTGATTGGCACACCACACCAACTGAATAAACTCAAAGTTTCATCAATCAAAGTTGATAATGTTTCAATCAAAACGGCAGAGAATGTCAGGAATTTAGGTGTGACAATGGACAAAAACATGACAATGGAGAAGCAAGTTAACAAAATGTGCCGAAATGCCTACTTTAATCTGCGAAACATTTCTAAACTTCAAAAGTCTATGAACAAAGACATAGTCAAAACTGCAGTAAATGCTTTGGTCACACCCCACCTGGACTATGGAAATGCCCTCTTGCATGGCATATCTCAGCATTTAGTGAACAAACTTCAGGTGGCCCAAAACTCAGCGGTTCGTCTCATAGAGAGATTGAAACGGCATGACCAAGTTGGACCACACAGAAAGCAACTTCATTGGCTGCCTATTCCTGCCAGAATACAATTTAAATTGATGACCACAACCTGGAAGGCATTAAACAGCCAGGCACCACTGTACATTCAGCAACTCATCCAACTGAAACCCAACCAAGACCATAACCTAAGGCAGATTTCACGAAAAGTGCTCTTATAAGGTACCTTAAACTTTCCAACCCTTTTGTTATCTGTCTGTTGCTTCCTGAAGCAAGTAAACCTATTACTAAGTATATCTGTGTGGTAATGAATAAATATCAATAAAATATTCCTCAAATATATAGCTTTTTCCTCATAAAAAGATATGTTTTTATGCCTCATGAGGACAATTTTGGACGACCAAACTTACTGGTGATCAGACATGCTTACTTTGGCACTCTGTTGAATCTGCTAAAACCAATTCAGGAAAATGTAATGGTATGTGATTGATAAATAACATCTTGAAAACTATTTTGGAACATTTTTTAATTGTCTTGGTCATTATAAAACTTGAAAAAAATGAAAAATAAAAGAAGACTGCTAATGTAACTCGATTCCGTCTCAGGACACTGAGGTTACATTAGCAACTTTTACGTGGAAATTTTTCTGTGTTCTCGCTACTTATGCCAACTTCAAACATGAAATTATAATATTTTATTGAAAAACGTGTCTTATTTGCCTATTTACATCACCAAAAACAAAAACGACTGGGTGCGGTACCTGTTTCTTTATTGCTAATGTAACTGCAATTTTGCATCCGTCCACTTCATAGTGTTACATTAGCAAAATGTGTACATAAAAATTACATTAAAAAACACATGATTAGATCTCAAATTTTTCTGAACTGAAAGCCAGGTCTCCCAAGAGCAGGCCAGGGGTGGTACCCTGCTGGTGACTTCATTTATATTGCAGTAGGATCAGCATAAAAAATTCCGTCCTACACCATTCATCATTGTTACATTAGCACAAGGCCATATTTTTAGCAACCCTGACCTACCAATCCAACAGAAAAGGTTGTTTACCCATGATTTTATTTAATGGATTGACACAATAAAAGATTTAGATTTCAGCTTTTTTTTGTCCTGCCAGCAATCCTCAGAAGAAGCACCCTAAGAACACTTGAGAATCTATTAATCGATTATGTCTGGCCTTATCAGTATTGTGCTAATGTAACTTGTGGACAAGTTGTGGTAAGTCATTTTGCAGCTTTTTCGTGAAATCTGCCCTAAGGAGCAACAGCAAACTTTTGTTGACAGAACCAGCTTCAAACAGCCAAAATAAATTCGGAGATAGAGCTTTCTCTTTTGCAGCACCAAAAATCTGGAATAAGTTGCCAGGAAATGTTCAGGCTGCAAAGACTCTGGATTCCTTCAAGAGAAAACTAAAAACCCACTTGTTTAAGACATTCTATCAATAACGGCCAACTCATACAAGCGCTTTTGAGCAGTTTACTGGAAAAGGCGCTATATAAATTACTATTATTATTATTATTATTATAAAGTATAAAGGTTCCAATTCACCAACAGAATTTTATCACATCACCAAGTGTGATCTAAAAAAATTATATTATGTTAACTGTTGGGAATAATATTTCGTATGAGGGCAGGGGTTATTTCTGGCAATTAGGTCTTACTAAAATTCGATGCCTCTTAATTCTTTACTAAGTTTCCATGCTAAATGAGCCAAACATAACATAATGATATGAACATGTACTGTATGTATATATCTAGGTATATATATAGTACGTGTATATGTTCATATAATTATGTTATGTTTCGCTCATTAAGAACGGGATATATTGAACACTCATTCCTATATCTTTTTCTGTTCTAGTACCTGCGACTGAAAGCACATTTGAATTGCGGTTTCTGGCTGGCTCAGTATGGATTCCGTCTCGTGGCCATCCGGGGTTTTATGCAAATTACTATGTCAAAACGGAGGCAACAAATACCTCTGTGACTCCATCAGCTCCTCCAAGTGAGCAGGAAAATGGTATTACTTTTTCTTTCACTGTATGTTGATCAATAGACTTTCCCAAAATCTGTTTCAATCATCAAAGCAATGACACATCTTCTCGCGTGTATCCCTGTTTCCTTTTTTGCAATTCTCCTGACACTTTCCAATGCTTTGATGGCAATAAATGCTTCAATTCCCTTCTTCAGTGTAGTGACACATCTAATATCTATTCCTATTTCCTTTTAGTGTTTTGCAATTCTCCTGACACTTTCCAATGCTTTGATGGCAATAAATGCTTGAATTCCCTTCTTCAGTGTAGTGACACATCTAACATCTATTCCTATTTCCTTTTAGTGTTTTGCAATTCTCCTGACACATTCCAATGCTTTGATGGCAATAAATGCTTCAATTCCCTTCTTCAGTGTAGTGACACATCTAATATCTATCCCTATTTCCTCTTAGTGTTTTGCAATTCTCTTGACCTCTTCCAATGCTTTGATGGCAATAAATGCTTCAATTCCCTTCTTCAGTGTAGTGACACATCTAATATCTATCCCTATTTCCTCTTAGTGTTTTGCAATTCTCCTGACACTTTCCAATGCTTTGATGGCAATAAATGCTTCAATTCCCTTCTTCAGTGTAGTGACACATCTAACATCTATTCCTATTTCCTTTTAGTGTTTTGCAATTCTCCTGACACTTTTCAATGCTTTGATGGCAATAAATGCTTCAATTCCCTTCTTCAGTGTAGTGACACATCTAACATCTATTCCTATTTCCTTTTAGTGTTTTGCAATTCTCCTGACACTTTCCAATGCTTTGATGGCAATAAATGCTTCAATTCCCTTCTTCAGTGTAGTGACACATCTAATATCTATTCCTATTTCCTCTTAGTGTTTTGCAATTCTCCTGACCTCTTCCTATGCTTTGATGGCAAGAAATGCATCAGTTCCGATCTTCAATGTGATGGGGAATTTGATTGTGACGACAAAAGTGACGAAGCGTATGCCACTGCAAGGTGCGAAGGAGGTGAGAGATTAAATTCTTCACTTCTTAAAATGATTTCATTTGTCAGAGCTTATCATTCTGTTTCATTAATTTAAAAAGACACAGTATGCAAAACTGACGTTCAATTTTACTCCATTCATGTGAATACTTCAGCTTGGCTTGTCAAATTATCATAACTAATCCAAAATAGGCCCTATATGCAATATCAGTATAAGCGATACCATTGAATGTTTCAGCTGATGGACAAACAATGTATCAAGCCGTCAATGTAACCTCATTGCCCTTGAACCTCGCCGATTATGGACTGTCCTCGAATTACGATGGAGTTTGGGTAGCAGAAAGGAGATCCAGCGTTATTGGCTATGGACCAAGTGGGCCCCATGTTTCCGGTAATTTAATCAAAATGCCGGCTTTGTATTCACTAACACTTGAGGCGTTTTAAATCGGAGCTAAACAAGCCCAAGACCTTTTTTTACGACAGAACATTATTAGTAGCTAATCGCAGGGTCTCAGGGCTATCTCTGATAGGTTTTCACATAAAACTATCATGAAATTATTTTACAAAGATAATAAACAAGAGCAGGTACTGGTTCCACATCCCCCATGCCCTGCACAATCTACATCAACCTCAACAACAGCAGTGTACTCCCACAGTTTTCATGAATGTGTAGTTCCATGAACACCTCTAAGGGCACAATAGTGCAAACCTGCATGTGGTGACACCTATGAATTGCCTGGCTTACCAAAGTCAGAAATGGTGGCAGTCCCAGCCATGCTCACAAGGATAGCTGGGAAATAAGTTAGCTTCCTACATTCGTATGATTTAATTGTACATTTGGCAAGTTAATGGAGTTATAAGACCTGTGGAAAGTATGAACATTGTGCATGGTGAGGTATTGGAGATTTTTGATGGAAACCATGAAATTTACTCTAGTTCATTGAAAGTAGACCTGCTATAGAGCTAATTTGAAGGTGGAGATCATAAGCATGATCCTCACATACAGTTTTATAGGCTATATGATACATTCATTTACTTGTTAAATCTTTATTTATACTTACAGGATATTACTTACGGACTAATTTTTCAAATACATACTCTAGTACGGTTGATACGGTTAAACTCACATACAAAATGGACGGGTATGAGAAGGAGCTGGGTGAAATACCGTATTGCCTGACATTCTGGTACCACATGAACGGCAAGGACGCTGGTCAGCTGGATGTTTCCTGGGGAGCATATCCAGCCTGGACAAGAGTTGGAGACTACAAGAACAGATGGTACAAGGCTGAAATTCAAAAGCTGCTTGAATACAATTACGTAAATATCAAATTCTGCTAACGTTCTGTTTGTTCCAGCCGTTTGCACAGAGTGCGACTATGACATCTGCACTGGATTGTATCAATGTGCAACATGGTTATTCTAACTCCCTGTAACTTTTCTTCCGACAGGGTACTTGTGAAAATATTTTAGTCGTGTTATATTACCTCAGCTCAGCTACTTTTAAAAACTAGTTATCTATCTCATATTCGACATTCACACAACATCAGTAAAATGACTTAACCACTTTTTAATAACCCGTGTTAAGTAATTGATACAATTCAGTTCTGCCATCATTTTTTTAGTCGCCATGAACAACGGGCATAATATTTTAAAGCTTGATGTACGTGGTAATAATATTGATAGTGGGGGGAAATTGGGGGTTCTGGGCCATTTGTTACGTGTCAGTACTTCGATATTCTAAAATTGCTAATAGAATGTGTGGAATTGCAAATATTTGTTCCTCAGGCCTTAGATGGATGTATTAATTATAACTATTAATGATAAACCATTTTCATTGGATGGGAATTATTTGAAAGCTTTTTTGGGGTGGTCCGAAAAAAAATGTTTTTTTTTTTTTTTAAATCATCAAAAATTGTGCATCAATCAATCTATCATGAATGGCTCATCAACATTGACACATAATTTCAACATAATATTACATATTGGTCAAAAAGAGGTAAAAACATTTAGTGGAATCCATGTCAAGACTAGTGAAGGTTCAGGTCAATGCAACTGGCATTCAGCATATGATCTTGTGATTTTTTTGGTTGTGTACATCAAGATTAAGTCCACAATTGTGCATATATATACCGAAATGTTGGGTCTGTGTTGTTGAGAAGTTATGAACTTTTATTTGATGTCTGTTTTATGTGAAAGTGGTAAATACATCACCTGGTGTCAGCCAGTTGTAGGCCTATTCAAGTTATACATATGTATATTTATGGTCCTATAAACTGGATTTGAAATGCATTTGAATACAATGTCATATAATAATACACATTTTCCATTACAGGACGTTGTATTTAGTGCCACAAGAGGAGCAGAGAAGCGGACCCAAATAGCAATACAAGATATTTCTCTAATGCCAGGACCCTGTCACACAAACTCTGACTATCAATTAGCAGGTGAATTATATTAACTTTCTTGTTCACTCACAGAAATTCAAGACATGCATTGCCACTTTGACATCCAGACGACATAAAATCATTCTTTATCCTCTAGTTTCTGAGCCTTGTCAATATGAATTTGTCGGGAATTGGTTAACTCTACCATTTCAGTGAGTGTGAGTAGGTTTGTGTTTTACGCCCCGTGCATCAGCACCAGAGTAGGGCTATTTATAGGCACTTGCCTAGGCCAAGATAAAAGGTGGATCTGACTTATTATAGACCTATATTTATCAGTTATTCATGTTACATCAGTTTGCTATTATATGATTTTGGAACTGCAAACTGAAGAATCTAAACAGTTCAACAAAAATAAGTCCCCCTTTACGAAAACATGAATATCTCAAAGACCTCTTCTCCAATTTCTGTGACAGAAAACTGTTGGCCAGCTTGTAGGCCTGCATATTGACAGTGTTCGTGTGTAGCTTTATTGCCAAATTTTTGTTTGAGCCAGCAGACCCCGAGTGCATATCCCCCTATTTTAAAAAATACAAAGTTAAGGCTTTTCCAAAAAAATATTTACTGAAAGGTGTTTAAACTCCACTCAAATTGTTTGTTATTGCATCCAATGAGCCTAAACCACCGAACTGTTACAAAAGAAGTCCCTAGTTGTCTTCTATACGATCGAGAAACAAATTTTCTTCAGACACATGATGAAGTTTATCCAGCTGGTGGCTCCCTCGCACGGTGAAATTGTTCATATCCATTGGAAAAGCTGGGGATTTTTGAAAATAGAGGTAGGCTCACTCGAAGGTTGCTGGCTCAGCTGTATAAATACACACATGTAAGCCTTGTAAGGTCGATATGTGTCAGGAATCCTCACTTAAATCAGGCTGTTTAAGACACCCATATGACATTGTGAGAAGAAGAATGATTGCAGATAGGTTTCACACATGTGCTGTCCAGGTAAAGCTTGGTGAAAGCATATAATGATAACTAACTGGTTTGGTAAATTGCATACAAGTGGCATAGGGCTAAAAAAAATTGAATTTCCAACGATTTGATCTAAACAGTTCAATGCAAATAAGTCCCCCTTTGCGAAAACGTGAATATCTCAAAGACCTCTTCTCCGATTTCTGTGAAAGTTGAGATATTCAAGTTTATGCAAAGGGGGACTTATTTTTGTTGAACTGTTTAGTATGACAAAATTTCCCAAGAATTATCGTGAATCAAGCGATTACTTCCAAGTCCAATATTTGGACGTTTCTTCAAAAAGTTTCCAGTGGGATTTTGAAATTTCCAGGTAATGACATGCCCAAATTCCCTACTTTTTCCAGCTATGCATGAAGATGGTGATGTAGGCCTAGTAAATAAGTTAATGATCAATACCATAATATATAATATGTAATTCCAGATGACTTATCATGCGGCTTCCACATGGATATGTGTGGCTGGGGCAACAGTGCAGACTGGGAAAGGGACCGCACAAACCATGAGGATCCAACAGAAGGACCCAATCGCGCTGCTCAAGGTACCATAAGACTAAGACTTCTTTATTGGTCATTCTTGTAAAAATACAATGATACAGAATGAAATTGTTGGTGCAAATATTTGACACGATGAAAGAAACAAATTAAAGAAATCATTAGTTTACTTGCACAGCTGACCATGGTTTCGTGACATTTAAAATGTTATTTACTTGTGGAATGAATGGGTTTCTGAACCTTACGGTTTTGCGCGTAATTATTACTCCTGCCAAAGGCCGAGGCATAAGTTTTCATTTGCATGTGTGTGTCTGTCTAGCTGTTCTTCTGTCTAGCTGTTCTTTTGTCTAGTTGTTCTCCTGTCCATCTTTCTACAATATCGAGGAAAACCATCGCAAGTTATCTAAGGACGCTAAGGGAGATTTTTCCATTCATTACAACCAAGAACTGATTAGATAATGGTGAAGATCAGTGCACCTGATATGGCACAATGACAACATACACCTTTATACTGTAGCCTATGACTGTAATATTACCCAGATACTAATAACTAGCTTGCCTGCACTTGGTGCATATATGTGATGGATGGATGAGTGATCACTGAAAAGTAATGAATTTGGCATCTGATAAAAACAGTCAACAGTAAGGGAGTGTACAGTCCTCGTCATATCTATGTGGAATCTCAGGTTCTTTCCATGCTGTTGAAGTGGGATGTCAGAGGTGACTCTGTTATCTAGCATTGCAACATATGCCTAATAACTTCAAGCTCTGATGTCATTTTAAACTGGGTCAGATTCCCCGGCTTCTAGCCAATGTGAATCCCCCAAAACTGAGCATCACAGTTTCAGCTCAATGTCAGAGTACTTTTATCAGGGATAGGCCCTACAACCACATCATCACAGCTTGATAGCTAATGGACTGACAGTAAATATATGCATCACAGTTTCAACATTGATATATTGAAAGAAGCATTTTATTTTATTCTACGATCACAACATAACTGTTGATGTGATCCCAATGATCTATCATCGGCTATGACCAGTCTAATCTTTGTAAATGGCAGCTTCCTAAGCATTCACCGTAGACAACTGTTGTAATCCCCACAGCGTAAAAGAACTTGAGATTCAATGTAAATATGACGAGGAGTTGAGGACTGCAATGAATCCACTTAAAACCCACTTCTACAGATGACACACTAGCCGGATATCCCATGGTTCAGATTTAAACTGGCAATTGAAAAAGGTGGCATTTTCAAAAATAACTTTCTTTTCAGGGTTGTGGTACTTAAAACCAAGTTCTTCTTCATCATTGACACTGACAAGTCCTTTCCTGACAAAGCAACGTGACTTCGGCTGCCTGATTCTGAAAGCATATTCAACTGAATTTAATAACCGTATGTACGTGGGTCAACGTGGTGGCTATGAAACTATCGTGGAAATCAACAGAAGCAATGAATGGGAAATTTACAAACTGTCCATTGAAACTTTTTATCAATCTGAACCAACCAGTGTGAGTAATTTCTCATGACATGCAAATCATGATAGAATCTATAAGAAATCAAATATTTTAGGTCACAGGTAGAATAGAATTGATAAGAAATCAAATATTTTAAGTCACAGGTAGAATAGAATATATAAGAAATCAAATATTTTAGGTCATAGGTAGAATAAAATTTATAAGAAATCAAATATTTTAAGTCACAGATCGAATAGAATTTATAAGAAATCAAATATTTTAAGTCACAGGTAGAATAGAATTTATAAGAAATCAAATATTTTAGGTCATAGGTAGAATAGAATTTGTAAGAAATCAAATATTTTAAGTCACAGGTAGAATAGAATTTATAAGAAATCAAATATTTTAGGTCATAGGTAGAATAGAATTTATAAGAAATCGAATACTTTAGGTTAGAATAGAATTTCCCAGAAATCAAATATTTTAGGTCATAGGTGTGCCGCAGGAGAGTGGTGGCCACCCCCCCCCCCCTCCCATAAACTTGGTAAAAGCTAAAAATTTGGCAAGAAAACTAGCAAAACAGATGATCAAATACATATTTTTGAAAATGACTAATTCTCAAGATGTCTGGTGAGTCAAAATTTGGTAAGTCTGAAATTCTTGTCTACAGTGTTTAACAATAATTCATGAGGGTATGAAGGCACAATGAGGACCTGTTGTTGTCATTTTTCATAGACAAGGATATTACCAATACTCATAAAAAAATATGTGGCTGAATATTTTTATCCCATCCAAAAAAAGCATTGAATTGGCCAACCCCCCCTGAAAATGGCCAGTCTCCACCAACATTTTCTTTGAAAGATCGCATAACAAAAGCTAGTACAGGATTCCCGGGACAGGATCCTGATTTAATTAAACTCTTCCCCTACATGGAGGCTTGACCAATCTTTGGCTTGACTGTCAGTCTTCTAAAATCGAGTTACCAATAGCTGAAATAATATTTTGTATAGGAGCAGGAGGTTGTTGTGTCCATGTCTCCAATATTGTGTGTGTCATTAGCATCACACTGGCTTTATTTTTTAATAAAAATTAAAGGGACACCCATTCTGTGAGAAAACCTTGTGTCTGACATTGTGTGAGAACCCAAGAAAATAACTGAAATATCTGTAGCTCTGTATCATTTATGTAAACCAAAATATTAGAGTACAATGTATTTCTGTTGGCATTTCAGTTGTCCTATCTCAATTTGTCATTAGCAAACGCCTTGCTACTCCATTTTGACAGCATATTTCTCGACCATAATCACTGTGATCATGTTTCTGGTGTTCATAAGGTCATTGCATGCACATATAGCCACTTTCCCTTACGTTGGTAATACATTTTTTCAAGTTATATGTTACGGGTCAGCAGCAATGAACAACAAACACAGATAGTTAAAGTTTACAATTTTAATAAAACAATAAAAATATTTACCGTTACAATATTCACAGGCTTTAGATTTACTCAAAAATTAACTAATTGTGACCCAGAGTAATTTTAAACACTTATCTGTGTTATCCTATGGCTGAATGTCCACAGAGAAAGTTCCGGAAGCAAGATATCCGTTGGTGTTTCGAAATGTCAAATAAAGTCCGTGTGAACTATAATCCACTGAAAATAGCGTCCATATAAAAATAATCCAGAGTCCTGAGTCCTTGTATGGTGTAATCCCGTAAAATCCAGTATAATATCCAGTGTAGTAGTGCCCAACAGGGTGATCCTCAATGTCCAGTCTATGATATGCACCGTTCAGCGATTTGGTAGAAAGTGACTGACTATGTCAGCTCCCAGGCATATTTATATGCATCAAACCTTCTAGCATGTTCCAGTCTTTCTGGGGTGCATGACTCATTTTCCAGCGTTTTCCAGATATATTATTTCTTCTACAGAACATTCCATTTGTTTCCACGTTCAAATAAACAACTTAACTGGGTCACAATGTCAAAACAATTGTTTATCAACTGATTATGTAATCCTAATAGGATAGCAATTCAGGGCTAATTGGTGTTGCCTGGCAACCATGCAATGTTAATGTAAACAATCATACACAATAGCAAATCATTGTAAACAATGATAATATACAGAGCTACATGAAATATACAGTTTGATTGACATAAAATACACATACCATTATAATAGTAATATTTATATGATAATAACCATGTACAGTAGGAATTATATAAAATATCCATACTGCATTTACAATGATATATGCAAAATTTGTCATACATCACACCTCCCCTCTAAAAAAGAAAATTTTGATCGAAGAGCAAAATTTTATACTAGTGTCTTAACACAAAGTACAATAAAATGAAACATCAAAGCTTAACATCTAGACAAACAATCAGCAATGACATTATCCTTGCCCTTGATATGTTTAATAACAATGTCATACTCTTGAAGTATCAAACTCCAGTTCAACAATCTCCTATTGTTATTCTTCATCTTATGCAAGAACACCAAAGGATTATGATCAGTATACACAATGAGGGGCTTCTGGCCTGTACTAACATAGACTTCAAAATGCTGAAGTGCTAGTATTAATGCCAATAATTCCTTCTCAATAGTGGAATAGTTCTTTTGATGTTTATTGAACTTCTTAGAAAAGTAGGCAACAGGATGTTCAATGAGATCATCACTGTCCCGCTGCAGAAGTACTGCACCAGCAGCATCTTCACTAGCATCCACAGCTATTGAGAAAGGAGTATCAAAGTTTGGTGACTGGAGAACAGGGTAGTGACATAATATGTTCTTTAACTTATCAAAAGCCTTTTGACAAGGTTCATCCCAAACAAATTTCACACTCTTTTTGAGTAAATTTGTCAAAGGCAAAGTACAGTCTGCAAAATTCTTGCAGAACTTGCGATAGTATCCTACCATGCCCAAAAATCGTCTCAATGCTTTCTTGCCTGTGGGCGTAGGAAATGCCAAAATGGTCTGAACTTTAGCATCAACTGGGGCCACTTCACCTTGACCAATCACGTATCCGAGATAGACAACGTGTGCTTGGCCAAACTCACTCTTTGCCAAATTGACTGTCAGCTTAGCTTCAGACAGACACTGAAACAATTTCTCAACTGCCTCCAGGTGAGCTTTCCAGGTGTCACTTCCTGTCACCAAGTCATCAATGTACGCATTAGTGTTAGGCAGATCTTTGATCACGCCATGAATCATCCTTTGGAACGTTGCAGGAGCGTTTTTCATTCCAAAAGCTAAAACTTTGTATTCGTACAAACCAGAAGGTGTGACAAAAGCAGAGATTTCTCTTGCCTGATCTGTTAGTGGAACACACCAGTACCCTTTTAACAAATCAATCTTTGTAACAAACTTGGCCAGTCCTACCTTATCTATACAATCATCCACTCTAGGTATAGGAAATGCATCTGTTTTTGTAACTGCATTAACCTTGCGGTAATCTGTACAGAACCTGATAGTACCATTTGGTTTTGGAACTAACACACACGGTGAACTCCAATTTGAGGTGGAAGGCTGAATAATATCATGCTCCAACATATACTCAATCTCCTGCTGAGAAAGCTTACACTTATCAGGATTCATGCGATATGGATGTTGTTTAATGGGCCTAGCTTCGCCTACATCAACATCATGGATAGCAGCTGATGTCCTTCTAGGTACATCAGGAAACAAATCTTGATACTTGAATATCAAATCCCTCATCTGAGCCTGCTGTTTCGGGTCTAAGTGCGTCAACTTAGTATCTAAATTCTGGAGAACCTCAGAATTAGTCAATTTACAAGGAACAATATCTGTCCTAATGGTGGGTTCATTGTCTTGACCTTCACCTTCAGAAGTATCCTCAGATACATCAGCTTCTACAGCTGCCACAATCCCTACAGACCTATCATGATAAGGCTTCAACATATTGATGTGACAAAGTTGTGTCGGTTTTCTCCGTCTGGAGTCCGCACAACATAATTAAGATCATTAACTTTGGAATGGATCTCGTAAGGACCATGAAATCTAGCTTGCAAAGGGTTCTGTTGCATTGGAAACAACACAAGAACTTTATCTCCTGGCTTAAACTTTCTAGCTCTAGCCTTGCGATCATACCAAGTTTTCATTTTCTTCTGAGAAGACTCAAGATTCTCTCTAGCGAGTTCACAAGCCCTGGAAAGTCTTTCCTTAAACCTGGAAACATAATCCAAAAGACTAACATCTGAATCCTTGTCCAACCACTGCTCACTAAGCAAAGACAAAGGACCACGAACCTGATGTCCAAACACAAGTTCAAACGGGCTGAATCCAGTGGACTCTTGAACTGCTTCCCTTGCAGCAAACAACACCAAATGAACACCTTCATCCCAGTCCTTCTCATTGTCCTGGCAATAGGATCGAAGCATTGTCTTCAGCGTCGCATGGAACCTCTCCAATGCTCCTTGACTCTCCGGATGGTAAGCACTGGAAGCAATCTGCTTGATGCCCAGCTCATACACAACTTGCTGAAACACTCCGGACATGAAGTTACTGCCTTGATCCGACTGAAGCTCTTTCGGTAATCCAAATATAGTAAAGAACTTGATTAGGGCCTTGGCAATGGTAGTTGCCTTGATGTTGCGTAGAGGCACAGCTTCAGGAAATCTGGTAGCAGCACACATGATGGTCAACAAGTACTGGTTACCTGTCCTTGACTTGGGTAATGGTCCCACACAATCAATGATCACCTTTGAGAAAGGTTCACCAATGGCTGGAATGGGGTGTAATGGTGCTTTGGCAGGATCCAACTGGCTTTTACCAATGACTTGACAAGTATGACAAGTCCGACAGAAGTTAGAGACATCCTTGCGAATGCCGGGCCAGAAGAACTGCTTTAAAATCCTGTGAACAGTCTTGTTCACACCGAGATGACCTCCAAGGGGTTGGCTATGTGCCATAGATAGAATCTCATCTCTGTAGATCTCAGGAACCACAACTTGATTGAGGACGGTCCATTCTTCATTTGCAGGAACATCTGGGGGTCTCCATTTCCTCATAAGTACCCCATCCTTCAGGAAATAACCAACAGGCACTTTGGCTATCTCATCAGGAGGGAGAGCTTTCTCTCTCAAATCCGACAAAGTTGGGTCATTGACCTGCTCCTGGATCAACTGTTGTCTTGACAAAGACACATTCGTAGACTTGGGTGTCGGCGAAGACACATCCGTGGAGATGGGCGGATTTCCGCTGGATCCAAGGTTCACTGACTTCTGGGAACTTCCTTGGTCCTGATCAAACAATTGTTTGATAAAAGTATCTGATAAATCATCAGAATCGAGACCCTCTTCCGAGTCATGGTCTCGTTGAGACAAAGTGCTATTTTGCACACGGTCCTCCTCTTCTTTAGCTTTTCTAGCCATTCCTCTCGTCACGGCACAAGAAGGAAAGATGTCAGAATCAAGAGGGACTTCCTCAGACACAGGTTTTACTGACATTTCAACAGAGGGGACAACCTTTCCACCAGCTAAGTCATTGCCTTGCAACAAAGAAACACCTTTAACAGGGAGACTTGACCTAAGTCCCACTTTAACTTGTCCTGTAACTAAGTCTGACTTCAAGAACAAAGAGTGCAGAGGTACAGACACAATCCTCTCTTCAATACCCTGAACAAGAATAAATTCACCAGTGGCCGACTCATCCGTAAATGGCAACACACCAGCTAGTAAAAGTGACTGAGATGCCCCAGTGTCACGTAGAATACGAATGCGTACAGGAGAAGAACTCTCACTTAGAGAAACAAATCCCTCTGACACGAAAGGAAGGAACTCTTCCCTCAAACCATCAGACAAAAGAGCCTCTTTGGCAAACAAAGGACGAGAAGATCCACTTGGATCAGTTGATTTAACAACAGGTGTCTCGTGAAAGGATTTAACAAGTGCATTAGGCAAGGCTTCCTTTTCCTTCTTTTTCTTCAAGGAATAACAATCAGACACTAAGTGACCTGCTTTCTTACAATATGCACATGTGGGACCAGCTGCCTGGTCTTTAGGTTGGCTTTTGCCAAAGCTCTTGCCTGCATTATTCTTATCTTTACCATCACTGGACTGAGACTGTTGGGAACTATGGAATTTACCACCATTATTCCTATGGAACGGACCCTTAGCACTGGAACCAAATCTAGACTTGTGAGTCAAAGCGTATTCATCCGCTAAGCGAGCAGCATTCTGTAGAGTAGAAGCATCTCTCTCATCAAGATAAGACTTCAAATCATCTTTGACACATCTCTTGAACTCCTCCACAAGAACAAGATCCTTCAATTTCTTAAAATCATTTTCAACAGACCGAGAAGTGCACCACCTTTCAAAGTATACCTCCTTCTCATGAGCAAATTCTACATAAGTCTGGCTGTCAGTCTTCTTAAGATTTCTAAATCTTTGTCTATAAGCCTCTGGAACTAATTCATAGGCAGTGAGAATAGCATTCTTAACAGTTTCATAATTAGCAGCATCAGTAACTGAAAGAGCAGAGTAGGCTTGCTGAGCTTTACCTGAAATAACACTTTGAAGCATCAATGGCCAGTACTTTTGAGGCCATGACAAACTCTCAGCTACCTTCTCAAAATGTTGAAAGTATTTATCTACCTCAACTTCATGGAATGGAGGAACTAATCTCACTTCCCTACTAGCAACAAATGTGTCACCCACATTGGGATTTTCCCTCTTTACTACTCCTCTCTCTATTTTCTCTAACTCATGTCTTCTTTGATTTTCTCTTTCCCTTTCCTGAGCTTCTCTTTCCTTTTCTCTTTCCTGCCTCTCTCTTTCCTTTTGTTCTGCCTCATGTTGCAATCTTAACCTTTCCTGCTCTAATTTAGCTTCTCTTTCTTCTCTTTGACGCTCTAATTCGCATTTTGCCTTTGCAATTCTAGTTCCAACATTTTGAGTTTCAGTTCCCCCTCTGACAAAGGTTTCCTCTCAGAAGGATCCGGAAATAGATCCAAATCATCTTCAGTAAATACATCTTCATCTGCATAGAACACAGCTATTTTCCTAGCAATAACTGGTTTTCTCCAGGAACCTTTGACTTCATCTAATTTCAAATGGTCAGCCAATTCTAATAACTCAGGTTTCTTTAAAGCCTTCAAACCTTCAACACTTGGTGTGTCCACAAAGTTTTTCACTGCTGCTGAAGTCATGATGGAAATTTCCAGAAAATCTTACAAAATTTCACAATTTTCAGAAATTTCACAATTAATTTAAATAGCCAAAAGTTTGGTTGATCCCGGACGAGCCCCCAATTTATGTTACGGGTCAGCAGCAATGAACAACAAACACAGATAGTTAAAGTTTACAATTTTAATAAAACAATAAAAATATTTACCGTTACAATATTCACAGGCTTTAGATTTACTCAAAAATTAACTAATTGTGACCCAGAGTAATTTTAAACACTTATCTGTGTTATCCTATGGCTGAATGTCCACAGAGAAAGTTCCGGAAGCAAGATATCCGTTGGTGTTTCGAAATGTCAAATAAAGTCCGTGTGAACTATAATCCACTGAAAATAGCGTCCATATAAAAATAATCCAGAGTCCTGAGTCCTTGTATGGTGTAATCCCGTAAAATCCAGTATAATATCCAGTGTAGTAGTGCCCAACAGGGTGATCCTCAATGTCCAGTCTATGATATGCACCGTTCAGCGATTTGGTAGAAAGTGACTGACTATGTCAGCTCCCAGGCATATTTATATGCATCAAACCTTCTAGCATGTTCCAGTCTTTCTGGGGTGCATGACTCATTTTCCAGCGTTTTCCAGATATATTATTTCTTCTACAGAACATTCCATTTGTTTCCACGTTCAAATAAACAACTTAACTGGGTCACAATGTCAAAACAATTGTTTATCAACTGATTATGTAATCCTAATAGGATAGCAATTCAGGGCTAATTGGTGTTGCCTGGCAACCATGCAATGTTAATGTAAACAATCATACACAATAGCAAATCATTGTAAACAATGATAATATACAGAGCTACATGAAATATACAGTTTGATTGACATAAAATACACATACCATTATAATAGTAATATTTATATGATAATAACCATGTACAGTAGGAATTATATAAAATATCCATACTGCATTTACAATGATATATGCAAAATTTGTCATACATCACATATAGGTATGATGCTAATGACACACATATTTCGTATTTTAATTTATCAAAATGCAGTTTCTCAAACATAATTGGCACTAGAGACCTGGAACTTGGCCCAAAATGTGCATGCAACTTGTCTAATCATTGGCAATGAAGTTTTTCAGGATAAGGGAACTTAGCTGGCTACTAAGAACTTAGGATCCTTAGGCTTGGTGGAGGTTCCTTAGAGGGATTACAGAACTGTTTTACTCAGTTTTATATAATTTTATTGCAAAGTTTCAGATTTTCATAATATTGAGATTAATTTTTAATATCCTAATGTGTGAAATAAACAAAGACCAGATTGTGAGCAAACATAGACTGTGCTTGAGCAAACCCGCAATGCAATAGGGTCATTCCATATCAAATCACCCAGAGCCTCCCACCTGACCATCTCAGATTTTGTCGAAAAAAATCGCACATGTTCTAAAATCTATATCACTGGTGGATCCCAAATTTCAGGTGCCTATCACTAGTAGTTTAAAAGTTATGACCGATAACGTGTGAGGGGGTATTTTCTGACAAATTGCAAGTCTGATATATGACAGTTTTGAGATTGGCATTTCTCAAAAACCGTGTCATATATGAATTTGAAACTTTTTTTACCACTTAATGTCCTCCTGGACATTCCATAACTCTTCCCACCGGCTAACGGAGGCAATAGAATGGTTGCAATAAAATGTTGAATTTGATGTTGCAGGCTCCCTCCTTTTTTATTTTCAGATTTTGGCCAGCTGTGTCGTCACAAGTATTTGAGTAAATTTCCAATATTTAACAAATTCTAAGAATATGGGTTCGGAGGTCCACACAGAGAAAAATATTTAAGGATGCCTCTGCTCACAAAAGTTTTGGACTATTTCAAACATGGTTCCAGAATGAAAATACCTGAAAATAGGGGGTATTATAAGACCTGGATGACCATGTTGGCAATGAATTACGGTGTTGAAATTTTTTCTGTGGCCTTGTAAGCTTATCATCCACTTGTGTTACTAATTTGGTGGATGTGTCTTGATTCCTTCATATCTTTTGAATTTTTTTTCTAAAGGTCAATGGTGCCATTCTTTCCATGTTAGTTCTGCATAATTATGAAAGTAAAGTAACTAACTCTATCAAACATGCTTACAAAACATTTATTCTAAGGTTGTACTTGAAATTAACTGTGGTGTATGCCTATAAACAATCAAAATATATGAATTTTGTGTCATCAAACCAAAATTATTTTACTATATGAATCATTATATATCAAACAGAGTGCTGGAAACTCTGGAATAAACTCACAAACACTCACACAAAAATATCAAACCAACCAGACATAGACACATTACATGAATATTTCACCAAACAAATACTACCACCACCCTGCTCTCATTTCGATCAGGAACACATGACAGGCATTGACCTAGAAATAAAACAAATTAAAACAAATACTTTGAATAATCACATATCAGACGACATTAGTAATAACATATGTGACAGTCACATCACAGAATCTGAGGTAGCGCTGCACCTGGCAAAGCTTAAAAATAACAAAGCAGCGGGCATAGATGGTATAACTGGAGAGTTTTATAAATATGTTGCGGATGAGTTGGTAACACCTTTCTGTGCTGTCTTTAATTGCATATTTGATAAAGGTGAATACCCTACACACTGGGCAGAAGGGATAATAAATGCATTACACAAAAAGGGGGATTCTTCCGATCCTGATAATTACAGGAAGATAACTATTACAGTTGCTATGGCCAAAGTATTTGACTCTATCCTGAATGCCAGACTATACTTTAAAAATGAAGCAATGTCACTGGATGACCCTTACCAGTTTGGCTTCGCACCTTCTCGGGGAACAACCGACTGTGTATTTGTACTTGATACCATAATCAGCTATCAGCAATCTAGAAAGAAACCTATTTATCTATGCTTTGTAGATATTACTAAAGCTTTTGAGTATATTAATAGAAATGCTCTCTATTATAAACTACTTAAACAAAAAATGAGTACGAAAATGCTTAAGATTATCATGAGTATGTTTGAAAAGGCCGAAGCTAAAGTACATCAATTGGGCAATCTAAGTGCCCCAGTAGACAGTATCTATGGTGTCCTTCAGGGTGGCATCCTGAGCCCTAAATTATTTAATGAATTCCTCTCTGATCTACCACTATATTTAAGTGCCAAGTGGCACCTTATTGTTAACATCTCCAAAACCAAAGTAATGCATATTGGATCCAAAACCCATGCTAATTTCTTATATGATAATAAAACCATTGAAAATGTAGAAAAGTTTAAATATTTGGGTCATACAATTAGTAACAATAAAAAGATACATAAAGAGATGCCAGATTACATAGCAACCCAGGCCCAAAAGGCTCTTTTTGCTCTACATGGGCGGATGAAACCCTCTCTTGGTCATATACCCCCATCACTTGCAATTAAAATGTTTGATAGCTATGTCCTTCCTATACTGGAATACAACAGCACCTTTTGGTCGGGTACTTCGGAGATTTCTAAAATCGAGAAAGTCCAGATTGGTTACCTAAAACATGTAAAATGTTAGACGACAAACACCGACATTAGCAGTGTATGCAGAAACAGGTAGATTCCCTCTTCGATTGAGGCAACAACTTAGCACAATAACCTATTGGGCCAAATTAAAAGATCTCCCAAGTCATGATGTCCTTAGTAAATGTCTTAAAGTTCAGGAAGACTTACATAACACTGGTCAGAATAGCTGGTACAGTAAAGTAGAGAAAACTATGACAGAAGCTGACATCTCAAATTGGCTTACTGCTGATCCCACTTCAGTATTAAAGGAAGTGAAACTAAAACTATATGCAAAAGAACAGAACAGAACTCTTAATGAACTTTCCGACTCTGAAAAGCTTCCTAAACTTCGCACATATAAACTCTTTAAGACAAGCTAAGTCCTGGAACCGTATCTAAATTTGAATCTCCCAAAGAAAACATACACTAATATTGCAAGATTCAGATTAAGTTCTCATAATCTAAAAATTGAGACAGGAAGACATAATATACCCAAGACCCCGATAGAGCTTAGAAAATGTGACAAATGTGACACAGGTGACATTGAAGATGAAATACATTGCCTTTTAGTGTGCAACAATAACACTGCTCAGAGAATAGAACTTGTAAATAAAGCAAGCAGCATAATCCCTAATTTCTGTGATCTTGATAGCATACAACTGTTTAAAATACTCATGTCAAATAAAAGCCCTGACATAATACACGCTGTGGGTTCTTTTCTAAATAAAATAATATGAATAAAATCTAAAACTCATGTGCCTCCTTGCACTTTACTTTCACCGGTGCTGCTGTCAATGTCGAGATATATATCCTCACTTTGCTTTTATTGACTTTTTTGCAATAACACATATGAAACTGGGACCAATGTGCATATTTCATGAACTATGAAAGACAATTTTACATGAACTCTGCGAAACCTGTCATTTATTATGATATGACACTCGATTATGTTCGGTAACATAGAATACTGTAGATGTAGATCTGAATTTTTTGATTTTTCCATTTTCGATTCTTGATTGACACATGTATCTGTATTTGATATTTCTGCTTGTCAATAAAAGTTTATATATATATATATATTATACATTGTAGGCCTATGTCTGTAATGATTATAATCAGGGGAAAATTCACCAAAAAAGCTACACTTTATTTGTGTCATTTTCAAAAGGAATCTCTTAGTAACTATGATTTAGCTTAAAGCTATGCAAGATACTAGCATGAGCAGTCCAGAAACAAGAAAATCTTTTTGAAAAAAAAAGATATATGCTGGCTGTAGTGATTACGATTTCAAAATTTACAATAAGAGTATGTTTTGTTAGTCACTACCTGTTAGTCATTAAGTCCATTGTTTTGGTAGTTACTATTTGTTAGTCACTAAATATGTTATTTAGTCACAAACTGTTAGTTGGTCAAAGACTGTTAGTCAGTCAAAACCTGTTAGTTAGTCAAAAACTGTTAGTTAACAAAAAGTGTTAGTGTGAGTTAGTCAAAACTGTTAGTAGTCGAAACTGTTAGTCAGTCAAAACTGTTAATTTGTCAAAAACTGTTAGCCAGTCAAAAACTGTTAGTTGGTCAAAAACAGTTTGTAGAAAAAAAACTGTTATTCTGTCAAAACTGTTAGTTATTCAAAAAATATTTGTAGTCAAAACTGTTAGTAATCAAAAATGGTTAGTTAGTCAAAACTGTTAGTTAGTCAAAAACTGTTAGTTAGTCAAGAAGAGTTAGTTAGTGATAAAGCGTGAGTTAGTCAAAACTGTTAGTAGTCAAAACTGTTAGTCAGTCAAAACTGTTAATTTGTCAAAACTGTTAATTTGTCAAAACTGTTAGTCAGTCAAAACTGTTAGTTAGTCAAAAACTGTTTGTAGTAAAAAAAACTGTTATTTAGTCAAAAACTGTTAGTTAGTCAAAAACTGTCAGTTAGTCAAAAACTGTTAGTTCGTCAAAAACTGTTAGTTGGTCAAAAACTATTAGTAGTCAAAACTGTTAGTCAAAAACTGTCAGTTAGTGACAAACTGTTAATTAGTCACTAATTGTCACTAACTGTTAGTCAGTCACAAACTGTTAGTCAGTCACTAACTGTTAGTCAGTCACTAACTGTTAGTTAGTCATTTTGTCCCTAACTGTTGTTCATCAGTTGGTCACTACTGTTAGTAAGTCACTGTTGTTAGTCACTTACTGTTAGTAAGCACTAACTGTTGTTGATTCACTAACTGTTTGTTAGTCTTGAACTGCCAGTTAGTCACTAACTGTAAGCCACTAACAGTCTGTTAATCACCCCAAGGGTGTAACAGTCTGTTAATCACCCCAAGGATGTGCCACCCAGAAATTGGACCCATAAATAGAACAAACTGCTCTCATTACTATTCACCCCCAATTGTTACAACTCACCCCCAATTATTTCAGGTCCTGCAACAATTGTATCTGCACCAATTTGTCGATTAATGAGTGGCAGGTGTACTGTTACATCAATGCAATAATATCAAGTATTTGTGATCATAAGATATTTTGTAATGCTCTAGCTGATATTACTAAATGGTGGGGACCAAACCGGTTGACACTTTTCCGTATGGGGCAACCAGTATAGTATGCTGGCTGCAGAGCCAATACTGTACTATAACAAATCTTGTCCTAAAGTTCAAGAAGCCAGCATAAAAAAGGTATTAGCCACTTGTTAGTTACATTATGTGCAGAGAGGGCTTCCATGCTTCTGGCCAAAAATTGGCTGAGTAAATGCAATCCACTTCAATCAAAGCCATCCTTGAAAATAATCCTATACATGGAGTTCCCAATGAAGCAATATGGTGAAGAGAAACTCCATACATCTTATTTTTAGGTTATTTCATGGATATCATATTATGCCAATGGCCATGGCTGACCAGTGAAAAAAGCCTGTTTCTGGCCATAATTTGCCTGACTTATGACCACTGACCAGCCTGTGTAATCCAAGTAATTCATACATTTTTATTGATCAAATTAATTATCCATGCATCATTCAAACAATTTCCATACACAATATGTTTTGTTTGCAAGCTCATATCGAGTTTGTTATATTTATTTGCAGAAATTGCATGGAAAAAAATTAAACCAATGGCGTTCAGAAAAAAATTTAAAAGATATGAAGGAATCGAGACACATCCCCCAAATTAGCAACACAAGTGGATAACAAGCTTACAAAGCCACAGAAAACATTTCAAAACCGTAGTTCATTGAAAACATGGTCATCCAGGTCTTATAACACCCCCTATTTTCAGGTATTTTCATTCTGGAACCATGTTTGAAATTGTCCAAAACTTTTGTGAGCAGAGGTATCCTTAAATATTTTTCTCTGTGTGGACCTCCGAACCCATATTCTTAGAATTTGTTAAATATTGGAAGTTTACTCAAATACTTGTGACGACACAGCTGGCCAAAATCTGAAAATAAAAAAGGAGGGAGCCTGCAACATCAAATTCAACATTTTATTGCAACCATTCTATTGCCTCCTGTAGCTGGTGGGAAGAGTTATGGAATGTCCAGGAGGACATTAAGTGGTAAAAAAAGTTTCAAATTCATATATGACACGGTTTTTGAGAAATGCCAATCTCAAAACTGTCCTATATCAGACTTGCAATTTGTCAGAAAATACCCCCTCACACGTTATCGGTCATAACTTTTAAACTACTAGTGATAGGCGCCTGAAATTTGGGATCTCCCAGTGATATAGATTTTAAAACATGTGCGATTTTTTTCGACAAAATCTGAGATGGTCAGGTGGGAGGCTCTGGGTGATTTGGCATGGAATGACCCAATATGACAAGACTGACATGCATTACAGCATATATCTTCTGCAAAACTTGAAAATTACGTATAAAATTACAAATAATCAATCCATACAAAGCCATAGAATATGCATTGTTAAACCAAGGCCTTCTTTTAACACCATAAATTTGGTGTCTGCATCCTCTTTTTCAAACATGTATAATAATTATTGTATATTGAAATAAATACAGTAGAATGAACATTTCTGACATTTGCCAGCGGGGCCTCGTACATGTGCAGTTGTGTATTATTTCCATTGTACTTTGAAAAAAGTAGGGGAGACTCGGGTAAGTTGTGTCATTTTTTGCCTTGGGCTGATTTGCTAAAACGCCATACTTGTGAAGCAATTAAACAATGGGACCCAACAATTAGGGAGATCATGGCAGACCTTCACAAAGAGTTGCAGGTGTCACATCTGATCACTGTGCTGGTGTAAGGTTTATCACTGGATTAGTCAAATTGGTTAATCCATTTTTTTTTTTAGAAAACGTAGTATTTTACCTTTTTTTACTTACATTTTAATTATTCATACAATATTTGCAGCATATAACTGGTTTTTCACAGTATCTATTATTGACACAATTTATTGCCTATCCAAATGTGTGTTACTCACATTTGTGGATAAATTCTGATAACATATCAGTTACATATGTTGAATTATGAGTTACATGGGGCAGTGAAACATTCATGTTGCTAATTCAACACTGGTTAGTTGTATGTCAAGTTTTGTCAAAAAATTTGAGTATAGAATTTTCACAATTAAAAATAACATTTTTGTCAGGTGCACCTGAGACTGAGCCAAGGGCCAGCCCTGCACTGGTCAGCAGGCCGTCAGAATATGGCCATCAATGGAGGCAGGTCTCTAGACCTCCTACACTAGCTTCATGTATCAAATTAAGAAATTATCTGCCTGACTTAATTACAAATCAGCAATGGTTAATAAAAATTACACTTAGCCCTAGTCTCCCCCAGTCAGAATTTGAATAAATTCTGAAATGCATGCAGCATTTAGTACCCTTTTATTTTTTCTCATTGATGATTTTATTCAATTCACAACAAGATTAATTGATTTAGAGACACTGAAAATCAAGTAAAATCTGTTTTAAGCCTGGAACCCCCCCCCCCCCTCAGCCATCCAACATCCTTCCAATGAACATTTAGATTGTATATATCTGAAACTGTGGCATGCATATGTAGGTGTCGTCCTTCAAAAAAATTGATGGCACATCCTCCATTACATTATTCACTCAGTGCAGTGGTGGGTTTGCTGCTGTGCTTCTTGGTTTGTCAGTTATTTCAAGATTATGTATGTGTTGGTAAAGCAATGTAAGTCTGTTGAATGGTGTGTTTTCCTCAGTATGGGCGTGATGAACCGATGTGAGAGGAAATCTGCAAAGTTTGTCTAACAAAGGATTTTCACTTTAGGCATTCTCACTCCTGTAATCCTTCTAAGGGGACATTCTAAGGAGACTAATGTTCTGTGAGTGGAAGGAACTAGCATAAGTACCTGTGTTTGGCTCTTAGGGGATTCTCAGGTGCCTTACAGTTGTCATTAGTAGCCAAATCTGCCGAAAGGACCCATCTAAGGGGCCATGTCTACTAATATTAGTACCTAAGTAACTCCTAAGTGGGTGTTTCATGTCTTAGTAGCCACCTTACTTCCCTTATCCTGAAAAACTTCAATGAAGTTTTTCAGGATAAGGGAACTTAGCTGGCTACTAAGACACTGAGGCCCCTTATGCTTGGTGGAGGTTCCTTAGAGGGATTACAGAACTGTTTTTCTCAGTTTTATATAATTTTAGCGCAAAGTTTCTGTGTTTGTCATAATATTGAGATTAAATATCAATATCCTAATGTGTGAAATAAACAAAGACCAGATTGTGTGCAAGCATAGACTGTGCCTGAGCAAACCCACAATGCAATATGACAAGGTTTACATGCATTACAGCAAATATGAGCATTTAAACCTTCGGCAAAGCTTTTAAATTACGTATAAAATCAAAATTAATCGATCCATATACATGTAAGACCATAAAATATGCATTGTTAAACCGAGGCCTTCTGTTAACAACATGAATTTGGTGTAGGTATGCATCCTCCTTCTTCAAACATGTACATCAACATAAATATTGTTGAATGAATATTTCTAACATTTTTCAGTGGGGCCTGGCACATGTGCAGTTGTGTATTATTCAAATTTTTACTAAAAAAAAATAAAGTAGGGGAGAATTAGGTAAGTTGTGTCGTTTTTGCCTTGGGGTGATTTTCTATTAAAAAAACTCACATTGTGAAGCAATTAAAACAATGGGACCCAACAATTTGGGAGATAATTGTGGACCTTCGCAAAGAAATCTAGGTTGCACATCTGAACCCTGTGTTGCTGTAAGGTTTATCACTGGATTAGTCATGTTGGTTTATCCCCTTTTTTTTAAACTTACAATGTATTTTACCTTTTTTTCTAATATTTTAATCATTCCTATAATACTTGCAGCATATAACTGGTTAGTCTTGGTATCTTATATTGTCACAATTTATTGGTTGTCTAAATGTATCATATCATGCCACCAGTCACTCCAAAATTGGTTTGGGTACAATGTCACTCAAATTACAGCTTAAGTTTAACTCACAATTCTGACAACATATCAGTTAAACATGTTAAATTATAAGTTACATGGGGCAGGAGACATTTGTGTTGCTAATTCAGCACTGGCCAATTGTATTTCAAGTTTTATCTATAAATTTTTAGTACATAATTTTCACAATTAAAAATGACATTTTTGTCTGGTGCAACTGAGACTGAGCCAAGGCCCACACCATCAGAATATGACCATCAAAGGAGGCAGGTCTCGAACCTCCAACACTAGCTTCATGTATCAAATTAGGGAATCATCTGCCTGATTTCGTTTCAAATTAACGATGGTTTATAAAAGTTACGACCTGCCCCAGTCTCCCCTAGTGAGAATTTGAGTAAATTCTGGAATGCATGCAGCATTTACAGTACAATTTATTTTTTTGGGTTTTGGAAGATTATTCATCTCATTGATAATTTTATTCAATTCAAACCAAAATTATTGATTTAGAGGCACTGAAAATCAAGTAAAATCGGTTTTAGTCTAGACCCCATCCCCTCATCCAACATCCTTCCAATAAAAAGTTTGATTGTACATATCTGAAACTTTGGCATGTAGGCCTATATCAAGGTATTTTCTTACAGAAAAATTGATGGCACATGCTCCATCACATTGTTCCAGCAGTCGTGGGTTTGCTGCTGCGCTTCTTGATTTGTCAGTTTTATCAAGATTATGAATGTGTTGGTAAAACAATGCAAGTCAGTTAACTGGTGTGTTTTCCTCAGTATGGGCTTGATGAACCAGTGCGAAATGAAATCTGCAGAGTTTGTCAAACAAAGGATTTTCACCTTAGGCATTCTCACTTCTGTAATCCTTCTAAGGGGACTTTCTTAGTAGACTTTGTGCTCTGCAAGTGGATGGAACTAACATAAGTACCCATAAGTACCTATGTTTGGCTGTTAGTGGATTCTTAGGTGCCTTACAGTTGTCATAAGTAGCCAAATGTGCTATAAGGACCCATGTAAGGGGCCATGGCTACTAGTGTTAGTACCTAAGTAGCTCATAAGTGGGTGTTTCATGTCTTAGTAACCACCTTAGTTCCCTTATCCTGAAAAACTTCAATAGATTGCTTAGCCCTAAGTGGTCAGGATTTTTTAGTTATAAGTGTGATTTTAATGAAAGTCAAAAAACATTACAGTTGTGTTTATCACCTCAGTACAGATCAGCAGATCATTGGGACCGTTGGACATGAAGGTGCAGTGACAGCTGATTGTTTGACCTAACCAACAATCGATACCCTGATTCTTCGCCATGTTGTGTTCTAAAGCTTACTTCTCCAGCATCAAACCCATTGTTCCAAAGAGACAAGCCTCTCTAGCTCTCTTAGAGAGGAGAGCTGAGGGTATGCTTGAACACCCGGGACCTTACAGGGGTGCATGTAGGGTGAGAGTTAGTTATTTTTAGATGCAGACATATCGAGCACTGCAGTGCCACCCTTGGTGGCTACATGATACTGGATCTTTTTAAATTTTGGAAAATACCCTCCCCCTCCCCCAAAACAAGTTTAGGCCTAATCTCACTGACTACAGATACGGACATTGAAAATTTGATGGTTGACATGAAAATCTAAATCCAGAATTTTAGAAAATTTGGGAGCTTCCCTCTTCCAAAAAGGTGGTGGGGGGGAGATTAATCTCTTCCTCCATCTTTCTGTATTTAAGAGTATACTCTAAGTCATATGTAGTGGTTGACAATTATAGCTGTTTTAAATTTGTATCAATATTCTGTTGTTCTTATTTGAAGTAGGAATTCAAAGATAATCAATTATCAATTTATGCATGTATAATTTCAAATGCTGAGAATGTGAAAATAAATAACTTCAAATTATCTGATGAGGCTTTAGAATTGGTTACTGAAACTTGATATTTTCTGATTTCTTTAGGTCAAGCTTCGGTTTGAAAAGGAGGGAATTTTCTTGGATGACTTTGTGTATGCAGAGGTACCCTGTCAATACATTGGTATGTTTTAGCAAATTTAGACTACTGCAAAAAAAACCATACGAAACAATTACCATATACGTATACAGTGACGTGGGGCAAGAAGCCCGGGTGAGGTGAGGGGGCCTTTTTGTACACTCGGATACATCTCCATCAAACTGTGATTTGCCAATAACGCTGAAAATTTTATATGTGATTGTATATTTTTTGCTTTTTGAAAATAATAAATCAATCAATCAATGGAAACATAAAACATAAAATGAGACATGGTAAAAAATTACTCAGCCATTGTTAATAAAAACAGGTAAAGAGACTTGCATAGATCTATTACTAGTATTAGTAAAGGATTATCACAATTTCAAGAAAAGTATTAACATATAAAACTAGATAATACTAATACATAAGTTGGTAAAAATAAATATATAAAAGTAAGTTAGATAATAATAGTTGTAATAGACTAGAAATAAATGATAGGCCTACAGTTGTAATCGTAAGACTCGGAAACAGCATGTCAAAACCTTATTGTCTATGTTAGCTTAATTTAGGCTTGACTAACATCTTCATAATGCACAGCGACATTCAAAAATGTTTTCCAATTTTTTACAAAAATGTCCGTAACTCCTATATCAAATTAGTTAGACATTTGCTTCACTAGTTATTAATAGATTCAAATGAGGTCTTTCTACCTGCAAAAGATTTTGATAATCAGCCATAAAAAGTAGGGCATATCATACTTTGAAGTTAAAGGGGCTGCATGCCCCACGCTACTCTATAGATTAATGGTCTGGAGATATCATCGTAGGTAGGCCTCATGACAGGATACACCCCCAAACCCTCTCATAAACTCAGCACCCTCAACTTAACCTCTTTTACCCTCAACTTACCCCTTTTCACTTCCGCCACCCGCAACTACCCTCAGCTTCCCTCAACTACCCTCAACTTAGCTCAACTAAACTCAAGTAACCTCAACTAAACTCAACTTACCTCAACTAAACTCGCCTCCCCTCAACTAAACCCACCTCCGATAAGTAAACTCGGCTGCCCTCAAGTGAACTCGGCTGCCCTCAAGTAAACTCGGCTAAACTCACATCCCCTCGCCTCCCCTCAAACGAACTCGCCTCCCCTCAACCAAATTCGCCATCCCTCAATTACCCTCAGTTACCCCATGATAAGACAGTGGTAACCCAAGGGGGTTGAGGGTGTATCCTGCCATGAGGCCTGTAGGTGGGGCTGGTGCGGAATTTGACAATGACCAACCACTTTTTGTCCCCAAGCACAGATGCTGTGGTATTAAAAAAATGTGATTATTTTCCCTTGTTTTACAGACATAGAAAAGTGTGAAGTCAGGGAATACATGTGTTCCTATACTTTTGATTGCCTTAGAAGTGCACTGGTAAGCATCTGCAGCACTAGTGTTGCTATTTGTTGTCCCTTTCAGAGAAGGTGAGCTCTATGATAAACAGTGCCGCCTGTCAGTAAATGAAATTGTTGTTGTTTTGCCATTGAGTCAATGATAAACATTCTCAGCAAAAATGCTTTGGAAGCGAATTTCTATCTGACATATGTAACAACAAAGTCAATGTTATTTCGATTGGAAGGGGGTTTCACTAACTTACCAATGATTTTGACCCAAACGTACCTAATGGCAGAGCAATGAAAAGTTGCCAGCCATTTTTGTCACACAAGCCTCAAATATCATTCTTCTTGACCATAAATGTTTTCTTCTATGAAATCAGCATCCTTGCTTCCACGGTATTGTGAGTGTTTAGCATTCATCCAATTGATGGCTTAACACCATCCGATGCACTTACAGGCTGCACTGTACAAGTTAAATACTAAATATTATGACTATCAGTAAACATGGCTGTCACGAAAAGACTCCACAGTGTCCTTGAACGAAGTTTAGGGTTAAAAAAATGTACAAAGAATCCGTCAACACTGCGTTGTAGTATGTGGTCTCCGCTTCGATTTGATGTAAAGATCAAAAAAATCTGTTGGGAAAATTTTGAGAAAATCGAAATTTAAAAATTTTAGTTTTTCACACCCTAGTCGCATGCAAAATATTAGTTACAGATCTATCAAATAGCATTGCAGTGCTATTGAAACATCACAGCTTATCTAGTTATACATTAGGTTACTGAATCAGGTGAAAAAAAAAAGGCATTTTATTTCTAATTTTCACATCATTTTCAACATTTAGGGGTGTTGCAAACTCGCTGAGTCATATAATGTGTCAAATCAAAGTAAACAAGGCCATTTTGGCTTTATTATTTCTTTAACTAAAGAAAAGTGGCAAATGAACCACCAAGGAGTTAGAAAATGCTTTGTTAAATTCATTAGTGATATAAATTGATACTTTTAGCATTTCACCAGTTAATGTTTTTCAAGTGAGATTTACTAAAACATCTGTAAAGTTATCGGGCAACAACCACAGCTTTGCATGTAAGTTGTATTTGACATCCAAGGAAATATTATATTTTGATAGAATTATTTTTCAAATCAACAAATAAAAAATTGAAAAGTGGTCTAATGGCTTAGATGATCAATTCCAAGCTTTATTACAATGTTTCTCACCATATTGAATTGTAGGTAGCAATTTTAATGGTCTTCTGAAGAATTATAAGTGCTTCGTTTACCTGTTTTTGACAATTTGTTGAGATTATCTAATAGAATCTAATGGTTGCTTACTTCCAAAATTCAGTTGTTCAGTTATTGCATGCACAGATAAACAATATTAATTGTTTGAACATGGAAGGGAATCTGTTGACTTTAATTCACTACCATGTCGATCACAAAAAGGCTTGCTATAACTGAACAAATGAATTTTGGAAATATGTGACCACTAGATTCCATGAATGATCTTAACAATTAGCAAAAACGAAGCCCTTAAAATTCTTCAGAATACCATAAATTGCTGCCTACATTTCAATATGGACATAAACATTGTAATCGAACTTCATCTTAGCCATTAGACCACTTACATTGATTGTTTTTTGTTGATTTGAAAAGATAATTCTATCAAAATATAATATTTCCTTGGGTGTCAAATACAACTTTCATGCAACGCTGAAGTGAAGATGCACACTTGTGAGATGCCAACAGTAGGTATTCTTACGTTTGTCCACTATTTGTTGTCCGATAACTTTACAGATGTTTTTGTGAATCTCACTTAAAAACATTAACTGGTGAAATGCTAAAAGTCTCAATTTATACCACTTATGAATTTAACAAAGCATTTTCTCACTCCTTGTTGGTTCATTTGCCACTTTTCTTTAGTTAAAGAAATAATAAAGCCAAAATGGCCTTGTTTATATTTGATTTGGCACATTATATGACTCGGCGAGTTTGCAACACCTTAAATGTTGAAAATGATGTGAAAATTAGAAATAAATGGTTTTTTTGTTTTTTTTTCACCTGATTCAGTAACCTAATGTATAACTAGATAAGCTGTGATGTTTTAATAACACTGCAATGCTATTTGATAGATCAGCAACTGATATTTTGGATGCGACAAGGGTGTGAAAAACCAAAAATTTTGAATTTTAATTTTCTCAAAATTTTCCCAACAGATTTTTTTTATCTTTACATCAAATCGAAGCGGAGACCACATACTACAACGCTGTGTTGACGGATTCTTTGTACATTTTTTTTAACCCTAAACTTCGTTCAAGGACACTGTGACTCCTGATAATGCCCAATTTAGAAAAACTAAATGACTTCCTCACACTCCCAAAACATAGAGAATGTACAAAGCATTTTTAACCAAATTTCAAATGGGAGAGCAACAGAACAACCTTAAACCATTATTCGCAGTGCCATGATGCGCAACATCTGTGGATTATACCTGAGGATTCATTACATATTTGATATTACAGTCCTTGATGTGCCTGTAAAAAGGAGTTTAAAATTAAGGTGAATGATTATAGTCTGTCACTTTGATCTAGAAAAAATCAGGACCAGTTCACTGTGAAAAATGCACTTTGTGACACATGATAGCTGATGAAGTGGCATCTTCTCTACTTTCAACTTGGGAAACATTGAGGTTGTTTGATTAGTCATGGTCAAGAGAAGGCCATCTGATTTGTCATAACTGATTTTAGAGTGAAAATCAGATGCATAATCCTTTCGTTTGGCTGTCACCAACAAGCGGGATAAGTTTCCTCAAATCAAATTAGCATTGAAAGTATTGGGTATGATCATGACAAGTCATCAGCATGATGACACACGAAGTGCCATTTTCACAGTTCAACAGTCCACTCTTTCTCTATTTTTACAGTGATGCACTTTGATACCGAAAAAGAGTGTACTGTTGCACTGCAAAAATGGCACTTTGTGTGTCATCATACAGATGATTTGTCATGATCATACCCAATACTTTCAATGTTAATTTGATTTAAGGAGACTTATCCCTGTTGTTGGTGACAGCCAAACGAAAGGATTATGCATCTGATTTTCAATCCAAGATCAGTTATGACAAGTCAAATGGCCTTCTCTTTATCATGACTAATCAAACTGCCTCTATGTTTCCCATGTTGAAAGTAGAGAAGATGACACTTCATCAGCTATCATGAATCACGAAGTGCATTTTTCACAGTGAACTGATCCTCATTTTTTCTTTATCAAAATGCATCACTGTAAAGTGACAGACTGTGATTGCTAATTAGTGCTCAGTCAGACCTATTTCAAACAAATTTATGAAAAAAGGATGACATGAGCAAAAATATTATTGGAGAATGGAGATAAATTGTAAGAAGAAGCTGTGGTTTCAAATGCATCCAAAACATTTAAGACAACCAAACAAATATGCAATTAACAAAAGTCTCCGAAAAAAATGGTCTCCCAGTGACACCAATTAGGCAATGACTATAGGACTCAGTAAGGGAGACCAGATCTGTCCACTGTGAGACCATTTGGTCTACCAGTTGCTATAAATTATTTCAAATGTGCCGAGAGTATAATAATTCTTCCAGGTTTGCAATGGTGAAAGAGACTGTGATTATGGTGATGATGAACAGAATTGTAAGTAAAATCAGTTTCATATTATGAAAGTGCCAAAGTATAATTCAGCAATTTCGAATTTTTGTTGTCCATGAGAGTTATTATATATCATGGGTGAATAATTATTAAAAATGGTCAATCAAAAGGCGTAGATTGCCCCGCATTCACCACATGGTACACCCCTTTCCCCGGGTAAATATAGGATACGCCGTAGATTCCAGAAAGAATGATATCCACCAAAACAGACTTGCAAACGACCAAAGTTGCTACAATATACCCAAGGGGCACACAACGTAAACACAACATTGCTATGTAGTGGAGGGCTAGTCTGCGTAAGTAGGGGGTCTCGAGCGTGGGGGGGCAGGGGGGCGCCTGCGGGGCCGCGCGATTCTCTGGGGGCACCAACTATACTAACTGTATATTTTAGCCAATGTCAAGAAGTTCATCTGGGCGCACCTGGGGGGAACAGGTCTAATTAGAGGGTACGTGCCGCCATGCCCCCCATAGGGATGCACTGCTTGGCTGTTGATCATGTAAAAAAAATATGGTCATGGTTATTTTTCATAATCTGTTGTGGCCATGTGGTTGGCAGTTGTAGATCAAGTGCAGAATAATTATGATAGCCTTCAGCACTAAATTTCATTTTTGCATCACAAAGATGAGTCCTGCAAGGGTGGAGCACATCTCTGTGGCAACAAGGAGTGTATCTCATACAGTAAAAGATGTGATGGCCAGCTTGACTGCTATGATGATTCGGACGAAGAGAACTGTAAGTTACTTACATTATAATAAAACTAAATGGCTATGGTGGTATTTTGAGATGTACTCCACGAGTTGAAGATATCCTGAGTCCTCTGTACCCGTGCGACAAAAGATAGAAACAAGGAAAGATTAGAAGAAACGGAGAGTGAGAAGGATCTAGGAGTATGGGTGGATTACAACCTAAAGCCAGGAACGCAATATGGGAAGGTAGCAGCAAAAGGCATGAGTGCACTGGGGATGATAAGAAAGACCTTAAACCACATCAATGTGGCCAACTTCCATATACTGTATAGATCATTTGTCAGGCCCCATCTGGAATATGCGGTTCAAGCATGGAATCCCTACCTGAGAAAGGATATTGATACCCTGGAGAGAGTGCAGAGGCGTGCAACCAAGTTAGTGGAAGAAGTGGAAGACCTGCCTTACTGCGAAAGACTGACAAGACTCGGAATGACAACTCTGGAAGCAAGACGGGTAAGAGGCGACTTGATCGAGAGCTACAAAATCGTGAACAATATCGGGAAGGTTGATTCAAGTAAGTTCTTCACTCCAGCCAGATCAGTACAACTCAGGCGACACAGGGACAAGCTATTCAAGCTAATTTCTTCTCAAACAGGGTCATCACAGAATGGAACAACCTACCAGGTTATGTCATGCTATCAACATTTGTAGATGCCTTCAAAAGAAATTTGGATAAGCATTGGAGAAGAACAGGATATGGGCTACCAAACTAGCTGCAGCTACTCTACTGCCCATCAAACTGTAACTGTAACTGTAACTGTAACTGTAACTGGTACTGCCGGTATTTATCGGACTGGTGTAGACCCCTACTGTAATGCCTTCAAACAGTTGAATGTGTAAGTACTTGTAATTATTTGACTGTAACAAGACCGTTCTGAAATATTTCTCCCATTTGCAGGTGAGTCGTGCAAGGACGGAGCATTCCTTTGTGACAACAGACAGTGTGTTGCTCCATGGAGTCAATGTGACGGGATTTGGCAGTGTAGGGACGGCTCGGACGAGTGGAACTGTGCTATAACTCCTCCTGAACCGAGTAGGCCTACATGTAAATATTATACAGTTATCGCACAGCACCGAGTGCAATATCAGTTTTTATGGCACCGAGGTGACTAATATTGCACGAGGGCGCAGCCCGAGTGCAATATTAGTCACCGAGGTGCCATAAAAACTGATATTGCACGAGGTGATGTGCAATAACTGTTATATCATATGGTTTTTTGTGTCAAATGCAAAGAAAAGGCTGGAATTCCTTGTCCAAACTCTTTTTGTGTTTCTTTTGATCCGCCTTTTAAAAATGTATCTCGTCAAAAGGCAATAAATATTTCACTCACAAAAAATTTTTTCACACTTTCGGAATGGAAAAATGATTTACTTGATGATGGATTTTATTTAGATTTTTTTCTGAAACTTTATAGCAGACTTTAGACCTCTAAACACTAAAAAATCACGGAAAAATCGGCAAAAACGCTGTTTTTCGGTCACTTATTGCTTTATTCTGATCAAACAAATAAAATAATCAATACGAAAAGTATATATCCCAATAGCCCTGTAATAGCCGCATCTTTTGCCGCAAAAACCAGCTTTCTATCTTCTTCCGTTGCGGTGCAGTGAATCTTTTAGTAAAATTGAAAAACACAATCTTTTTGTCAAGTTGTGGCTGCAGTAGCACTGAAACGTGGTGCTTACTCTCAGGTCCGTCCAATCTCTTACATGTTAAAATGAGCGTGCAATAACATGCGTGCAATATCGTGGAATATTGCACGGCTGTCGGCCAATGAGAAGCGAGTATTTCAGCTAGCCATATGATATAGAATTGTATTGTCTATGTCTTGCTAATAAAAATTATTCAATTCAGTTATTCAATGACCATCTAAAAGAAGCATGTTTTATTTTAAAAAAGTAATGTCTTCAGATAAGAGGCGTAAGCGTTGGCATCATCCTCAATTCTCAGTGTAACTTACTGTGAGCTTGTTGAGCCTGCCCTGACCACAAGATACATTGTTTTGTGAAGTTGTAACAAAAATATTAATTCTCCTCCGGTGTGAAAGACATAATTAACAGATCTCTAAAAGCAATTGAATAGATTGTTGAGTGTTTCATTGTGCCTGTTTCAATTACTTTCTTTGTAGAAAACCATAAACAATTACAGTTTGTCACGTCAAGCATTGAGACAGAAATATAGCATTGTTTGTACAGTTCATAAAAATCAACGCAATGAGATTGGTGGATCCGCTGATACAAATTTGAGTAGAACTAAGTCTGGGGTGGCGCTGTGGAGCACTTTTATGACGTCATTGCCCATTGTGTGTCAGATTGGTAGCATCACAAATGTCAACATTTTGCGAAAAAGGACTGCCATTTTCATAAATTGGCAAATATCGGACAAAAACGGCACCAAAACATCACAAAAATGAGATATTCAGATTACAACAGAGCTAAGCTATACGTAGGTATGCGTATTTCTCCTGTGGGGCTTGTGGTTGCTGAGATATCTGGCCAAACGTCTGTCTCAATGTTGACGTGACAAACTGTATTTAAATCATGCAGGAAAAAAGCTGTTAAAGGATATGAAAACTATAGAATTTTATAGTTCTTGTTGGCAGGATGAATTAAAATGAGCCCTGCAATTGGAGGAATAGTTGGCATCGACAAAATTGCGAGGCTCAACATTTGTAGTTTGTGTCCCATAGACAACTGTCATATATATATTATGCATCTTCATGATATTTAATTTTCAAATAAAAGTTTATTGTTTCATTGCAGCTTTGAATGGAGGGCAAATAGCAGGGATAGTAGTTGGTTGCCTTCTTGGGGTTTCCCTCGTTGTGAGTGTGATTGCAGTGGTATCAAGAAAGCAGAAAGGAAGTCCTCGCAGCCAGCCTCCGATGCCTAATGTGTCAGGTAAGAATGAAGATGAGGTCTACGTCTCTGCGATCACAACAAAGGCTCGATTTCACCAACAGAGCTAAAACTAGATTTACAGTTGAGCCTGGCACATAGAATGATGTACAGTAGGAGTTTCGAGCCACATGGGGTTCACTGATAAGACCTACTCCAAAATAGTCCTTACAAAATTTAAACAAATATAAGCCATGTCTGATGAGTGAAACCCATGTAGATTGTGGCGAAAACTGGCTTTGAAAGTTTTAATAAGGGAAATTTAAAAATGGCCACCATTTGTTATTGCTCTATGCACATTCTCAATAGGTCTATCACCAGATGAAAACTGGGTCACTCCTGGGCATGCTCAGTGCCAATTAGGTCAGACCAAATTTTCCATTGCATTTCTATAGTGGATCTGCCTGAACTCTGTGAAATCAGGCCATTTTGATCTAGAAAGAGTCGACTAATTCACTGGAGTTGTTATGCTGATGATATGACATGATCATACCGATAGTATCAATAGCGATTTAATTCAAGGATATCTCGAGACTATTATCACACTCTTGTGGGTTTTGAGTTTTTTATAGGGTAAAAACTAGTTAGTGATTTACCCAAATTGCAGAGAAATTCAGTGATTTGGGCACAAGACTAATTTTGACGTCATAAGAAATGGTCAAAACCCACAATTCTGTGTTTATTAATATTTTCTGATTGCTTTATTATACAGCAAAATGTCCAATCACATTATGATAAGTGAAATTGTTCAGATCACAGGGAAGCTATATGGCAGAGTAGAATATTGTGTTATGTGTGATTTTGGAATGGGTACTTAGGGGCCGACCAGATGATCTTTGGGGGGGGGCTATGGATATTTGGTGAAAAAAAAAGATTGTTTCCCACTTGACACTGAAAAAAAAAGTTTGTTCAGCACTTGGAAATAAAAAAAAAAGTTTGTTTCCACCTGTAGCTAGGGTACCGTAATGTTAAAATTCCGATTAAAAAGTTTGTCGTGAGCGCGCATGCGAAAAAAATTGTTTGTCGACGCGTCGCAAACGAAAAAAAAAGTTCGTCCCGGGGGTAAAGTCCATAGCCCCCCCCCAACTATCGTCTGGTTGGCCCCTTACCATGAACTATGTGGCATACATATATAGAATGCCTATTTACGTAAAGTGGTTTATTCTTAGAAAGTTTACAAACAGTTAACACAGATGACATTTCTTATAATAATCATGGTGCAAGAACGTGGCAGCACTGTACATGCTGTACATGACTTCCTGTTTGATCAAAACATTGCCTTGGAGAAAGCACATGTTTCAGAAAAGGTAAATTCATATAAAATGAAATTGCTGTCAGCTAGATGGAAGAACTCTGTATGTAACCACTCTTGACAAAACCTATGCAAGTGTGACCTTGAAACAACTTTGATATTTGACTACCAGCCTCCAAAGTGAGTTGGCAAAAAATTCTGTGTTGACCTGACCAAAGGAGAATTTGTCTTACCTTATATTGTAAATTAGTATTCTACGATTGGGCCTGCTATAGCCATTCCAAATAATAGATATCCCATGCAATATAGATGTAGTCCATGAACAATTCCATGAGGATAAATGGATGCGCATATGTTCCAATTATAAATTCTTGGGCAAGTACTCCCTGGCTCTGTCACATATTCTTATGATCTGCAGGGGTGGATCCAGAAAATGTCGGATGGGGGGGTTTACAAATGACAATGTACTAAAAATATCGGAATTAAAATTATTTTTTTACATTAAAATTTACTGGCCAAAGGGGGCGGTTTGAATCCCCTAACCTCCCCCCCCCCTGGATCTGCAACTGATCTGACAATGTTTTAAGGGGCCTTGTTAAAAAATAGCAAGCTGGATTATCTTGTTTGGCATTGACTGTCTGTTGTAATCACCTGTTTCGAACCTCAGTTCAGTTGAGTGCGCCATGTAACAGTGAATTCCATATCACTGCCATATGTCTGGTTGTGGGACCATGTATAATGTTTTTTATTCTTATCTGTCAGTGTTATTAATTATAATGCCACAGAAATGTCTCCTTCATTTTGTGTAGGACAAAGCAATAATGGCCTTCAACCAGGATATCCGGCACAACCAGTATATCCGGCACAACCAGGGTATCCGGCGCAACCACCACCCCAGGTCATCATGCTTCCTCAATCAGCTTACCAAACTGCTGTTGCCAACCAAGGATTCCAGCCAACATATATTCTGTCAGTGCCAAACAACAAGGCTGGCAATACAGGAAATTTTGTGCAGGTTGCCAACCCGACAAAATAAGCTGTCCCAAGGACAAATGAGCTATTCCATCATGGAGGACGATCAATTGGGAGGGGGGTGGGGGCTGCCCAAAGCTAATGTCCTAATTCCCTGAAAAATTGCTTTTCAACAATTTTTAGACCAGCTGCAGCCTCCTACGCCTATGAATCAATTTGATAGAACGGTCTAAGGGTACTTGCCCAATGCCCAGGTACCAAGACCTTAACCACACCAGTGTCAGCAGAAAATTTTAAGAAGAAAAAATTTAATTAATTGTAATTGAAAAGCAGTGGAATTATGAGCGACATTTCGTCAAACAAACCATGCTTTGTATTGTGAATATATCAATGACTACACTGTATTTCAGAATGATTTGGATATTATAAAGATTATTCCACCAAGAGAAGTGATATATTCAAGATTGTCATATATTTACATGTGCAATTGAGTCAATGTCTTATTATTTACAGAACTTATGCATGCTACTATGCTGAAGTATTAATTCTTTCAATTGTATTATTATCGTGTTTTATCAATCACAATGTGAATGTTTGACAAGGTGTAGCTTGCCACAAGTACTTTACGAATTAGAATTTTACTTTACCAATTATAATCAGCTTCCCAGTTAATGTATAATTTCTATATGATCCAAGATTTTGTAATTATATTATTCAAGGTTGCAGCATCTATTCAAGAAACAAGATTGCTTGTTATGAATGTTTTGACACAGGGAACTGCTTAGAAAAGTGTCCCAGCAGTCATATTATTAAAGAAAGTTCAAAATTTTCCAAAGCCACTTGTGATTTTTGTACTGGACTCCATCAGTCTTTTGACAAATGTCGTTTATTTTTTAGGGAAATTCTTACGTTATCTTTTCATTACCTTTAGTAGTAGGGCCTGTACGGAAGCTATGGTGGCGAAAATATAAAAACTAAATATTTAGTTAGCTGAGAGCGAGTATCTTAAAACAAAGTCTGATAGAGTTATCTTCTCATACACTTAAATTTTAATGAAAACGTTTGAAACAAAGCTTCCTGATCCCTTATCTGGCTATTCTAGAACATAATTTATATGGTATAGAAATTGGTATTAACCAGTCTTGCCAGATGTAAACTTCACCTAGTGGTCTATGATTTCTTTCCATGGCCCTGAAGATGTCACATGTTTTTTGGCTTGATCACCAAACTGAAATTTTTGAAATCCTCTATCTCATCAAGGTACCAAGGATACGTGTTATCACCCATTCACGCCAATGGTTGTGATATGTATACAGCCTCTGACAATAAGTGTGAAGGTTTCTTTTTATCACCACCATCAGTGATAACTTATAACAACGCCTAAACTCCTACAGAGGACTGTTGACAACTAAGGCCACACATAATTGATTCTTAGCTTCGCGGACCCGCCGACACAATAGATTTCCTGCCGATGGAAAAAAAAAATTGAAAAAAAAAAAAAAAAATTTTTTTGACATTATAAAAAAAAAATTGTTCACCTTTTTTTTTTTGTCCTACCGACCGACCCTAGAAAAAGTGCCTTGAGAGGATCCGAGAAGCTAAAGATCAATAATTATGTGTGACCTAAACTCCTACAGAGGACTGTTGACAACTTATCAAGATCAAGAATGTCATACTGTCAGTGTGAATGTGCTGCTAATCCAATTCCATGATCATGTTCTTGATTAAACTGCAAGTATCGAAAAAGCGACTGTTAGCCTACTTGCCGTAACTACAATTTACATCTACTTTATAAATGCTTTGTATCAGTTACGATGTACGTTTATAAGGTCATTCCATCTCAAGGAGAATAATGAGCAAAGAAACAACTGACCATTGAATCTTTTAATGCATTGTACTGAGATATGTCATCATTCAAGGAACAAAAAATAACAAGAAACACAAAAATAGTTTTTGTAGGTTTATTCTACAATTTGGATGTCATCACTCAAGGACAGGTAGAGTACATGAGGAGGTTGGGTGTTGTGTCTCTTCCTATCAGGTTGATCTTGTCGGGTGTGGCATTGTTGGTGACAAAGCTCTTGGCCTGGGCAGGAGAGGCATTGGGATTTTGGGAGATATACCTGGCAACAAGACCAGCCACATGAGGACAGGCCATTGAGGTACCACTCAGAGTGCGGCTTCCAGTGTCACTCAGATGAGATGCAGATAAGATGCTTGTTCCAGGAGCCATGACCGTCACACATGAGCCATAGTTGGACAAGAAAGCCATTGTGTCAGTGTTGTCAGTATTGCCCACATTAATGACATCAGCTGCTCTTCCGGGGCTGTTGTTGCAGCCGTCTCCAGCATTGTTTCCAGATGCAGTGACAACTGGAATTCCTGCAGCAACGGCGCTGTTAACAGCTGAGTCCATAGCAGAGTTGGCACCACCTCCAAGTGACATGCTTAGGACACCTCTTTCAGATCTTGAAGCAACATCTCCGACTGCCCAATCAACACCTGCAATCACATTGGAAATTGGACCAGATCCACTATCAGGCAGAACCTTCACCGCCACGGCAGTTGCCCCTTTTGCGACTCCATATTCAGTTCCCAAGACTGTCCCAGCACAGTGGGTTCCATGGCCATTGTTGTCATCATTGCTTCCTCCAACTTGATTTGATCCAAATACAGCCCTTCCTCCAAAGTCAACATCATGGCTCAGCCTGATTCCAGTGTCCAACACATACACTCTCACCCCTGAGCCATCTCCAGAGCCGTAGCTGAAAGTGGCACCACTGAAGTTGGGAAGATCTCTGCTTGAAACTCTGCTCAAGCCCCACAGTCGGCTGCCTGAAGACTGAGAAGTACATTGCTGAATCATATTTTCAACAACATTGGATTCAATGATGTCAACTTCATCAATGTTGAAAAGCTGGTTCATCACACTCTCTTCAGTTGTTTTCACCAGGAAGATTGGTGCTTCCAAGTTGGTGAATTTTTGCACAATGGAGATCTTGGCGATGGATGTGATCTTGTCTGCAACTGCATTGGCATAGCTCACTCTGGTTGCTGCAAATGCTGGTTTATGCAGCACAACCAGAAATTCACCAGGAATTCTCTTTTGGTTGTTGAGATTTTGAACCTGGCGAACTGCAGATGTGGCTACAGCCAGGCAGACGAAAGCAGCGAAGAGAGCTATCCTCATTGTGTGGTACTGATGCAACACAAAGCACAATGCTGTATGAAGGATTGAATTAGTTGCTTTATATACCAGTAAAGTCTGAAAGTAGCATGTGTTTCAGACCCAAAAAAAGTGTTTTCCGTTCATTGTGAATGCTTTCAGTTGATTGTCTTGGCATTATCAGTTTAACATAATAATATTATCTTAATGATATTATTATAACAAATTTGTAGAGTGACTCAATGTGAACTTGACAGATTTACATTGCATCCGTTTTAGAGATAAGCATAAACATCACAATGTGAAATTGTGAATTTTACTGGATAAGTCATAGGCATCGACCTGCATGTTGTTTTCCAATTTCTGTTGAAATAGATTGTTGTTTTGTAGTTATGTACTGTGAGGTTCTGGATGGGGTTATGCATCTCCATGGCCATTTCACTTTTGAATTCCCTGTCCTTTGGCAATTTTATGAATGGTACTTCAGAATTCCCTGTCTCTCAGCTCTGGACGGAGTCTTATGTGAACCTCTCCCATGGCCATTTTACTTCTGAATTTCCTGTCCATACAGCCTCTGCTGTGATGTATAGACATCAGCCACTGATCGGTTGTTAAAGTGATCATTTAAAGAATTACTTTTAACGGAAGTTATTTTCTATGCAGGCTTCACCACATAGAAATGTACCTAAGTGTATGAGGAGGGCAACCATGTCATAAGGCAAGTTCTTGCCCAGCATCAGGGGTGACAGATGAAAGAGAGAGGAGCTACACATGTGTGGGATCTTTAGCGGCCTGAAAATGCTTTATATACTCTGGAAGGTGTACTGAAACGTAATGTTAATGAATGGACCAGTTTTACCCCTTTCATACAAGTGGCTGTAGTTTTATCATAAGTAAAGCGAACAAACAAAAGTTGTTTGATTTCATCAAGACACATGCTCAGGTCAATGTAAGCACTCAGGTCAATGCTTTCTGATGCCTCAAATAGGTGTCTCTTAGACAAAACCCAGGCAAAAACAGCATTTTTGCAGTATGACTGTGTGTCAAGTGTATTCATACTCCATTAAAAGGATGAAAATGTGTCACATACATACTTTTTTGGTTCTTTTTAGTTGACCTTCTATTTATTAACAATTTTGGCTCATTGAATCACCATTATTACCCCCTAAGTTGAAATTTAAAAATAAAATTTTAACAAGAATCCGAGGATTCAAACCCTGGGTTCTGTTGGGAATTAGCAATTAAGCATAAGATCCGTGGATAGTAGCACTGCACTGCCAAGTGCAATCAGCTTTGACACCTGTCAGATTGACTTCAAGTGCTGTTTCTCAATGGCAATTTGGTTCACTGAGGGTGAAAAAAACGCTTTAGAACTTGCAGAATTGCAATTAGCATTGTTAGACTGCTTCTGAGAATATATATGCACTGCAAAAAAGCAATTCCCAAATGCATTATAGGCCTTCTTTGAATCGCATGGACGATCGTAACATGGGCGACATTATAATGTAAAGTCAGCTTGAAAACAGCCCCTTAAGACTCAAACGATCTATTACACAACAAACTACAAAAAAAAAAATAATAAAAAATAAAAAATTTTTTTTTCAAATTAAAAAATAAAAAACACAAAAAAAAACACATCAAACCATCCCCAATTCCACAACGCATTTTAGTTCACCTCTATATGAACACAAAATGGCTCACTTGACCACATCCACACCTGTATTAAGGCTGGGAAAACTTTTTTCCAAAAATCTCTCACACTGGTTTTTAGATAAAATTACCCTGGGGGAACCCAGGGTAAAAAGTGTTTTTACCTGTTTCATGACATGAAACATGCTTGAATAACTTGTCTAAACTAACATTGAATAATTTAGCCACCTTCCCTCTAATGCACAATGCCATTAAGGGCCTTTTTGGATGTAAGCTGCATCAGACCGTAAGTTTAGACCACCTGAAACTTTTGTTTATCACACACATTCAAGGAAGTGATAAAAATAGATCAAGTTTTCTATATTGTAGAACTTCCCTGAAACATAGGCAAGAAAATCCATGCAGAAATTTTTCAGCCGAGCACCTATTTCCCCTTATATTGCCAAAAAATTGACGCAGCCTAAACTTTTGTCCGCTACTGTATGTGACATCCCCGGGGCACCCACCAAAGTAATAGTATATTTTAGCAAGAGTTGGAAAGTTCATATGGGGGTGGCACCTGGGAGGGCACAGGTACAATTATGGGGACATGTGCCCCCCCTCCATGCTCCCCCATAAGGACACCACGGCTTGGAGCAGCAGTTTCTTGTGACATCGACAGCAGCCCATTGTGAATTTGGGATGTCATGACAAAAAACATTCATTGCTCATTGTTTGCATAACAATGTCTGATAATTCATTTCATTGAGTTCACAAGGATGAACGTCATGGTGTTCACTGGCAATTGCAGGATATAAACAAGATATCTCATCTGTGCAGCTCAGAAAATCATTTTTAAGCATCAGCTACAACAGCTGATTGCTTCTTACAATCCCTGTTTTCGTCGCAGGCAGGCTGTTACCACACAACGTCCACAATTTCTCTATTAATCTGACAAGTGAACCAACCAAATTCCTCCTGGACCTTTATTAGCCCCTAACCAAGAGACAGTGTCATATTCCGGACATACTAGTGCCTACATCTTCTGATTCAAGCCATTTTATTTCACTCCCCATCCCGCGCATCCTTCCTCGTCCACCATTTTTTCTTGACTGGCGATGTCGGCCAACTTCGGCATGTGGCGTAAACACCCGAAGTATCAAATGCTCTATTTTTTAGTTTGTCATTTGTCAATTTTAAATATTTCCTCCTTAACACAGTAACTTTATGCCTACTACAAACTATTTACAACTGTTTTCATAATTTGCAGTCATTTATTTAAAAAATAAATAAATAATTTTGGTCAGCCAATCAGGTCACGGCATTTTTCTGGGATTCCAATATGGTGGACGAGAGGAACAACATTTTATGTTTGCTGACAAATTTCAGCTGGACTGATAATATACCGCCTTACTGTCAGGTATTTAAACTTATGAAGTAAGGTGTAATTGGCGTTTTACTACAGAAAAATATTTTTTCAAAGCAATTTTGGGTCTATTCAGCCTTGATTTGTCATTGTTCTATAATATCGCTCAAGCGTAGATCGCGAAAAAGCACTGTAGCGGTCGTGGTAAAAAGTGCGTAAATCACCTTGAAAATCAATCAATGCCGTTAAATGACTACAGTGATACAACTGTTAGGTGTACAGAAATGAGAGACCCCATTTTCGAAAGCTCAGGTGAATATCTGTTTTCTAGGGACTATTTAGTTGTTGTTTTCCTTCTTCTTCTTGTTTGCAACTCCAGGGAAGACTCACTTTGGCACAAGCCATCTTGAGACTGTATACTTATGTATAAGCAGCTATTCAAGCACATCAGCAATATCACCACATACACCCTGTCCATGGGGTGTACAGCCAGTATGTAGAATGAAAATCTAATTCCTGCAGAATCCTGCCACAACAGTAGTTTTTCCTCCTATCATTTTATCTAACATAACAGTTAGATCTTTCATATTTCAAGCAATTTTTTTTTATTTCTGCAGCTGATGCTTTACATGCTATGCATGGTATTTTTAACAGATATCATGATGATTAGGATTATGGAAATATGTGTCATCAGCAGCTAAATTTGTCTTATTTTCACAATGTGTTTTTGATTTTTTCATACAGAAGTAAAACTGACATTTGATTCTCCCAACCACTGTCTTTCAAATTGAAATATCATGATATTTCAAGATTGGGGGATTCAAGACCCTTGTCCCACTGGGGTCAAGGGCTAATGCACACATAATACTATGTTGGATCTTACAATACCATTCTAATGTGTGAATTATTTTGATACCATTTCAGTTGGAAGAGTTTACTATGTCAGGTGACGAGAAAACCCCAGTTCAACCGTCATTTTTGCCACCAATTTACTGAGGTAAAATAGCTTACTTTTTTGCATAATTCATTTCGATTCGATTTTCACCTCTTGGTATACTTAGAGAGGGGTTTTATTGAAAAAAGTCCATAATTTCAATATTATTTAATATTACAATGCTTACATAATATTGTTGATTTCTTTGAAATGGTGGTTCGACTTTTCAATAAACGTTATCAATGGTTTGTTATAAACATTTGACATGACACATAGTTTGTTGAATGTTTCTGCTATGTAAAGGCAGTTTTTGGCTACTTTTCCAGACATCACATAATAACTTACATGGGTCATTCAAAAACCAATTATGTTGCTGGGTCATTCCACACCAAATCAACCAAATTTCCGAAAATCCCCAGCATGACCGTCTTTGATTCCATTCAAACTTTCTACATTTCAAGAGCATTATCAGGAAAGAGCAAATCCAAAATTGCAGGACGATAGCTAAAATATTTTAGGAGTTACGATCAACTGTATTGTGAAAATATGAAAAAAATTGTCAATTTTTAAAATGGCTATCAAACTTTCAATATTGCCCTAAACCTTTTGATTTTTTTTGCAATGCATAAGATACCCAACAGTTATAAACAGAAGCAGAGAAACGGCTTTCCACAAACATGCTTGTCCCACAGAAATTTTCAAAGTTGACTGATTTATCACACTAAAATCCTATTTTCATGATTTTTTTGGTGGCCTTAAATACATCCCAAAACTTCCATACTTTTTATGGTATTACTTTGCTATATAGAGCATCCGTACAATAAGTATTAATTTTCCAAAACCAGCAGTTATTGAAATACGGTCTGCTTAATTTATGAATTTCACAAAATAACACATTTTCAAGCAAAAAAACGGCCATGTGGCGTAGGTGATACAGAAAAGACAACTACATGACATAAAAGAACTTGGAATGACCTTTAAAATGATATATAGAAATACGTGTGTATTTGAGTCCTTCATTCTGAAGATGAGCACCCAAGTTTAGTGTTTTTTCAACTATGATAATTTTTTATTTATTTGCAAATGGAGAAAAAATTGTGTGAATGGACTGCAGTAGTCATGCAGAAAGACAAATATCATTTCCTGCCGTGTACTAAATTTAATAGTGTTATTTTACACCGCAAATTCTTACTATCGGAACTTTTTAACTAGTTATCCACTGGGATGAAGCAAAAAAATTTTCGCAACTTTTTCTCAGTACTTCAATCATCAAACAATGATAAAAATTGAATTATAGGCCTAACAGGTGCCAAATTTGAAACACTTTCCACTTAATATAGGATAATGAGGACTGCAGTGGGGAAGCTATCAAACATATTACATAAGAAACTGTTTTTAATTTGCTAAAATTGTAATTTTGGTCGGCAGCTCATGATCAGTCACTGATTTCAACAGTTACTATACAGCCAACAGGCACCCAACATTGATGTCTGGTCCTTTTGACATCAGAAAACATCCACACAATGCCATGAGATGTCTATCAAATTACCAAGATACAAATCACCACCTTAACAACAAAATAACAGGTTTTAGTTTTCCTTTCAAGATGTTTTGGTGTACAACTGTTCATATTAGCACTTCGAGCGAACTATTTTTAAGCCACCTGAAAAATTCTGGGATGAAGTGTAATTCATTCGAAATATGATTAAAAAATGAGTAAATAATTGTGACATACTTTCCCTGTAGTAAAGTATTATGTGGTATTTCCTGCTACTAAATATGTAATTGCAGTAGCCAATAGATAAAGTCTCATTTACATGAGATGAATAGTATTTGAATACGGTTGTCACACGCCTTTCATTAATATATGATCTCTGCTAAACCGATGAATTAATCTTTTATAATTTAGGTGAAATGAAACCTTATGAAAACATTGATTTGTTGACAATTTACTTCATTTACTTCCAATAATTTTCATCCAGAACAAGTAGAACTCATTGAGAATGATTAATATAACAAGTAAGATATGTAGTATGTGACAAAATACTCAGCCGTATATTTTACAAAAATTTTGTCAAATTGAAAACTACTCAACTTGAGTGTGGATATTCAGTATGAAGAACTCAAATACACACACATTTCTATACATCATTTTAAAGCTCTTCCCAAGTTCTTTCATGCTGGGTATTTGTTTTTTCCATATCACCTACGCCACATGGCCATTTAGTGGCTTGAAAATGGGTTATTTTGTGAAATTATAAATTTCAGAGTACTCTATATTAATAACCAGTGGTTTTTGGACATTGATACTTATTTTACTCATGCACTATATGGCAAAGAACTACCTTGTGAAATATGAAGATTTTGGGATGTGTTTAAGGTGGGCAAAAAAATTCATGAATATAAGATTTTAGTGTGATAAATCAGTCAACTTTGAAAATTTCTGTTTGACAGGCATTCTTGTGGAAAACCACTTTACTGCTTCTATGTATTGGTTTAGGGTGTCACTGGCATTGTATAAAAAAATCAAACAGTTCGAGTCAAAATTTGAAGTGTAATGACAATTTTACAAATGGACGTTTTTCAGCATTTTTTCCAATTTTTCAAACTTATTTTTATCATAACTCTGAAAGTAATTGAACTATCGCCCTGTAATTTTGGATTTGCTCTTTCCTAATTATGTTTTTGAAACGCATAAAGTTTTAAAGAAATCGGAGGTGGTCATGCTGGGACCATTGGTTGATTTTGCATGGAATGACCCTGCTCCTTTATTGGACAAAATAAACATGCTATTGGCTTTATGGCACATGTATCATTTTGTGTGAAGGATATCGAAATAGTCTCATATGAAGTGAGAATATCATAAAATATTCAATTAGCGTAATAATTCGGGACATACTATATATAGATTCAAGATTCAATATATATATATATAGTAACCTTGGACAAGCATATCGGTTTTCATAATACAAAAATTCTTTTCAATTTACAGATTTTCTGAATTTGCTTTTCTTTTCAGTCTGCAGAAGCTATGTGCCAGGGGTTTGGAGTCGGGTGTTGAGCAGTCGGAGGTTTTTAGGGTGGAGATTGAGTCGGCAGTCAAACTTTGATTTTCTGGTGAGTTTATTTGGTGACTTCAAAATATATTCAAAATTTAAAAAACTTCCTAAACAAATATTCATGTACAAAATCCTTTGAAATATTTGTAGAATTAGGCCTACTAGTTTTTTCCCCTTGCTAACCACAAAATATTTATCTGCAATAATGCCGATAGTCAAGAGTCTTAATTCAGGGTTCCAATTGGAGTCGTTTTTCAGAAAACCTCGGGAGTCTGAGTCAGTTTACTTGCTATCAGACTCTGAAGCACTGCCACAAACTGAGCATCAAAGGATAAGGTGTGGTCAGTACACTTGTCGGAATTTGGAAAGTGTGTTACGTTCACTCCGCTACACTGCATTCTTGTGGTCTGAGGTACGTATATATGTAAGTTTTATCAGAAGATTTGGCTTATTTATGTATCATTAAATGGAGCATTTGTACAGAGAGTTTTCTCCCTACCTGCCCGTATTTCGTCTGCTTCAATCTCTATGATTTTAATGGTTATCATGAACAGGTCAAAATTCTTGTGGTGTTTGTCATTGTTTTACACCAGAAAATGATAGATCTCATATTCAAACCTGTGTGTTTCTGAACTTTTAAAATATTATCCAAACTCCAAAAATAGTACCTTTTTCGCTGACAAGCACAATTGATTGTTGAAAGCACTTTATAATTGTCATGGTAAACAAGTACTTCGCCAAAAGATCTTACCCCATCGAGCAATTCTCAAACTTATGATACCTGAGAATTAATTTATTTTTGACCCACAAAACAACATTGTAAAGTTTTCTTTTATTGTTTTATTTGTCTCTTTATGGTTACTTTAATTATCTGTATATTATTATATAATTACTTATATTGACGCATAAAATACCTTACACAAGTGAAAATTCTAATTTTCTTATGCAGGTAACTTGGACGGCCAGGGATTCGTAGTCTGGCACAACTGAACAGAATTTGACTCCCAAGTCCAAAGCCTTCCTGAAAACAACTCTGTCTGCTTAGCCTATGTCTCATGAATTTCTACTCTGACTCGTCTTTTCAGCATCATTTGTACAATAGTTTCATTTGGCTAAATAGGACTTTTTTACACATTTATATTAGTTAAGAAAGTTTTACGTGTTTGGTTTTTTAATATTTAAAATTACAGTAAAAATTGTTTTATAATGTGTTTTGCTCTACTATTCAGACAATTTTTATGAGTCATATGATTAATTTTCAACTCTGACTCCAGCTGAAAACCGAAGTTTGATTCCCGATTCCACCAAGAAAATTGGACCCAACTCCACAACTCCAACGACCCCCGATTCTGACTGCAAATGCAAATACCCAAAGCAGCAAAGTGGAAGAAAACAAGTAAGATGCACATTATGCAATATCTGGCATCACAATGACTGTGTTAAAGAACCTGAAAGTGGCATGGTGTGGGCATGCCCCAGCTGCTGTGTGATAGTCCCTTTGATTAGGACATTACATGAAGAGGTGGCTCAGATAAAAGACACAAACATTATTAAGATCAAGGAAGTTGAGGAATTGAAAGATAACCAAGTTCAAATGATTGAAATGCTTAAAAAGATTTCAACACAGTTGGATACTGAATCACAATTGAGGATTAAAACCCAAGAGGAATTGGCTGCAGCAAGGTCACAGTTGACTGAGCTCTCCAAACAATTGGACAATCAGCAGACACAGCTGAATGAACTCAAACAAGTCCCACCCCCTGACCCCCCTCAGCTGACCCCCACTGCCCCTCCCATCCCCAGCCTGCTGCTTGGTACTAGCTTGCTGAGGAATACGGATCCCAAGAAGGTCAAAAATTGGGACATCATTGCCAAAGGGGGAGCAAAGATCAGCGATCTGCAAAAGGAAATAGAAGCCCTGCCTGAGGAAAAGTCATTTACTGAAGTGATAATCGTTGCTGGGTCCATTGACCTTGAAGAAAAAAGTGAGTCTGACATTGTTTTGGATTATCAATCTTTATGTGTATCTGCCTCCCCCAGATCAAACAAAATCAAGATCTCCAGTGTATTGCCCAGGACTGATAAAGACTTAAAAGCAAAAACAAAGGAGTTGAATGCTCAACTCAAAGCCATGTGTGACCAGGATGGGTTCACCTTTGTGGACAGTGATCCTTCCTTTCATCTTATGACTGGTGAGGTAAATGATGCAAATCTGACAGTTGATGGGCTTCATCTGACTAAGAGAGGGATTGACTGTTTAATGAAAAATTGTGGAGTGCTGGAAAGTGGATCAGCCTTCACACCTACAAGGTACTCTAAGTCAGATGACTCAAAAGTTGTTCTCTTCAGAGGACACAAAAACCCCCTTTCCAACTTCTTTGAAGTCAGCATCACCTCAAATGGATGACACTTCTCATCTACAGAAGCAGTCTATCAGTACAGTAAGGCTGAGACCATGGGTGACAGCTACAAAGCAAGTAAGATCCAGTATGCTAAAACAGGACTGCATGCTATGAGGATCGCGGAAAAGATAGAGACTGATGACAGATGGACTCAAAAGAAAAAGAAAGTTATGGAGGATCTAATTAAAGAAAAAATCCGTGTCTGTGAAGATTCTCGAAAAGCCCTACTGGAAACCGGATCCAAAGAGATCAAAGAGGACACCTCTCACGAATTCTGGGGTCGTGGTAGGGAAGGAAAAGGACTGAACATGTTGGGGAAAATTTGGATGGAATGCAGGGAAAAACTTCGTAAGGATCCAAGCTTCCCTGGAAAACCAAGTAAACCAGCAGCACCTAAGCGAGACTGGACTGCAAGAAGGCCTCAGAGACGGAACTGGGCAACTAGGCAACATCAACCACGGTGCTACCAGTGTGGAGAGGCGGGACACAGAGAATTGCAGTGTGGGCAACGTCAGACTGTCATGCTGGGCATGTGGCCTGGCAGGACACAAACGCAAGCACTGTGATGACAACTCTCGGTCCAGGAACCCCGGCTGGGATGACTACACTTCACGGTCCAGGAACCACCATTGGGATGCCTACTAGGACCTTGGCCAGGACCTCAGGGCCGCAACAACATGGACTGATGAAAAGATAAGTGACCCTATAGATTATTCTTTTAGGACAGATGAAAATGATTTTGAGGAAAATAATTCTGATAATGATCAAATGATCCAAATGGATCATCATGATGAAAATTGCAATTTAGGTGACAATGTAACTAGTGACACTTGTGAAATGCTCTTTGAAGAGATGCAAAATGTAGGAAGGAACCATGCCAAAAATGTAATAATTGCTCATTTAAATGTGAACAGTGTTGGTTCAAAGATCTCAGAGATCAAGAACTACAAAGAGTGTGTGGACTTGATGTGTTGGTTTTGAGTGAATCAAAATTAGAGCGCTTAGAATGGTAGCAAACAAATATCATTTGGATTATGAAGCCTTATGCAAGGAAGAAAAGCAGTTGAATGTTTTTAATCAGTGTGTAAAGTCAGCTGCCATACTGATGTACAAGATAAGGAAACATATTGCCCCTATATATGTTAATGAGATGTTTAGTGTACAAGAATCCCATTATGACATGAGAGATGATAATAAGTTCTCCCTTCCGACCTTCCAATCAATAAGCTATGGAAAGAATAGCTTTAGATACTATGGGGCCAAGCTGTGGAATAACATTCCATTAGAAATTAAGAATAAGAACTCACTCAACACCTTCAATTCAGCCATCACACAATGGTTGTTAAATAATGATTTATCTATCTTGAGATAATGCTATAGCCATAAAAATTTCTTTATTTCAGAAATAAAGAAAAGAAGAAATCTGCCACAATGGATTATACGGACATGTGATAATATCTGAAAGTGTCATATGCATTGGCACAGATATCGGATTATCCACTATTGGACATTAATTATAAATGGACTTTTTACGGCTATAGGACATTTATTTTGTGGCATATTATGGACTTTGAATTTGATGAATTTGGACTACATGGAGTTGTTCCATTATATTTTTCTTTTTTCTGTTTTTTTTCTATTTTATTTGTCGTACAGAAGTTGTAAACTTGAATTTAAACGACTTTTAAATAAACCATTACATACAAAAATGTCAAATGACAATATTTGGCATGTGATTCTCATTAAAAAGGGTTTACCTAATAACATTATAATTTTTGCTCATTCGTTCTCATCAATCATTTGACTGGTAGTCTTGTCTATAAAATGTCAAATGACAATATTTGGCAAGTGAATCTCATAAAAGGGTTTACCAAATATAATTTTTGCTCATTCCGTCTAATCAATCCTTTGACAAGCAGTCTTGTCTATAAAATATCAGATGATAATATTTGGCATGTGAATCTCATTGATAGGGTTTGCCAAATATAATTTTGCTCATTCTTTCTGATTAATGCTTTGACAGCTAGTTGTCTCTAATTTTTGTACAGGGACGACACAAAAACAACATTGGGTTTTAAAATTTTAATTTTTGAAAAGTAGTTTGAAACATTTTAAGATGAAGTTAAGTTTTACTTTAGGATTTGGTTTAACATTAAGATTGAACAATGAAATATATGGATTTATGATTTACATGAGATTTACAATGAAATATTTAACATAACAATTGGTTTTAAAAGGTTCGAAGAAGTTACAAGTAAGTGGCGTTTGATATTGTTGTAGAAATCATTATAGAAGAACACGGATGGAATATATAGCTAATAAGTGACAGATTACAATAAAATAACAAGACAATTGAATTTGAGCTGAAAGGAAAATAACATAAATGAGATATTGACAAATAAAATACACAATGTAAAAGATGTCCATAGTTCATGTGAATCGAGTTAGGCCTCAAGAGACGAAGACTCTCCTGACGAGGTGCACATGAACGAGGCAGCCCAGAATGGGAGCCTATGAAGAGTCGAGTATAATCGTACCCAAGAGTCCGGCTATAGGGTACAGCACAGCTACCCAGGAGCCTGAAAAAGATGGCGTCTATGCGCTAAGTTGGATGCCTGGTTTCAACCGGCTATTGGAAGCTTTGGAGGTACCTACTCAGGAGCCGGAAGTAGGCTGTAGGATCGTGGGCCCTACCCAGGAGCCTGGAGTTGGGGTCGATTGAGGCGATGCACGTCCATCCAGGAGCCTGAAATAGACGGTGTCCGTGGTGGCGCCTGGAATTAACCGGCTGTCGTGATCTGGTGTTCCTACCCCGGAGCCGGGAGTAGGGGGTTGGTCTGGAAGTCCTATGCAGGCTGGAAGTCCTCTTTGGCTTCTCATGAGGGATTTCCTGCAAAGAAATAAGTGAGCAGCAGTAAAATTCTTTTAAAACGTTTTAGCGGGTATTCATGTAACTGTGTCAGTGACAATCATGGACACGTGCGAATTGACTTAGAGAATTTGAAAAGGGGGCAATTAAGTGGTTCTAATGTGGACTCTTTGTCAACCAAATTGGCAGAGATAATGAAACTTGGGAAGGAAATTGGATACGACCATAGAAACTTGTCAACCAAATCGGTTGAGGTAATGAAACTGGGTAACCAAATCGGGTGTGACCATGGGAACTTGTCAACCAAATGGGTTGAGACAATGAACTGGGGAACCAAATCAGGCAAGACCTTAGAAAATTTGTTGATCAAATCGGCTGGGATAATGAAAACAAATCGGGTACGTCTAGGCGGTTTGCGTAATTGACCTGTAGACGGGAGTGTGGTTAGTGGATGTATTGAAGGACTGATCTGAAAGGTAATGGAGTACGTGAGAGAAGCTCTGGTGGATTTACACTCGCTTGAGAAATGGATACTGAAAGAAGATTGGAAAGCATGTTAAATGTATCTGATACCTAAGATGGTTGGCTTATTGGATGAAATTGATACTTTAAAATGGTTGTGGTGGTGGTGACGGGATGGAACTGCTGCCGGTTGGTGCTACTTGAGGAGTTTTGAGTGGTGGTCAATGGTACCGTCGAGTGGATGAATGGTACAGAATAGAGTGACGAAATTGTAATGCTGGAAGGGAAGAGAAGTTTATTAAGTCTGTATTTAACAAAATTTGACATAGGCAGAAATGGCAAGGGTTTGGACAACTGGGGCTTGTAATAATGTGTTCAACCAATTGGTGGAGAAAGAATTGGAACGAGAATTTTGCTGAAGGATTTTTGTCAAATAATAGTATAAAGGATTTAATGGAATTATTAAATTATTAAGAGAATTGGACCAGCCATTTGGTGAAATATGATTGAATGTTAACATTATGGAGACTTGTGGTGTAATAAGTAAGATTTTGCTAGGATTGTGTCGATTGACAATTGAGATCTGAAGCGATTGGGTTGTGTCTGGGTTGAAGTGTTAATAATGGAAATGTTGAACCAAGTTGGTCGCAACAGTGGTAACAGGTAAATGTTCGCAACAGGGGTAACAGGTAACTGTTCAACCCGGTCGGTTGAGAATGATGGAAAGCTCTTCAAACAAGTCGGTTGAGAACAATGGAAAACGGTTCAACCAAGTCGGTTGAGAAAGATGGAAAACTGTTGAACCAAGTTGGTCGAGAACGATGAAACACTCTTCAACCAAGTCGGTTGAGAATGATGGAAAACTCTTCAACCAAATCGGTTGAGAATGATGGAAAACTGTTCAACCAAGTCGGTTGGGAAAGATGGATAACTGTTCAACCAAGTCGGTTGAGAATGATGGAAAACTCTTCAACTAAATCGGTTGAGAATGATGGAAAACTGTTCAACCATGTCGGTTGAGAATGACGGACAACTGTTCAACCAAGTCGGTTGAGAAAGATGGAAAACTGTTCAACCAAGTCGGTTGAGAATGATGGAAAATTCTTCAACCAAGTCGGTTGAGAATGAGCACAACTGTTCAACCAAGTCGGTTGAGAATGAGCACAACTGTTCAACCAAGTCGGTTGAGAATGAGCACAACTGTTCAACCAAGTCGGTTGAGAATGACGCACAACTGTTCAACCAAGTCGGTTGAGAATGAGCACAACTGTTCAACCAAGTCGGTTGAGAATGATGGAAAACTGTTCAACCAAGTCGGTTGAAAATGAGCACAACTGTTCAACCAAGTCAGTTGAGAATGAGCACAACTGTTCAACCAAGTCGGTTGAGAATGACGCACAACTGTTCAACCAAGTCGGTTGAGAATGACGGACAACTGTTCAACCAAGTCGGTTGAGAAATATGGAAAAATGTTCAACCAAGTCGGTTGAGAATGATGGAAAACTGTTCAACCAAGTCGGTTGAGAATGATGGAAAACTGTTCAACCAAGTCGGTTGAGAAATATGGAAAACTGTTCAACCAAGTCGGTTGAGAATGATGGGAAAACTGTTCAACTAAGTCGGTTGAGAATGACGCACAACTTGTAGAGAGTCAGCACTCAGTAATATCCATAGTATTTAGTTAGAATTAGCTCTTACCTGTAGGATGATGTTCAGTATGTATGTTTCTATGTTATTGATTGTATTACAGCAACACTGATGAGGTGTTGATGACATGGCAGATGGGGAGGATGACACTAATGCAGCATCACTGTGGGGAATCCACACATGGCAGTTCATAAGTGATGACAGCTGCAGGGACATTGATTCAAGGACCCACATCTGCCCCTTTGATTATATCATCATGCCTTGCTAGCAGTTTTGATCATTGTGTATTGTATATTGACACATTGTATTATGTATGAAATTACATGTATTGTTTGTAAGATGATGTGCTGGCAAATGGTCCAGCTGGCCATGATTGATAAGGCCTATAAAAGGCCAGAATTCGAGACTTTTCAATGGTGACCCTAAGTGAGATTGACTTTCAATCAGCATGATTCAGTCAATCAAATTGAACATCCCACGCAACACACAGCAATGATCACATCAAGGCTGTAGGAACAAGGAAGGACCGCAATGCAACAGTGACCCCGCAGACTAGGAAGTCAAGTCACCACACTCCACATTTTCACCTCTTACACCCAACAGTCATCATGGCCCCCAATGACAACGATGGACACCTAGTACAAGGAGGACAAGGACAGCAGCCACCAGCAGGAGGTAATCCAGGCGCTGTTCCTGATCCTGCTGCGGGAGCAGCCCTCCTGGTCCAGGGCTTCCAATCATACATGGCCCAAGAGCGCACCCTCAGAGATGAAGCCTCAGCAGATACGTGACGCCAGCGTTCGGATGCCGAAGCCCGATGCAAAGCAGAGGACCAAGTAAAGAGAGTACCACAATGTGATGGAGCCACACCAACATCGGTTCTTGAGTGGCTCAGGAATGTGGCCCTGACGGTACACTACTCCGACCACACGTGCTACATTGCGGCACAAACAGCCACAGCTGGATTGAGGAGAGAACTTGAGCATTTCCTGAACTCTCAGCCAAGTCGAGAAGCAGTCACCTGGGCACAACTCAAAGAACACCTGGAGAAAGCCTTCCTATCACCACATGAAGCAGATCGTCTTCGACATGAAGTGGAGAAAACCAAACAGGGGGCCTATGAGACCTCGCTGCCCAACATTATCTGCAGGAAATGGCACTCTTTAATCGACAAAGAGCCAGCCTCGACCTCGGCCACCTCACACGATCACTCCTATCGCAACAACAAATGCAGGACATCTTAAACCAGGCAACAACACAGCATAAGGTCGTGAGTAATATTGATTGGTACTATCGCTTTCTATCTGTCACACCCTTGTGGCGTGATCTTCTAGTCTCCTATGTCAAGTAGACATTCCTTTAACATCAGACAAGCCTAGCTTACTCTATAAGGTCCCAGCTTATCTTGTTCCAGTGCAAAATGCCTCATTTTCAGTCAATCTTCAATTAGAACCCTCTTATGCACTGGACACCATATCAGGGGACCTCTACATCCCGAAAATTTGCGTTGGCAGGCAACCTTCGGCGTGCCTGGTCGGCCCAGCTTATGGCCCTGACAGGATGAAATGCCCAAGGGGCATCCTTACGAATCTCCCGAAATTAGCCAGCTCCTGCAAAGCATCAGTCCTTCCATTTTCGCAAGACCCATGGTTGTCCACTATAGACATCAACCAGTACGCAATAGCCACCTACGGCTCCACCCTGGCGATGAGATGCCCTGGCATACCAGAGCGTCACATCAAGCTAGCCAGAGGGACCTATAATATCCCTGCTTAAAGCCCTGCACCCTGGCAGGACGTCATTTCACCATAACATGTGTGGATAGATTATATGTCTCTAAGTCCTATGTCATGCCCATGGTCAACGTCACCAAACACTTCAACTTTTCACAAAGCATTGACGTCAGGGCGTTAGCTAAGGCTATTCCCAAACTTAAGGCGCTCACTAATGAACCCCAGGCCATTCATGACTTAGACGTCACAGCACTCTTGCACCCCAAACCCCTCCCAAACCCCCCCAAATACTCATATTTGGACACTTCGTCCTTAATGACCATCTTGAACCGGACGTGTCTCGCTCTAGTAATCACTGTAGTCCTGCTCTGGCTAGCACGCCACAGATTACGCAGGTGCAAGCGTTCTCCTGCCCCCTCTTCAAAACAAGAGGAGGAGTACGCCACTGAGGCTATCCCCCTAGCAGTCACGAACGGTAACCCAGTTCAGAGAGACACCGAAGCCCCGCAGGCAAACTCCCAAAGAAACATATGGCCCATGCTACCAAGAACGAATGCAGAGGCCTCCGCCCCATCCATCCCATAATTTCCCTGTCAAACTTACTCTATCTGTACCTGTTCCTACACTCTATCAAGCAGCCTTGCTTCTCTAACTCCTGTATCAACAATAGAACTTGCTCAATTCAGATGTCTCCGTCTCAATCAAGACAGACACGAGGATACTCACATGATCCAGTTGCCGGCACAACAGGACAATGCACACCTCGCGACTCAAAGACTCTTACGATTGAGATACAATTAGACATTCTATTTAAACGTCGTGCATCAAAATGGTGTAACATTTGACATTATTTTGTGTTCCACTAAAATTACTTAGCAGTGGACTGTCGTATGTTAGTTGATCATCCTAATGTATTCTTCTATCCCTCCTCAACTTTCAAGTCGCCTGGCATTGCCAGTGCATACTCTTGCATATCATCTCTATCTAGATAGATCTCTTAATCATGCTTAGTTACCACATATTCATAAATAGTTAGTTTAGTTCATGTCACAAAATACATAAAAATGCTCTAATACTTCACTCAGCTGTATAGAATCATGTACATATAGACCAAGCAGCTTACAGTAAGCCCATTGTACACAGGCGCAAACATATTACTCAATCAGACTGATCTCTTCTCATATCACTTAATAAGCTCAACAATGAATCCAGTGATTATAATTGTGTTGTCAGTCCAACAATATAGTACCAGTTCACTCAGATTATTGATCGACCTTAAAAAAGGGGGGAGACTTGTGTAGAGAGTCAGCACTCAGTAATATGCATAGTATTTAGTTAGAATTAGCTCTTACCTGTAGGATGATGTTCAGTATGTATGTTTCTATGTTATTGATTGTATTACAGCAACACTGATGAGGTGTTGATGACATGGCAGATGGGGAGGATGACACTAATGCAGCATCACTGTGGGGAATCCACACATGGCAGTTCATAAGTGATGACAGCTGCAGAGACATTGATTCAAGGACCCACATCTGCCCCTTTGATTATATCATCATGCCTTGCTAGCAGTTTTGATCATTGTGTATTATACACTCACCAGCAAAAGAAACGCAACACTTGATTTTAGCTCATATTTTTGCAAATAAATTCTTTTGGCCAAAACCAAATAGATGGAATTGATTCTATCATCGACAAGCATACTTGCACCAAAAATCATTCAACTGCGACCATATCCTGTCTTTTTTTGGTCCGTTTTATCAAATTTGAGATTTTGAACAAAAAAAGACTTTCCCTACACCTTAGAACCAAAAGGAAGATATCATTTGAAAGTCTACCTAATAGATGTTAAAAAGCCGAAAAATTGCTTCAACAACTTTATTTTTAGATTTTACACAAAACTTTGAAAATTAGCATTTCACCAATTTTAGAACATAGTGACGAAAATGATTTAGTTTCATGCCTTTTGAATTGTGCTATTTTTGTCAAATTTTTCCAGGATGTGTCCAATATGTCTCTGACTCTTGAGGAAAAAATTCAAGGCAAAACATTAATAAGAAAAAATCGTTCATTGCATTGAAGGTCCAATTTTAAAAGTGAAAGTGACAATAACTTAAAACAAGAACCCACGGGTTGCAAAGCCGAAGGGTGATGAAACTGGTCTGGATAGTTTGTAGAATGGCAGTTAAAATCTCATTGCTTTACCAAAAAGATGGAAATTTTAGATTGTTGTTGAAGCATTTTCTGACATTACATTAGATGTCAATATTTTTTTATAGATTTGTGAGAAGAATTCATGGAGTGATATAAATATTTGAGGCAAGACTATTACATGTTAATTTACAAAGTTCACAGTTATCATTTAACTGCCATCATTTTAATGTCATCATTGTTTGTCGGCATTGGTTTACAGCACTTATTGCCACCATACAAGTAAGATAAGAATATAAGGATTGGGCCTGTGCAAGGGGGGGATATGGGTGTCAGACCCCCCCCCCTTTTTTACCCAAAACTAAAGTCACCTTTACAGGAGTTTTAAAAAAATTCTCCCAAGTGCCAAGTTTATTGTGAAAGTACAATATTAAAATTATATTTTTCATCACAAAATTTTTTCAGGATTTTCCTTGATGTCAGACCCATATTGACCACTGATTCTACAAAACTTGGAAAAATTTCTTTGATTTGTTCCTTTTAGATCTGACCTTTTTCGTAACAAAAATTCAATCTGTTGTCATTTTTAGGGAAACTGTATTCTACCACCCAGAGAATCTACCCTAGACGAATCCTGTCATTGCCGCTTCTTATCATAAGATATTGCGTCATAGCGTCACAGCCAATCAGCGCCTAGGATTTCTCTCCACTTCAAATGTTTACCGGCAATTTGCGAAGCAACTATTAACTCCTCAGAGGCGTACGACCTACCATTTTAAAGGTCTCAAAGAGATATATCCACCCACATAAGAATCACCCATGTAACCCTTACGGAAGTGTGCGTAACAGCGAAATCTCCCTCATTTGCATAAACTGTTTGAAGGCCTGTTCATTGGCCATCTTTGTGGGCGTGTCTGATCCAATCACTGAAAGCTCTGCTGAAGTGTATTCTACCAGGTGAGCCCTGTAACAACTCTTAACAAGTCAAGAACATAATGCCGTCCGGCATTGATGTATATTGAAAATCAAGACTTGCAGGGCCTATAAATTGTTCTTCTGAAACGCCACTTTTACTTAAAACAATTGTCTGTTAATTTAAGGTATTTTTTTCTGAGAGACTATTTTTTCATTATTGAACACATTTCCGTCATCCTGATCATGGCGCTGAGTAAGGGATTCTCAAACTACACATGATTGTGTAATGATGACTTACAGAAAGTCTTGCAAAAGCAGCATTTGCATAACCTTAAAACTGCTCAGAATCAATATCCAGCTACATAAAATCCGTTGGCTTCATGGGCCCAAAGCGGCCCCCAGACCCCTCGCCGAATAGGCTTCGGCCCTTCGTGTCTCGCCAAGATCATCTGCAACAAACCCCCCTCCCTTAACTGGTTCCTGGATACGCCCCTGCCTGTGCCTAAATGTAATTTAATCAAGCATAACCTTACATTATAGAAATTTCCAGAAATTGGTGTACCAGAGACAAGTAAGACAAGAATATAAGGCATGGGCCCAGTCTGAAACCAGACTGCTTCTTTTACCAAAATGCTTGAGGTTTGCCTCTGTGCAGATAGGAAGTGAAGAAGAAGAAGAGGGTAAACATCACTTGGAAACGACAGTGACCAGTCTGATGGATTTCAGCATGAATTGGAATCATGGGGGGGGGATAGAAAGTGAGTTGACTAAAATATTACAGTAATTTCAGATATATACACTGCAGCACTTGTATCTGGCAGTTATAAGTTGAAATATAAGCAGACAACCAATGGCAGTTATTTGATTTATGGATGCCACATGTGGCGCCATCTATACCTACAATTCCCACTGCTTTTAATGTTAAAGAGCACCATTTTGATCAAAATGATAGACTTGTGATTTTGATAAGATCTGACAAGACTCTAATTCGGAACTTCAGTTTTGAGATTATTTAAACTTGGTACATGCAGGCGAAATGATTTTAATTCGATTTTTTTTGCCATTTCCCATTTCAGACAGTCCCTCCACCAATGGTGGAGACTTTTGAAACAGAGGGACAGGTACATTCTGGCTTGGTCCTGTGCCTAAATGCAATTTAATCAAGTATAACCTTACACTACTGAAATTTCCTTAATTCATGTACTACAGACAAGAAAATAATGTAAGGCTTGGGCTTGTTCCTTAGCTCAATTCAGTTTCCATTGATACTTGAACATTTTCTGTTGGAGAGGGTTGATTGAGCAGAGTTAATACTTTCTGAAGCACACTTACAATACGACATTGATATTTTGGTGACAAAACATGAATTTGACATTTTGAATTATTTAATTTGTAGGCCTATATGTACAATGCAGGGCCTAGGTCTTCATCATAGTGTTTGATCATCAGTTAAATACATGAAGTTAAATTGTAGTACTGGCAAAAAGCAATCAGGCATTCTGAGCTAATTGTCAATAGCACTTCTTCATGTGTCAGCCCAGGCTGTCATCTTGGACAGGTCAGTGAGGTCACCATAATAGCACTTGACTGAGAGGGGTGAAATGACCTGCTGAAGGTGTCAAAGAAGCGAGAACAGCTTGAATTGCAATTAAGAAGGTTTGATAGCTATCAATGTTACCTTCACTTCAAAATGCTTTCTAAATGCTGTCAAAGTTGTTTTGACACGCAATTCACGATCTATTGTAGGCCTATGGGCAGTATTAGGGGCACAGAACAAATTGTAGCCACCCATGCAGTGAAGAGAGCAGACGCTTCTGTCCAGGAATTTGTCCACGGCACCAATTCATGCCTGTGATTGGAGTTCTATTAAGTCCAATTAAAAGCCAGAATTGACTGTAAGAAATGTATTTGAAATTCCAGCCCTGAGAGCACATGGGCCATGGGAGTGGGAGTGGCCCATATCTTGCCCTCTGATTCGTCCAGGCTGATCATGTGATCAGTGATCCAAAGAGAGGCCAGGTCTGGGGCAAAAGGCACAGTCACTCAGCGCTTGATTCAGATGGCCGATGATGTCGGCCGGTGTAACATGGTGATCCCTACTGACCTTGACAGCAAGAAATTACCGCTAATAGTACAAAAAGCCAAAATTTACTTCCAAATTTTTGAGCATATAACCCATTAGACTTAACCCAGAACATTATTTCAGCCCACAGCCCCTTCTGTCAAACGTTTTTGCGTATAATTTGCAACAGAGAACTTCCCCACAAAGGACTAGAAACAGCCAAGGCTGGCCTTAAGGCCATCCTTCGGCTAAAAATATTAAAATCCAAAAACTGAATTTATGACATCGTAAGATGTTTCAGATATCTTTGCCTTGACATGGACTGAACTGATATTCCGGTAAAAAAGTAACAGGTTGATACTTAGAAATGAATTTCTTAAATTACAGAACATCAGTTTTATTCCACAAATTACCTACAGGCGGGGCTTCAGGCTAGGACCAATATTAATTTGACCATTGTGAACATACTGCAGGTTGATTTATTTGGACTGGTGTTGAGCACCATCTCTTGGAAATTTGTGGAATGAGACTTGCATTCTGAAATAAAAAATTAGTGTCAAAATATGGACCTGGAACTTTTTTACCGGAATATCAGTTCAGTCCATGTCAAGGCAAAGATATCTGAAACATCTTGCGATGTCATAAATTCAGTTTTTGGATTTTAATATTTTTTTAAGTTATTGTCACTTTCACTTTTAAAATTAGGCCTTCAATGCAATGAAAGATTTTTTCTTATCAATGTTTTGTCTTGAATTTTTTCCTCAAGAGTCAGAGACATATTGGACACATCCTGGAAAAATTTGACAAAAATAGCACAATTCAAAAGGCATGAAACTAAATCATTTTCGTCACTATGTTCTAAAATTGGTGAAACGCAAATTTTCAAATTTTTGTGTAAAATCTAAAAATAAAGTTGTTGAAGCAATTTTTCGGCTTTTTAACGTCTATTATGTAGACTTTCACATGACATCGTCCTTTTGTTTGTAAGGTGTAGGGAAGGTATTTTTTTGTTCAAAATCTCAAATTTGATAAAACGGACCAAAAAAAGACAGGATATGGTCGCAGTTGAATGATTTTTGGTGCAAGTATGCTTGTCGATGATAGAATCAATTCCATCTATTTGGTTTTGGCCAAAAGAATTTATTTGCAAAAATATGAGCTAAAATCAAGTGTTGCGTTTCTTTTGCTGGTGAGTGTATATTGACACATTGTATTATGTATGAAATTACATGTATTGTTTGTAAGATGATGTGCTGGCAAATGGTCCAGCTGGCCATGATTGATAAGGCCTATAAAAGGCCAGAATTCGAGAAATAAAACAGTTTTTATCTGGAGCTGAAGTAAGGAGCAACTTTACTCTCTGTTTTCATTTGCTTACCAGTTCTAGTAATTAACTATTTTGTTAAGCCATAGGAGCAGAGTATCCATCATCCGGCATGCACAATCAGGATTGACCTTAGCCGGATTGATGAGCCTATGGACTTTTCAAACTGTTCAACCAAGTCGGTTGAGAATGATGGAAAACTGTTCAACCAAGTCGGTTGAGAATGAGCACAACTGTTCAACCAAGTCGGTTGAGAATGACGCACAACTGTTCAACCAAGTCGGTTGAGAATGACAGACAACTGTTCAACCAAGTCGGTTGAGAAATATGGAAAAACTGTTCAACCAAGTCGGTTGAGAATGATGGAAAACTGTTCAACCAAAACGGTTGAGAATGATGGAAAACTGTTCAACCAAGTCGGTTGAGAATGATGGACAGCTGTTCAACCAAGTCGGTTGAGAAAGATGGAAAACTGTTCAACCAAGTCGGTTGAGAATGATGGAAAACTGTTCAACCAAGTCGGTTGAGAATGATGGAAAACTGTTCAACCAAGTCGGTTGAGAATGATGGAAAATTGTTCAACCAAGTCTGTTGAGAATGATGAAAATTTTTATTTTTTTTTAAAGTATGCAACCATGAGGTCGAGAAATGAGTGAAGTAACAAATGAAAATTGTTCAAACATTCAGTTATTAATAAGTAACAATTAGTCGAGCGTTTGAAAATTGTACAAGTACATTTGATACTTTGTGAATTTGTGATGAAATAATGATTTAACAGGTACATTTGAGAAATTGATAATGAAACGGAGCTGGAAATGAAGCTGGAAAGACGTTGCCCATGGAGGAGTAGTTTTTGCCCACGGAGGAGTAGTTTCACACAGCACCAAGTTTATTGAAGGAATTGCCCGGGGCACTTAGGAATGTGGTTTCCTGTGGAGTCATCTGAAATAGAAGCAATGGGCTGTGGAGGGAACAGTGGGAAAACTTGAGCCAAGGGCTGGGACAGACAACAAATTGTCATTGACATGATAGTATTGTGAGGTTGAAATGACATCATGTAGGATTAGCGGGAACTGTGGTGGTTATGGATGTCAGATTACCTGAAAGTAATATAACACGGATGAATGAACTAGCTGCAGACTGAGTTTCTACATCCCGGCTCATAGATATTATATATCCATTAAGTGATAAAGCTTTTGGAAGGTTAACCGACACGACATTTAGTCGGCTGCGGCAAAGTGAAGTCTGCCAGAAGTCAGATGCAGCAACTGGCAGATAGGTGGTGGCGTGGTGCGGGAAGTGCCCTGAGAGTTGAAAATGACACATGAAAGGGTATTAGGCCTCTGGACACTTAATTTTTATGTTATCTATAATAATAATGGAAGAAGTTTAAGCATAAATGGGTGGAATTTAATCATGCATGACCCTGAAGTCTGTCTCGTCACAGGTAAAATATGGACAGGGGTCAGGCTGTAGACAGGTTTACTGAGTTATCAGAGAACGGAATTGGGCAAGACGTACATGAAAGTCAAAGACAGTGGAGAACAAAGTGGAGGTGAGTCAGTGTCTATGATGAGGCTACTGAAATAAAATAAAACTAGTAGACGTAACCGCGAGCGGTAACAAAACTTCACCTACTGTGGTACCAGTAACTCGAATAGACACAAGTAGATGAGTAAGTAAAAGGTACATGGAAAAGTACACAGGAATCATACATAAGTATGTAACATGCATTCAGACAAGAATACAAGAATGTTTCCTGTACATTGCAGTACATGCAAGTATGCACAGAAAAACCAGTGCATGAACCAGTGCATAAACCAGTACATGAACCAGTACATGAACCAGTACATGAACCAGTACATGAACGAGCGATGAACCAGTGCATGAACTAGTACATGAACTAGTACATGAACCAGTACATCCATCAGTACATCCACCAGTACATAGTTCAGTACATCTGGAGAATTTGTGTTTCCAAATCATTTTTCAGATTCTCTGTAAATTAAATAGAACCGGAGATAGGGCCTATTGAAATGATGACTATTCAGAAATATGGACTTTTAGGAATTCATGAAAAAAATTATTTTTTAACTAATAATTGGTCTAGAACCATAATGGTTAAATAAATTATGTTAACAGAAGTTAGTGTTTTGTTTAAATTTAAGGCATAGTAGTACTCTACTGGACTAATAAAATGAATGTAACTGAATTAATTCTGAAAAATATGCAACTGAGTTGATTACTAATGTATCATATCACCACAATGTTGTGAATGTACCAGTTGCTGTTATTTTAATGCAAGTTCAATTTTATCTAGAATTGCCAGATCTAATTCTTTAATTTCAAATATAAGTGCAATGATTTTTTTACTAGATTGTGCAGTTGATCTATGTCTCTGCATGCTTCTACTCAATTAATCTCCAAGGGAAGTTTATTCAAAACGCTACAATCGTAATTATATTGTATTAAAATCGAATGAACAATATTTAATGTGACATGTTATTCACCATTAGCTGACAATGATAATAAAACCTAAAGAAAAACATACCTTAATTCCTGTTCACATGTCAAGTATTCCCTTGGAAGTGAAAAAAGCAGGTCAGCATATATATTTTTACTTCAAGAATGTCCATTTATCACATTTAACTAGGTTACATGTTTGAGGGAACATGAAACACCTTGCAGCAGTCCTGTTTGATGTTAACTGTAAAAGTTAGCTGTTGTCAATATCTTTTTTATACTAAATTTGTCCTAGAAGTTAGCTGTTATCAATAACTTGTCTGTACTAAATAGTATCAAGGTGGGGTTATTCTTAATTTTAATGGTCCATCTATTTAATTAACGATCATCATTATGTTCAATTCCATACAAGTGGTTTTACTTATTTCTTATTGTGTTGGACCAGTTTGGGTTGATGTGTAAGAATGCACACCCAAGCACACACTGGACCTCTGTTGGGTCCTCAACACCCTTGCAAGCCAACCTTGGCAACCCAAGCCCCTGGCCCCACTATGTGTGTCACAGTGGTGTCACTGCTGCTGGTGCTGTCGGCCTGCTGCTGCATATGCATGAGATGACCACTACTGATTTAAAGTATGAACTGAATGCACTGACCTCACTCTGGCCTGACCTCAACCAGAGAAAAGAAAGTTTATCTGCAGCTATCTGTCTGAATGAATGAGAAATATGATAGAATAGAATAGAGCATGACAGAATAGAATAGAATAAAAATATATTAGTTTATATGAGGAGAGGACTGTGTGTGTTGTGTATTCCCTGGCTCTGCAGGAAAAAACATGAAATTTTCAGGGTCTGCCAATCTTTTAAACTGTCAAAGCTACTGCAAAATGTTCGGAAGATGAAAACTAGGGGAGAATTTGGCCTTTTCAAATCTGTTTACAGATTCTCTGTATCTTAATTAGGACTGGAGTTATCGCATATTGAAATTATGGTACAATTCAGGAATATGAACTTTAGAAATATCTGAAAAAATGTAGTTTTAACTTAAAATCACTGTATAACCAAAACGGTTCAATGAAAACATACATAATTAGCCAGGATTATGTAAACAGATGTTAGAAATAGGCCCAGACAGGTTGATCAAAAAAGGATGATTCCTTCCTTGTCAAAATATTGATATATTGTGAAAATTTGACAAAAAACATGAAATTTTCAGGGTCCAGCGATCTTTTTAACCGTCAGAGCTACGACAAAATGTTCAGAAAATGAAAACTAGAGGAGAATTTGGCCTATCCAAATCTGTTTTCAGATTCTCTGTATCTTAATTAGGACCGGAGCTACGGCCGTTTAAAATGACGCCATCTTTGAAAATGTGAAAAAAAAAATCATAAATTTTTCGCTAGTTTTTCGACCTTTTGACCTTTACAGTGCAATGCAGGTCAATCCGAGGACCTTGAAAAATTACAGGAAGCCTCTAGAGTATTGTAGCAAGTATGTTTACCATTTTTGAAACAATATCTTGATTCTTTCTCTGTTTTTTGTCATGTTTGACCTTGAGTTTGACCTTGAAAAACATTTTGTAGGTCAAAATAAATATGATTTTCATAATGGCATTGTATGAAAAAGGGGGGGTCAGCCATGCTTTGTAACCCTGTACAAGCTATATTTCCTTGTCCAAAACGCGGAAATGTGTCATTTTTTAACCTTTGTCGGTTAGCAATATTAAAAAAATTTTCATAAATCCGGCGACGGAGGTACAAAAAATATGATTAGATATTATGAATAAGCAGGCCAATGTTCATCTGTCACCTGTGAATCACGCTGATATCTTAAAAATAACATGGTAAAAAAATTGATGAAAATGGCACCTTTTCAAACTTTTTTGGGCCAAATGACGTTGAAAAATGAGGTCAAGGTCAAATTTAAAGGTCAGTTTGGGCTTATTAGGTCTATGTTTGGGGGGTTTACTATGACATGTTATCAGCTAAAATCAATATTTCAAGGTAAAATTCTCAAGGTCACTGGTTTTGGTGACACGGTATAACTTTAAGAGTACGGAACTCAAGAACCAGTACTGCCGATGGAAAATAAAGGGTCGGGCAGATGTCCCGTGAGTTTGGGCACGTTTTGGCACCATCGGTATGACTCTACGACTTACGGATTCTGAGATCCCGCGATAGACCTCAAACCATAAAAATGGACTTAGTACAATATGACCATGACCTACTTTCATGAAAGTAGGTCACACTGTGAAGAAAGTGTCTGGGACCTTTCCATGAACAGGAAAATGAAAACCGGTAATAACCGGATGAGGTACATGCATTTCAAATATTGCGAAATCCGAATTTGAAAGACTCTGTGACCTTGAAAAATAGGTCAAGGTCACTCATATTCAGAATTTGTAATAATGTCATTGTAGGCTATGTATGTGAATTTTTTGAAAATTCTCCGATGAGTTTGAATAAATAAAAATAATACCGATTACAAGAAACTTCACCTATGTGTAGGTGAAGTTTAATGAACGATAGAAATGCGATGGGAATATGTGAGGACATTTGACAGAATATAGTAAGAACTAAAATGTATTCGGGGACAGAGTGAATAATGTGTGAAACAGGAAGTAAATTACCCAGTAGTGAAAGAGATCATCTTGATGAGTGTGAACTCTGTAAGTGGGAGGGAAGTTTACATGGGTGGGAAGTGATAAAGGATATTGTTATTTTAAATTAAAGGATTGTGAGTTGAGCATTTGGATAGCATCTACATAGGGCTTATCACAAGAATAACTGGGTAAAAATGCACTCAGGAAAGCCCTGCATTATTTGCAAGCTCTGCTACTGACAGTACTGCAGGAGAGCCCTGCATTTGCTGTGTGAGACTGGGGCTCCTTGAGGCACGATTGTCATTGGGGAAAATCAGAAGTTTACTCACTTGCTGACACTCTGGGAGTATGTCTTGGAGTTCCCTAGGCTCTTAGACACCTTTCAACGTAAATAAACCACAAGCGATGGCCGAATCCTGGAAGCCTGGAGGAAAACATATTGCTGCAAACGAAATGGTGTGGCCATCCTTGTGGCTGAAGAAAATAGTCACGTGGCTTCGAAATTTTCACTAGATGTCGCCACCTGTATAGAAGGTGTCGCCCCCTTCTTCTTCTTCTTCTTCTTCAGTGTGCTTTCCTGGATCAGCCAGGTTGCTCAACCCAGTGTTACTGGGGGGCAGCACTCTGATGTTTTCTCATTATTATTCTTATCCTTCTTGCTACCTCTTTGAGGGCGGCTGTTAGGGTGCATCGTCTGCCCCCTAAAAATGAAAAAATTGAAATATTCACTTGCACTTTTGCCATATTGTGCCTTTGCCCGTAGAAACATATTCTGCAAAATTTCAATAAGATCGGATATGACCTTAGGGTGGCACTTTTGTGTCAAAGTTGGGTCCAAAATTGTCAAAAAATCATGCTTTTAAAAGTCGCGGTTAGAAATATCTAACTGACGGTTGGTTGTATGATTTCAATTCATATACCATTGTTCTTAGAAGAAAATTTTCTTTAATTTGAATGGTAGAAAGCTATATTTCTGAAAATTTCTCATGCTTTATTTCTTTGGAAAGCTGAATATTTTTGACTATCATGACAAAATGTTTGGAAAAGTCAACTTAAAAGGTCAACTTCTGCCTAACTTTCACATAATCATTAGAATAAAACATAAGGAACACTTCGCTGAAGAAAATAGAAAATGTTATATTTTTTCTAGATAGTTATTCATCAAATTCAAATGGACAAATTTGCATAAATTACATGTAAATATGAGAAATGCAATAGTTCATTGAGACACCATTCTGCCTCTGTTTTTCTTCTGACTACACCATAATGCAATCAAGGTTTTATCAGATGATGTAGTCGACCATATCCTCACTTTGTATATTTTTTTGAGTTCCCAAAGTCATATTAACATCCTTTTTTTGATTTATCACATTTTGCCCAATAAAAAAGAAAATATCTCAGCACTATTGTGACTTCTACTCAATGGAAACCATTGATGTTGGTATTCAAATTAAAGCTCTCTTTCTAAGGAATCTAACTGTGCCATCCAAAAATCATTTCAATAAAAATGCACAATATTATTTACAACCGCGAATCGCTAATATATGACCTAATACTGAAATTTCAAGGCTGTTGTGCCACCCTTTGGCATAAGAATATTTTCCTAAAATTTTGCAGGGCTTCTTTTATGCTACAAGGGAATAATCATGCAAAAGTGCATTATGTTTTGAAAATATAGGGGCAGACGATGCACCCTAGGCCGGCTGTGTTTTCTTCAAAGATGTCTTTAGTCGAGACTGTCGGTTGTGGTTTTCATGGATTCCTTGGCATTTTTCCAAGATATGCTCCTGGGTCTCTGTCTCTTCTCTGCAGTTTCTGCATTCATGGTCTTGGTACTTATTCCTGAAGTTTTCCTTTACATCCAGCATTCTTGTCCTTGCTTTAAATATCAAGCTTACTTCTGCTCTCGTGCATTCCATCATGTATTTTGCACATGTACCAATGGTGCCTCTTGCTTTGTTGTCAATGTAGAACTTGGTTTTCCTTTTTTCATTACCTCCTGTTTTTATGTCTTCTATCATCTTTTTCCTGATTGCTCGGTCCACCACTCGTTTTTTCGCCTGTTTTTTCTTGCCTTCAAGGCTTTCATGATCCATTGTGTCCTCCCTCAATTTTTGTGTTATCTTCCACCAGGCTTTATCCCGCTCTTCTTCTCTGATGGCCCTCAGGAGTGAGTTCTCACTGTGTTTGACCTTTTCTGCATACAGGATTCTGTTGCGGTTAATCAAGTAGTTGATCTCCATCAGGCCAGTTTCCAGGTACAGTGGTTCCCAGGGGGTTGTCCTTGGTGTTACAATAACCATTTTGATCAGGTTGTCGATGATTTTCTTCAGTTCGTCCTTTTCTTTCTTCGTGGCTAACACTGCTTCCCATCCGTAGGTTGCTATCGGGAAGATGCATGATTTCACCAGGAGCCATATTGACCTCATTTCAATTCCTTTCAGGTCTGGGTTTCCAGCTATTTCCATGATAGTGTTGTAGGCTGCTTGTACTTTTCTTTTTACCTCCTTCAGATGCTCTTCCATCTTTCCGCTCTTTACCATTGTCATTCCCAAGTACTTGTATTTTTCGCACTCTTGTAGTTTCATCAGGCCAAGGGAGAATTGTACCTCTGGTATTTTCTTGCCTATCCTTAGGATTTTACTCTTTTCCTCTCCAAATTTGATCCTGTACTTTATACTCATCTCGTTTGCTATATCTAGCATTCTTTGCAGTTCTTCTTTCGTTGTTGATATGAATGCTACGTCATCCATCCACAGGAGGCATCCAATTCTATCCCCCCCCATGGGGATTCCTAGGTTCTCTCTCTTGACTCGCTTGGCAATTTCGTCCATTAGGGTTGCATACATGATGACTGACAGCACACCTCCTTGTCTGATGTTGTCCTTCATGTGGATTTTCCTTGTGGTTCCGTGTATCGTTTCTACTTGGGCATTCAGGTCATCATTTAGTTTCTTGACTACTTCCCAGGTCCTGTCCGTTAGTCCCTGTTCATAGAGTACATGGAGGATTCCCGCTGCCCATGCCTTGTCATAGGCCTTGGTTACATCAAGGAAGGCGATGTAGACACTTTTTCCTTTTCTCACCAGTTCTGTCAGCGTTGTTATGTGGTCCACAGTCTGGGCTCCCTTTTTCCCTCCTCCTTGCATGTCGCTGACTTGGATGCTTCTGGTAGCTCTGTCATTGATAATTCTTTCGAAGAATTTTCCCATGTTGCTGCCAATTGTTATCCCTCTCTCATTGGAGCATTTTCCTCGCACTCCTTTTCCTTTGTACAGGGTGATTATTCTTCCGGATTTCCACTCTTCAGGTATATTTCCTTGGTCCAGTACATCATTTAGGTTTCTTCTTATCCTCTCCAGGTTGTCATTGTTTGCGTATATCAGAGCTTCATTTGGGATAAGGTCTGGTCCACAGCTCTTTCTCTTCTTGATCTTTTTTTTAACATTGTACATTTCTTTTCGTGTAATGCTGTTTGGGGTGTTCATTCTGTTCATTTCTTCAAGTCTCTTTCTGTTTAGGTGTTCTATTCTCGAAGTCTTCCTTCTTTTTTCCAAGTAGTCTTTTTCTTATCTCCCAGATTATATTTGGGTCCTTGCTCTTTGCAATTCTGTCCATTATTGTCCTCAGTCTTGCTTGTTCTTGTTTGGTTACTTCCTTCCTCAGGTTCTTTTGCGCTTTGTAGTATTCATCCAGTTTTTTCTTTTTACTATTTGGTGAGGCCGCTTGTAATATCTTCTTTTTCCTTTTCATCTCTTCTCTCAATTCCTTGGTTACGGGGGACTGTTTCTTCTTGCCTCCCAGTCTGATGGTCTTTTGTCCAACAGTCTTCTTGAGCGTTTGTCGTATTTTCTCTGCCATTTCCTTATATGTTATTTTTCTGTTCCCCAGGCTGGATGACAGTTCTTCATTGTATGTTCTCCAGTCCGTGTCTTGTTTTATATCCCACTTGGTTATCTTCTTTACCGGCCGTTGCATCGATACTCTGACTTTGAATGTGATGGTGTTGTGGTCCGTTTCATTCCTTAGATTTCTTAGTCTTTTATTTCCTGCTTCGTCAATATCAGATTCTAGGTCCCACAGCTTCTGTGCTCCGCTGTTGTTGGCTGTTATATAGTCAATCACCGATCTTTCTCTCGGGTTGTTCCTGTTAACTCTGGTCCATCTACCTGTCGTTGACGTGTGATTCACAGAATGGAGTCCAGTGTCTTCAAGGAATTGCTTGAGTATCCTTCCATTTCTTGAGATATTTTGAGGGACGTTTGTCTCTCTTTGGTCTTGTTTCGCATTGAAGTCTCCTGCCAGTATCAATGCTCCCTTTGCACTCATGATTGATACTTGGGTCTTCAGATCCTCATATACCGCTTCGACCTGTTCCTTCTGGACGTTTTCTTGGGGTCCATAGAAGTTTGCTATGAGGATTTTTTCTTTTTCCCTGGTTGTCAGCTCTATCCAGATGTTTTCCGCTTCGCTCTCTTCCTGCTGCGGTTCTATCCGGGTTACTTTGGCTCCAAATGTATCCTTAACTGCAATGGCAACTCCTCCCCCTTTTCTCTTCGATCTCACTTTAGAGTACCAGGTAAATCCCTCTAGTGCTGGGGGGTGGCTCTTCGTTTCTGTTATGAGTGCGGTGTCTGATTCCTCTGTCTCTAGGAGCGTTTTCAGACTGAGGATTTTCCCTCTCACTCCATTTATGTTGCAATATAGGATATTGATGTTTGTTTTTTTGTTATTCTTTTTTATTTTTTTTTTGCATTTGCATTTTTTCCTCTTCTTGTGGTCGTGTTCCTGGTCTGGCGGGGTAGGGTGATGGTTGTCGCAATATCGTCCCCTTCTGGGAAGGTCACCCTCTTTTGTTGTCTTTTCCTCTTATCCTAATCATGTGAGGTAATAATAATTCTTCTTTCTTGGTTGGGTGACCTTCCCCCTCTTCTATCACTGCTCCTGTTCCTTTCCATAGCTCTGTTGCTCTGGCTCCATCTGTCTGCACCCTCGTAGCTTCTGTCGCCACCCTCGTTCCTTCTGCCATCGCTGTTGCTACTTCTCCTTTCTGGGCTTCTGCTTCTCTCCCTTCTGTTGGTATTCATCCTTGTTGATCTTTCCATGCTCCTACTCCTTCCTCTTTCTCCACTTCTGCCTCCACCAATGTTCTGGTTCCAGCTGCCTGGTGTTTGGGCATGTTTGAATGGGCATTTCAGCTTGTTGTACAAAAATTCGGCTGGAGTGCCAACCTTGGTTTTATCAACCAAAAATGTCAAATGACTCTATTTGGCACCTGATTATAATTGAAGGAGTTCAGCAAATATAATTTTTGCTCATTGGTTCTGATAAATCATTTGACTGGCAGTCTTCCCTAATTCATAAACAAAACTATCGAATAACAATATTTGGCATGTGAATATCCTGGAAAGATAATTTTTGCTCATTTGCTCTGATCAGAGAGAGAGAGAGAGAGAAATTCTTTATTAACGTGAAATGGGCTCACATTGTAGCCCCCAGCCCTCTCGGGCTTACAATTCACTTCAAAACAATAGTACATCAAAAAAGAACTTTCGTTGAATAATACAAATTTGAATTAAATTTGAAATGATTTGTTGATATACATATATATATACATTAGTCCAGTATGTAATAGCAATCCCAAAAAATATAAGCTTTGTTCAAGTTATACTATTAGATATATAATTCAAACTCTTAAATGTTAATTTTCAATATTTACATATTTACAAATATCATATACAGTTGAGGTCAAATGTATTCATACAGCGAGGGCTGCTGTTTTCAAAGTTATGTGGCATCGTAAAATATGCCTATATTGGAATGAAAACACTTTAGATTATTTGTGGTGATTGTTTTGTCAACTCATGGCAGTGAAAAACCAGAATCATACATGATTTGCAGTTGTTAAGAGGCTCTGAATTCAAAATTTCCCAAATTTGGTGGGTCAAAGGAAATCATACACAAATAACAATACGATACTTGCAATTATATATATGTCGACCTCAAATTAGCAATACAGTTGAGGTCAAATGCATTCACACAGCGAGGGCTGCTGTTTTCAAATTTATGTGGCATTGTAAAATCTGCCTATATTGGAATGAAAACACTTCAGATTATTTGTTGTGATTGTTTTTCAACTCATGGCAGTAAAAAAACCAGAATCAAATATGATTTGCAGTTGTTAAGCGGCTCTGAATTCGAAATGTCCAAAATTTGGTGGGTCAAAAGAAATCATACACTTGGATTTTTCTCCAATATATGCTAAATAAGCATTGGTAAACCAACTAAACAATGGAAATGGATGTCAGAAAGTGATGCGTCAATGTCTGATTAGGTTTTGTTAATTTCTGAATGGCAACAAATTGAAAAATTTTTGAACGGCAAAAAACACGCAGAAAATACATTGAAACAATGGCAATCAAATTCAGAGAGTCTGGGCGCTGATATCATGTGGTATGTGAGCAAATTTAACAGGCCAATAGATGACCATCGAGGGCTCTGCAGCTTATCGGTCAAGAGAATCATTGCATAAATAGTAAATAGATGGGACCTATCTGCAAAAAAAGAATCCATTTTGGTCAAAAAGGTGGATCACACCCCAAAATTAACAAAGAAGGAGTTCTGTGGAGAGTTGCAGGCATAGTGGACAGAGCTGTGGGCAAGCATTGTCAGACACACTTTGCCACAACACAGCCTGATGGCCTTCAATGCAGTAAAAATGTCACTTCATCTGTTTCAAGTACAGTCGAGATTCATAACTTATCCCAAAAATCTTTTCCCTACTTCATGAAGTTATCAGAGGTGAAATCGGATGTTTTGTTTTGGTGCATTGGCTCTTCTTTGCATTAAGACCTTTTAGAGGCCATGTTGGTGCAATGTTCATTTGTTAGTACTTGTTGACAGCTATGTCCCCTGTGTCCATAATTCTCCACAGAGCTCTTTCATTGTTAATTTGGGTTGTTTGTTTAATACCATACTGACTAAAATTCATTATCTGACAGACAGCCTCCATCCATTTCCCACATGTGCAGTGATTCTGTTGACCAATTTTCCACATACTTCGCCGTGGTGGTGTATAGCTATGGTGGACCTTGGCGTGTGAAATTGTTCAGATACTGCATGCAATTTGTTTCCTGGCCATTTGAACTCAATTATTAACCTTTTCATGTATTTGCCGCATGCTTTTTCCTTTAAATAAGTTTTTTAAAATGGAAATAATATACATGTATATAAGTAGGTAACTTATCACATCCCTTGAGAAAAATTAGATCAGTCAACAGTTTGCATTTCAGAAATTTACAAAACATAATCAGGTATTGAGGCATCCATTTCTGACATCCATTTCCATTGTTTAGTTGGTTTACCAATGCTTATTTAGCATATATTGGAGAAAAATCCAAGTGTATGATTTCTTTTGACCCACCAAATTTTGGACATTTCGAATTCAGAGCCGCTTAACAACTGCAAATCATATTTGATTCTGGTTTTTTACTGCCATGAGTTGAAAAACAATCACAACAAATAATCTGAAGTGTTTTCATTCCAATATAGGCAGATTTTACGATGACACATAAATTTGAAAACAGCAGCCCTCGCTGTATGAATACATTTGACCTCAACTGTATTGCTAATTTGAGGTCGACATATATATAATTGCAAGTATCGTATTGTTATTGGCAAATATCGACAATTACGTAAATTAAACTATGTATACAAAGCATTTTGTCTTTTTTCAAAAGCGTTACATATAAAATTAGCTGTTTCTTTAATACAATCATCTTTCATCAGGAATTCAATTTTTCTGTCATCATTTAATAAGTCAAAATAGAAATTAATTTGTCTTATCCTGTTGAAGAACTCAAATCTAATATCATTATAAAAGGGACAAGCATTGTCTTCTCAACTTCATAAACCAATAGTGTCAAACCACAATATATGACATGTGTATTTCATTAAAAGGGCTTATCAAATATAACGTTTGTACATGTACTTTGTCTTTTGTTCTAACAAATCATTTGACAACCTTTATGACAAGAAAATGTCAAATGCCAATATTTTGCATGTGAATTTCACTGAAAATTCTCTACAATAGTTGGACTGTATCTTTGACGTTCATTTCAAATCAATCATATCACTTCCATAATATCACATTGTCTGGATCTTTTCGGCAAAATTTTACATTAGCAGTTGCGAGACATTTTAATTCTACTTAATTATTATCATTTTATGTTTCCATATTTTGATAGTCTTTCTCTGATAATCTGTTCTGCAAATCAATCGGCATCCATTGTCTGCCAACTTTGTCAACTGTAATTTGATAAAATGAAAAAGTTGATCAATTGTATATTTCCATGTGAATCTCATTTAAAGAATACATATTCTGCAACTTCAGTTATAATCTCAATCTATCAATTAGAGATTTTACCATTGCCAATCAAAGCTGAGTATACACTTCGTGAACCAAGGTCCAACACCAATATTTGCTTATGAATTTCATTGAAATGTGTTATACATTTGACACAGTTTTCACTACTTCATATATTGGAAACATCAGTCACAAAATTTGCCATGTGTGTTTAATGGAAAGGCTTTATGCAATAATTCTTCATCAATGCAAAATATCTTTCTGTCTCATTACAAAGCTAACTACAATTCTTTTTTTTTAAAGAATTTCTTGTTAACTCTATTTTGTGGCTTTGTTGTCATCTTTAGGTGCGTTGTTTGCAGAAAAGTAGTACAACAGGCTAACTTTTATTAAGTCCCCAACAGTGGTATAACTAACAAAATTAATCTGTTGGTTATACCACGGCAAAAGACAATAGAAAACTGTCTTGGTGGAGTATAATTACGTTTAAATTTAGTCCTTTCCTGGAAAAAAAGTCCTTGAACTCCTTCAAAAAGCAGAAGTAGGGCTGACTCGATTGCAGCTGTGAGGACAGGGTATAATAAAGCCAATTTCGATATATCGTCAGATTTAGTGATGAATTTGGAGGTTTTGTGTCCCTCAGCCATTTTACTTTTGATTTCCCTGTCCCTTGGCCATTTTACTTTTGAGTTCCCTGTCCCTTGGCTATTTTACTTTTGAGTTCCCTGTCCCTTGGCTATTTTACTTTTGAGTTCCCTGTCCCCCATACCCCCCCCCCCCATCCAGAGCCTCTTTTGTTGGTAATCATTGACACATTGCATTTGAAAGGCAAAAATGACAGACATACCTGCATAGCCTTGTTGCTATAACAAAGTGTGAGTTGTCCCTATTTTTGCTGTGCCGAGTTGAAGAGGATGCATAAAATGTAGGCCTAGTTGACATACTGCAAAAATCAAAAAATGTTGTTTCAGGACCATTTACATTGTATTACTGGAATTTTGGCAATTACTACCCTGGTGGCTGATGGAGAGCCATATATTTCATTATGGGGAGAGCGGGGCACACTCCGCCGCCCGGCACAGTGAGACACTTTTTTTTATTTTCAAGTGTTCCAAAATGTTGGCAGTAACAAGTTAAATGAGATCAGGTCCACATTATAGGTAATGACGTTGGATATATAATCCAGTGGTTTCAGGTTCCTACCTTTTACAGGTTTGGAGAAATTTTGAGTTACGTCCATGCTCGTTAAGTGTCTCACTGTGCCCCATGGGCGGGGCATAGTGAGACAGCAGGCGGGGCACATTGAGACAGGGCATCTGCTGCCATAACCGCTGATCCTCAGGACCTGCGGAATTGTTCTATCAATTGTTGCTCCGGAACTACTGTTCTCTTATAAAAGCAGCTGGCTAGGTGATTTTTTTTGGTCTGTTTTTGAGCATGTTTTGAAACTTCATCGCACAGGACACATGTCATGCACGACTTATTTAACCTGCCGCACCTGTTACATACTAATCAAAATTCTTTCTAATGCTTCTCTTTGGACATGACTCACTAAAATCTGTTGTTTATTGCAGGCATTTTGTTTTTGATAGTGAATTGTAAGCTATGCCTTACATTCAGGTTGTTTTGAGTGTATTTTATGATGTCTCACTGTGATACTCCTCCAACAGTCTCACTGTGCCCCACGCAGCTCTCTTTATAAAAATTTTGAATCCTGCAGACCGGATGACTGTATTTTGGTTCATCATCTCACTAAACTAAGACAAATAATCAAGGTTTGAATTCCTAGCAATTGAATTGCATTATACCATTTTTCTTAGGAATTATAACAAAAAGTCTCTCAGCAAAATTATTTACTTTTACTGGCTAAAAACCAAAATATTGAAATTCCACTCTCAATATGCTGTGTAGGCATTTCGGATATAGGTCAGACTCTCACTTACTTACTTTTTGTTGCATACAAAAGAGGGTTAATCTGTAAACAGTACCAGCTAGACGCTACGGGCTTTGTCTCACTGTGCCTGCCGTCTCACTGTGCCCCGCTCTCCCCTACATAAAGGAGCTGATAAAATATATAGTCAACGTGGATGAATAATACATCAAATCACAGCTAGAGGTGAACATACTATCTTCTGAACATAAATAGACATTCCAGTCACTTTAAACCCATGTACAGGATCTCAAAAGTGGTCATCAAAATTTTGGTAAATTTAGATCAGAAGTAATCTGTTCCCTCCTGGGCTTGACTACCCGCGATATAACTAAATCACAACGGCAAATATAAATGGCATTACCTTTAAGACAGTTAACCTATCAGCTGACATTTAAAAAAAAAATTGTATACAAGAAACAGACAAAAACTTCAAAGGACATCAATTTCAAGAATATAGAGGTCACTGTGAGGTCAATTTTGCAACTAGAACAAAATGACTTTAGCAGTGTTTTGTCAATAACAAGATTCCATGAAATGAATCAATTTGTCTTAGGCCCCCCAGTTACAGTGTACTATAAATAGAACTTTACCCCAGGTCACATGACCCCTTACTGACCTATCAAACTGCCCCCTGGCTAACCCCAGTTCGATTCCAAGAGAGTAACATTCACACAAGGTTCGTCTACAATTCTTCAAATTTATACATTATAACTATCTAAAAAAAAAATTTCCACCACATCCCCACCTTCCACCCTATGAACCAAAAAAGATTTAGAAAATTTTATTTTATTATTATTATTTCTTTTAATTTATTTTTAATTTACAGTGACCTGGGGTCATTATCTCTATGATAATGCTGCCATATACAGTTACATAACATCTATACCCATTATTAATTATTAATCTATTCTGTAATTGTATTAATTATACCCCCCTTTTCAGCCATTGTTGATGAGGCGGGCTTGCTATTGATTTTTCATAATAATAAAACAATACTGTGAGTTATACCAAAATACAATTGTTTGTTTTACTGGGGGTCTTGAGACAAATGTATGTACATCCGTGTGTGTAATGTCATGAAGATTGTGTACTTTTCAACTGCAGTGTACATTGCTAAAGTTCATTTACACAAGTGTAAACTTTTGTTTGGTTCACCGTGTAATAAGAAGGATTTCCTTGTACGCCTTGTTCAGCTTTTCGACATCAGTAGTACCACCACAGCGGTACGGTCATGGCCGCCACATTCCAGGAAATTCCTGGAACTCACCTGTAATTTGGTGCTTTGTAGTCATATTGACCCCTGTTGACCAGGTCACCCCTATCAAAATGGGCACGCTGTAGTCAATTACCTGTCCGGAAGTGGCTGTTGATGGCAATTAATGATGTAGTCCCTGGGCCAAGCCTCTGTTTCATGTCAGATCGTTGTCACCCCATACAGGATAGCTCTTTTTCACTCACCTGGCGTAGTATATGTCACATGCACTCTAAATCAATTGAGATTAACTTGCTACAGCTGTTCATGATTGCAGGATGAGCCATTGAAACTTCTCAAAATTCTCAGATCTTCTCCATGTTGCCATGATGCTTTTGCACTTGTAAGCTGCATGCTGATTGGTTAAATTGTGGGCGGGGCAGTGGCAAGCCAATCAGAGCCCTTGTGACAAAGCACTGTCTCCTTCTTCTTCTTCTTCCTTCCGCTTGTAAACAAAATGAGCACAGGAATGGCTGTCAAGTGTTATAAGCAGCTATAACTGACATGATACTGACAATATCTTTCTGTTTCAGTATTTTAGGTTCTACAAATATATTTATAGACAGGTAAAAGTCATATTTGCTTTGCATCCCACCACTGCTTAGCACTTAGTCAAGGCCCACTGCTTGACAACTTGACTTGAGAGCACAGCCAGTCAGTAACCAGAACTGACTGTACAGTCTGTTGGAAATTAATGATATTTATAATGACTACCAATTGACTTAAATATTTCCATACAAGCATGGTAGGAGCCTACTTTCAAATTTTCTGGGGTTTTCTGGCCACACACATGCCTCCAGACAGGCCTGCCCCCCCCCCAGCTCAACTAAGGGCATGCAAATGCGTTGTCAGTTGATGAGAAATTATTAGAATATAGTTTTTAACTTTTTTCCAGTCCTCACTTGTGCAACTATTTCATTTTATTACAATGTCACAATAAGTATGATAGGACTAAACAAGGCATTTTGCGTGATTTTTGTAAATTTCAGTGAATTTCAGGCAGAACTTAAGCTGAGAGCAAGATACTTAAACAAATTTCTCCTAAAAAAATTATAAATCATCCGGCAATCTTCTATAACATGCTGTGAAAAATTCAGTACCCTATTGGAACATTTTTGAAGGATTAGCACCCCTCTCAGGGGAATCCAGAATATTCCAGTGGGGGGTCCATCGGGCTATCTCGTCACAGAACGCTTAGGGGCTGACCAGATGATCTTCGGAGGGGGGCTATGGACATTTGGTGAAAAATAAAGTTTGTTTCCCATTTGACACTGTAAAAAAAAGTTAGTTCATCACATGGAAATAAAAAAAAAAGAAGTTTGTTTCCACCTGTAGCTAGAAAATCGTAACATTAAAATTTCAATAAAAAAGTTTGTTGCGAGTGGCATACGAAAAAAATTGATTGTTGACACACCACAAACGAAAAAAAAGTGCGTCCCGGGGACAAAGTCCATAGCCCCCCCCCCCAATTATCATGTGGTCGGCCATTAGCTAGCGACACAACGCGGCTGGGTGCTGATAATATTAACATGCAATAGTATTTAAATTTTGGTCTGGTGGGGAGGGGGATGTATCTCCCCCCACCCCCCCCCCCCCCCCGCCCGCGTCCGAACCCTGAGTCCGCTCTCAGGCCATTTGACTTGATGGCCAGTTCGTTCAGTTGCAAATAGACAGATCTATAGATATAGTAAGTGCAGCCCTCTGAGTCCAGTTGTCAAGATGTGAGAGTGCGGGAATCCTCCAAATGGCACATTTATTTTGAGGGATCTTCACTTGCCGGCACAGACACCAATACAAGAAGCCGCCAACATTGCATCTCATCTGACCAACATCCAGCAGACTTTCAAAATTCACTGAAATGCTTGTGATTTCTCCTTCCGGGCTTCGAAACCCATTGTAGCTGAACGTCCCAAACCAAGGTTAAGGACTTCAACAGCAACAAGTCAATACAATAACTGCACGCAGAACCAAGATGTAGAAAAAGGACACAAAAGGAAATCTGTGGATGTTATTCCACATTAATTTTGTATCAGGCCATCACTCAGCCTGTCCTCACTTTGGAGTTTATGGGAAGCTTAAAAAGTAAAAAGTGACACACAGCAACAACCAGACTGTCAAACACTTTGCAGACACCAATGCCTCTCAGTCAATCAATATAGCTTATGAAAAAGTTCCACAGGGATTTTCATTCAATTATTTCATCCATGTCTGACATTGATGTCAGGTATTTTATCAAGCCAATGAAATTATACCACAATCACAATGTATAAAAAAAGAATAAAGAATAAAAACCTTTATTTAAAGTCGTTACAGGATAAAAACAGACAACATAAGCGACAAACGCTTTTCACCGACACATGTACATATATTTGGTCAATTCAGCTTTATTAAAATATGACGGTTCCAAGACATGTGGAAAATACATTGCACAGTAATATATAATTGTTTGCAACGTGAAAGTAAATAAAAATGCTGCTGACACTAATAAAAGATATCGACATGATTCAATACAATGAAACACAACAGTACATGTATCATTGAATACAATTATATGATATTGCAGATGTTTGCACTATTAATATTGTAAACCTAAATATTGTGGTGACCATATAACTTCAATATATTTTGGCGCTCATACATTTATCTCTGAAACCAAATTTCAAACAATGTACACAATGGTGGATAATAAACGTTCGACCATGATGCATTTTGCTTAACAAATTATCATTTTAATTTAAAGGTGTACCAATGTTCAAATCAGGGCATTAAATGAAACTTGTTGCCCATTTTTTAAATTCATTTAAAAAAATTATTAATATTATGAGCATGAAAATGATAACATTGCATGTGATTTTTATCAAAAGTTTGATTATTGGGCAATGTTTTGGAATTAGCCCTAGCGTTTGGTGGCAGATACTGTACTGGTACCGTGTCTTCAGTCAACCGTTTTAGGTTTTCATTGTTTATTGATTTCAAAATTCATTGTCTTCAATCTCATCTCAAAATTGTGTTGAAAATTATGGTTGAAGCTGAATTGTATCAGAAAGCACAGAAAGATAAATTACTTATATGTAATATGCATTCATTTGAATTGTACATGATTACTTATTCCTGCCGGTCTTAAATGAAGCACATTATTAAAGTGTGATATTCCGAATTCCTTCATCATGTTCATTCTTCAAATTGCTTGTTCAACATGAATAATTCTGAGGCGAGTGACTTCATGTATCTCTCTAATAACTTGAACCGTCCTTATGGTCCATAAAGAGGTGGAAAAACAGGAGTTGAACACACAGGCGCAGCAGGTCACTAAAACTAGATGAAAACACATAAATTTAGCATTTTTTGGAGATGGCAATAAATTAGGAATGTGACGTAACCACAGGTGTTCACCTATATTTAATCATAATTCATACAAGTAGCTGCAGCACGATTGAAGAGGGGTAGATCCTGAAAGAGGGGACGGTTACAATCTCTCAGACTCCGTTACACACAGCATAAAGCTGATCAGTGAAAATGTCTTAAGATGTGTCACAACAGTGTAATTAAATGATGATAACTTGTCATAGGCCTATTTATCAGATTTTTAATAAGAAAGTTAAGCTACATGCTGGCTTTAAGGAACATACCTGGAAGGATCTGCTCCCCCGTCGCCACTGATCCACCAGGCGTAGAGATCTGAACATGATAGTGAGTTTCTTCATGTGATCCAATGGCTTTCTCGTCATCTGTGGACCCCTCGTTACTGAAAGTGGGATAGCAAAATAATTACATAAAGTTCTGTGTAAAATTTTCATTCATATCATATCACAGAATGCACAGATTTATACATAAATTATACATATATTTTCTAACTATCTAGAACATCAGCATTACAGTCCAGGCACATGAAGGGTTCACAATCACACATTTAAATAATAAATATTATACTTTAACAACATTCAATTACAAAAACTACTCTTCTCTCGTTTGCTTCTTCTGTCGGTGATTTGCAGATTAAGCTAGGATGAATGGTGACATGGTTACGGCTCAAGTAGTGAATTCTACTCTTGACAAAACATACTTTATTGCTATGGCCATGACTAAGAGCAACTAAGACACAACTGAAAGGCTGCATTTTTTGCTTGATTGTCATTTATATTATTCAGGTTAATGTCCAGACTCCAGACAATGCTACTTCAGCCAACAACAAATGGAATTGAACTAAATTTATTCAGACATCTACGTGTAAAAAAAAAAGCTTTTGCCATGGGAGACAAACACAAAGGAATTTCAGTTGATCAATCTTTAAAAAAAGATTCGATATTCAATGTCCAAAAATGCTCACCTGACATGATTCCTTTTCTTGGAATATCATCTTCTTTCAATTACGGGTGCACATTCATGTCACAAGGAAACCTGAAAATACTAACATTTATAAGTGTATGGTTATGAGTATCATAGCAAATATAACACATTTTACAAGCGAACAAACAATTGTGGCAAACAAGTTGCAGAAATGGCGCATCCTTGAAATAATTAAGTCCAACATTGGGGTTAAATAAGTATTTCCTATGGTTCCCAGGTCGTACTGACATTAAATACTGTGAAACAAAGATTGAATTTATAAGGAGGTGACCATTTGGTATTTGAGTGCGGAACGAACAGGGTTTGAGATTGATTCCCAATGTTATATTTAATTGGACCAGCATTGAAAAATAATTACTCTTTCAACACCATGGAAATTGACCCAGCTCAAGTCGCACTGGAGATTACTAAACTTTTTTACCAAAACTGAGCAAGAATCATTATTTTTTTAAATATTTGTTTCAGGATTGCCAAGGTAGACCAGGGCTGTTCAATGAACATTGTGCCAGCAAGACCTGTGTAGTTCAAACCGCTGACCACTTCATTTTCGGTTGAACTGTTCGATCTCCCGGAAACCCCGAGGGGGGGGGAGGCCTTGGGAGTGTTTTGAAATAACTATAGGAGCCAACCAGATGATAATTGGGGGGGGGGGGCTATGGATTTTACCCCCAAGACGATTTTTTTTTTTTTCATTTGAGAAGCATCAAGGAACAATTTTCCCAGAATTGAACAAGCGACAAATTCATACATGTGGGCTAATTTGCTGCCAAAAAATAAACATTCATTTTCATGAGCCACACTGAGGATGCACTAGCCAATGCTAATATGGCTAATGGCTACGAAAAGCACAGGAAACAAACCTTTTTATTCATGTTCTGATCAAACTGTTTTTTTCCCCATAGAACCCCCCCCCCCCCCCGCCAATAAGCACATCTGGTCAGCCCTGATTTCTTGCCAGTTTTAAGGAATACAAGACCACAACAACAAGCACAGTTTAAACCGAAAAAAAAAACTATTAAAGAGTATCTTGACACATAAATTTATATACTATTTTGAAAAGCATGCACTTGAAAACTTTTTTCAATGAGAATGTTCATGCAGTTTCAGCCATGTGACAGCTGTTTTTACAAACATTCACTCTACTCACCGTAAAATAAGATCTTCATCTGAACTGATCTGCCAAAACCTTGCTCTTCTACTAAAGTCTGATTCATTTGGGAAGCTGTGAAATGACAGATGAGGTGTCTCACAAGAAAAAACTGGCAATATTGGCAAAAACAAGCCACAACCACGAAGCCCTGCCATCAAATTAGGTCACGCAATGATATAAAAGTTCTCATTGGTTGAAATTAGGTCAACCAATCAGCATTGAGCTTGCATCACATGTCGTCTGCAAGACGAATCACAATTTCTGATTCCACTCTATTCAAGTAGTGCAGAGGTTTGAAGTGGCGAGGCAACACAGTGAACACTGGTGAGAAGTTAATCTAGGCGGAAAATAACATTTCAGTGCATTAGGAAAAAGTTTAACTGGAAACTGAGCAATCCCTCTTGGGGTGACAACGAGATCTGACTTCTGAGCTCTCTGGAGGAGTAGGGCCCACGGACTAGTCCTTGGGCCAAGCCTCTGTTTCATGTCAGATCGTTGTCACCCCATACAGGATAGCTCTTTTTCACTCACCTGGCATAGTATATGTCACATGCACTCTAAATCAATTGAGATTAACTTGCTACAGCTGTTCATGATTGCAGGATGAGCCATTGAAACTTCTCAAAATTCTCAGATCTTCTCCATGTCGCCATGATGCTTTTGCACTTGTAAGCTGCATGCTGATTGGTTAAATTGTGGGTGGGGCAGTGGCAAGCCAATCAGAGCCCTTGTGACAAAGCACTGTCTCCTTCTTCTTCTTCTTCCTTCCGCTTGTAAACAAAATGAGCACAGGAATGGCTGTCAAGTGTTATAAGCAGCTATAACTGACATGATACTGACAATATCTTTCTGTTTCAGTATTTTAGGTTCTACAAATATATTTATAGACAGGTAAAAGTCATATTTGCTTTGCATCCCACCACTGCTTAGCACTTAGTCAAGGCCCACTGCTTGACAACTTGACTTGAGAGCACAGCCAGTCAGTAACCAGAACTGACTGTACAGTCTGTTGGAAATTAATGATATTTATAATGACTACCAATTGACTTAAATATTTCCATACAAGCATGGTAGGAGCCTACTTTCAAATTTTCTGGGGTTTTCTGGCCACACACATGCCTCTAGACAGGCCTGCCCCCCCCCCCAGCTCAACTAAGGGCATGCAAATGCGTTGTCAGTTGATGAGAAATTATTAGAATATAGTTTTTAACTTTTTTCCAGTCCTCACTTGTGCAACTATTTCATTTTATTACAATGTCACAATAAGTATGATAGGACTAAACAAGGCATTTTGCGTGATTTTTGTAAATTTCAGTGAATTTCAGGCAGAACTTAAGCTGAGAGCAAGATACTTAAACAAATTTCTCCTAAAAAAATTATAAATCATCCGGCAATCTTCTATAACATGCTGTGAAAAATTCAGTACCCTATTGGAACATTTTTGAAGGATTAGCACCCCTCTCAGGGGGAATCCAGAATATTCCAGTGGGGGGTCCATCGGGCTATCTCGTCACAGAACGCTTAGGGGCTGACCAGATGATCTTCGGAGGGGGGCTATGGACATTTGGTGAAAAATAAAGTTTGTTTCCCATTTGACACTGTAAAAAAAAGTTAGTTCATCACATGGAAATAAAATAAAAAAAAGTTTGTTTCCACCTGTAGCTAGAAAATCGTAACATTAAAATTTCAATAAAAAAGTTTGTTGCGAGTGGCATACGAAAAAAATTGATTGTTGACACACCACAAACGAAAAAAAAGTGCGTCCCGGGGACAAAGTCCATAATCCCCCCCCCCCCAATTATCATGTGGTCGGCCATTAACTAGCGACACAACGCGGCTGGGTGCTGATAATAGTATTTAAATTTTGGTCTGGTGGGGAGGGGGATGTATCTCCCCCACCCCCCCCCCGCCAGCGTCCGAACCCTGAGTCCGCTCTCAGGCCATTTGACTTGATGGCCAGTTCGTTCAGTTGCAAATAGACAGATCTATAGATATAGTAAGTGCAGCCCTCTGAGTCCAGTTGTCAAGATGTGAGAGTGCGGGAATCCTCCAAATGGCACATTTATTTTGAGGGATCTTCACTTGCCGGCACAGACACCAATACAAGAAGCCGCCAACATTGCATCTCATCTGACCAACATCCAGCAGACTTTCAAAATTCACTGAAATGCTTGTGATTTCTCCTTCCGGGCTTCGAAACCCATTGTAGCTGAACGTCCCAAACCAAGGTTAAGGACTTCAACAGCAACAAGTCAATACAATAACTGCACGCAGAACCAAGATGTAGAAAAAGGACACTAAAGGAAATCTGTGGATGTTATTCCACATTAATTTTGTATCAGGCCATCACTCAGCCTGTCCTCACTTTGGAGTTTATGGGAAGCTTAAAAAGTAAAAAGTGACACACAGCAACAACCAGACTGTCAAACACTTTGCAGACACCAGTGCCTCTCAGTCAATCAATATAGCTTATGAAAAAGTTCCACAGGGATTTTCATTCAATTATTTCATCCATGTCTGACATTGATGTCAGGTATTTTATCAAGCCAATGAAATTATACCACAATCACAATGTATAAAAAAAGAATAAAGAATAAAAACCTTTATTTAAAGTCGTTACAGGATAAAGACAGACAACATAAGCGACAAACGCCTTTCACCGACACATGTACATATATTTGGTCAATTCAGCTTTATTAAAATATGACGGTTCCAAGACATGTGGAAAATACATTGCACAGTAATATATAATTGTTTGCAACGTGAAAGTAAATAAAAATGCTGCTGACACTAATAAAAGATATCGACATAATTCAATACAATGAAACACAACAGTACATGTATCATTGAATACAATTATATGATATTGCAGATGTTTGCACTATTAATATTGTAAACCTAAATATTGTGGTGACCATATAACTTCAATATTTTTTGGCGCTCATACATTTATCTCTGAAACCAAATTTCAAACAATGTACACAATGGTGGATAATAAACGTTCGACCATGATGCATTTTGCTTAACAAATTATCATTTTAATTTAAAGGTGTACCAATGTTCAAATCAGGGCATTAAATGAAACTTGTTGCCCATTTTTTAAATTCATTTAAAAAAATTATTAATATTATGAGCATGAAAATGATAACATTGCATGTGATTTTTATCAAAAGTTTCATTATTGGGCAATGTTTTGGAATTAGCCCTAGCGTTTGGTGGCAGATACTGTACTGGTACCGTGTCTTCAGTCAACCGTTTTAGGTTTTCATTGTTTATTGATTTCAAAATTCATTGTCTTCAATCTCATCTCAAAATTGTGTTGAAAATTATGGTTGAAGCTGAATTGTATCAGAAAGCACAGAAAGATAAATTACTTATATGTAATATGCATTCATTTGAATTGTACATGATTACTTATTCCTGCCGGTCTTAAATGAAGCACATTATTAAAGTGTGATATTCCGAATTCCTTCATCATGTTCATTCTTCAAATTGCTTGTTCAACATGAATAATTCTGAGGCGAGTGACTTCATGTATCTCTCTAATAACTTGAACCGTCCTTATGGTCCATAAAGAGGTGGAAAAACAGGAGTTGAACACACAGGCGCAGCAGGTCACTAAAACTAGATGAAAACACATAAATTTAGCATTTTTTGGGAGATGGCAATAAATTAGGAATGTGACGTAACCACAGGTGTTCACCTATATTTAATCATAATTCATACAAGTAGCTGCAGCACGATTGAAGAGGGGTAGATCCTGAAAGAGGGGACGGTTACAATCTCTCAGACTCCGTTACACACAGCATAAAGCTGATCAGTGAAAATGTCTTAAGATGTGTCACAACAGTGTAATTAAATGATGATAACTTGTCATAGGCGTATTTATCAGATTTTTAATAAGAAAGTTAGGCTACATGCTGGGCATTGCTGGCTTTAAGGAACATACCTGGAAGGATCTGCTCCCCCGTCGCCACTGATCCACCAGGCGTAGAGATCTGAACATGATAGTGAGTTTCTTCATGTGATCCAATGGCTTTCTCGTCATCTGTGGACCCCTCGTTACTGAAAGTGGGATAGCAAAATAATTACATAAAGTTCTGTGTAAAATTTTCATTCATATCATATCACAGAATGCACAGATTTATACATAAATTATACATATATTTTCTAACTATCTAGAACATCAGCATTACAGTCCAGGCACATGAAGGGTTCACAATCACACATTTAAATAATAAATATTATACTTTAACAACATTCAATTACAAAAACTACTCTTCTCTCGTTTGCTTCTTCTGTCGGTGATTTGCAGATTAAGCTAGGGATGAATGGTGACATGGTTACGGCTCAAGTAGTGAATTCTACTCTTGACAAAACATACTTTATTGCTATGGCCATGACTAAGAGCAACTAAGACACAACTGAAAGGCTGCATTTTTTGCTTGATTGTCATTTATATTATTCAGGTTAATGTCCAGACTCCAGAGTAATAGACAATGCTACTTCAGCCAACAACAAATGGAATTGAACTAAATTTATTCAAACATCTACGTGTAAAAAAAAAAGCTTTTGCCATGGGAGACAAACATAAAGGAATTTCAGTTGATCAATCTTTAAAAAAAGATTCGATATTCAATGTCCAAAAATGCTCACCTGACATGATTCCTTTTCTTGGAATATCATCTTCTTTCAATTACGGGTGCACATTCATGTCACAAGGAAACCTGAAAATACTAACATTTATAAGTGTATGGTTATGAGTATCATAGCAAATATAACACATTTTACAAGCGAACAAACAATTGTGGCAAACAAGTTGCAGAAATGGCGCATCCTTGAAATAATTAAGTCCAACATTGGGGTTAAATAAGTATTTCCTATGGTTCCCAGGTCGTACTGACATTAAATACTGTGAAACAAAGATTGAATTTATAAGGAGGTGACCATTTGGTATTTGGGTGCGGAACGAACAGGGTTTGAGATTGATTCCCAATGTTATATTTAATTGGACCAGCATTGAAAAATAATTACTCTTTCAACACCATGGAAATTGACCCAGCTCAAGTCGCACTGGAGATTGCTAAACTTTTTTACCAAAACTGAGCAAGAATCATTATTTTTTAAATATTTGTTTCAGGATTGCCAAGGTAGACCAGGGCTGTTCAATGAACATTGTGCCAGCAAGACCTGTGTAGTTCAAACCGCTGACCACTTCATTTTCGGTTGAACTGTTCGATCTCCCGGAAACCCCGAGGGGGGGGAGGCCTTGGAGTATTTTGAAAGAACTATAGGGGCCAACCAGATGATAATTGGGGGGGGGCTATGGACTTTACTCCCAAGACGATTTTTTTTTTCATTTGAGAAGCATCAAGGAACAATTTTCCCAGAATTGAACAAGCGACAAATTCATACATGTGGGCTAATTTGCTGCCAAAAAATAAACATTCATTTTTATGAGCCACACTGAGGATGCACTAGCCAGTGCTAATATGGCTAATGGCTACGAAAAGCACAGGAAACAAACCTTTTTATTCATGTTCTGATCAAACTGTTTTTTTCCCTATAGAACCCCTCCCCCCCCCCGCCAATAAGCACATCTGGTCAGCCCTGATTTCTTGCCAGTTTTAAGGAATACAAGACCACACCAACAACAACAAGCACAGTTTAAATGGAAAAAAAAAACTATTAAAGAGCATCTTGAAACATAAATTTATATACTATTTTGAAAAGCATGCACTTGAAAACTTTTTTCAATGAGAATGTTCATGCAGTTTCAGCCATGTGACAGCTGTTTTTACAAACATTCACTCTACTCACCGTAAAATAAGATCTTCATCTGAACTGATCTGCCAAAACCTTGCTCTTCTACTAAAGTCTGATTCATTTGGGAAGCTGTGAAATGACAGATGAGGTGTCTCACAAGAAAAAACTGGCAATATTGGCAAAAACCATCCACAACCACGAAGCCCTGCCATCAAATTAGGTCACGCAATGATATAAAAGTTCTCATTGGTTGAAATTAGGTAAACCAATCAGCATTGAGCTTGCATCACATGTCGTCTGCAAGACGAATCACAATTTCTGATTCCACTCTATTCAAGTAGTGCAGAGGTTTGAAGTGGTGAGGCAACACAGTGAACACTGGTGAGAAGTTAATCTAGGCGGAAAATAACATTTCAGTGCATTAGGAAAAAGTTTAACTGGAAACTGAGCAATCCCTCTTGGGGTGACAACGAGATCTGACTTCTGAGCTCTCTGGAGGAGTAGGGCCCACGGACTAATGGGTGATACTAATTAATTAGGTAATTAAGTAATTAATATTGACCAAACTTCCTGGAACACCCCGTTAAATGAGGCGCTTTGGCGTCAAACACCTGTCCGGAGGTAGTTTTGCAGTCATAATTACGGGTGATACTAATTAATTAAGCACTAATCATGATTCTAGGAATTTTTCCGGGCAAAATAACTTCCTAGGAATTTCTAGGAAGTTCCTGACGTCACCCACCTGCCGGATCTTGTTTTGTGGTCAATAATTACGTAATGATTATTACACCTTGCAAAGCTGCTCTATATTATGTCTTGTCATAAAAAGAAACAAAAAGAAACCACAATGCGGATTAAACTGGTTTAGTTGCACAAGTGTTATGGAATGTTGAGTAGGTCATTTCTTTTCCCAAAAAAGAGAAAGAAGTGGTTACCATGGTTATAATGTCTGCTAGTCTAGATTTTTGTATCTGCTATACGGGTGTGCCTTTTTGACACACTGTTTTTGTCCTAGATTTTTTCCAAGAAGAATTCCAAAGGAGAGCGATGTATTATTCAATGTTACACAAACACTTTTATTAGGATAAAATCAATACAACAAACGAGGTATTTGAAGTAGAAAAACGATTGTAGTTTATTCAGTAAAAAGGAATGAACCCGTTGCCATGGTAACAGCGGATCAAGAGGTCCTCAATATCAGGTTTGGACAAGTTGCAATCATGCACTAATACTATGCACTAGGCCTTGAATCGCGCATTGCTGGGTATAGCATCGTGCATGATTTGGCTTGATGTCGAGCATATAACAAACACATATAATGGCACAGGATCACCCATGCCCCTGATGTTTTACCAATGGAACTTAAGACGATTAGTGCATACATATACGCCTATATGCAAAGGGAAGTTGAAAGGGTGCTCGAGAAATGGTCACAGATAGGCATATACCATCAGTGTAAACAAGGAACAAAGACAACACATCTGTGTCCAGTATTATTTGAAGTTATTCTTTTATTTTTGTTTTTTGGGAATTGTCAACTGTCTAAGCTATCCATCTATCTGTGTAGTGGTCTATTCATCCAATTTGTTCACCTTTGCGCTTCATACATATTGCATAATCACTTTTTACTCAGCGTGGCTGTACTTTAAAAAATGTATTTCAGAAAAGTTTGAGATACCTTGTGTCTTTGCTTCCTTCAATCGCAACCCTTTGGGTTCTTGCTTACCTGCAAGTTGCAGATCCACGGTCTCTGTATGTGTACCGCTGCAATGACAGTACTTATCATATCACTCAGAGTACTTTCCAGTGGAACAAAGCTGTAAGCTCCATTTTAAATCTGATTTGGCTTGAAATATTGTATAATCTGTGAAGTATCGAAAAAGTAATCCAGGTTTTTGTTAGTAAAAGACAAAGATTGCCAGCTAGGATCTTTGTGGCAAGCGTAACGCCGTGGAACATATTAATCATATTTTCTATGTTTTCTTGCAAGAGTAAAGCAGTCATTCTAGTGGTACTTATAATGATGACCAGCACAATATTTCAGTAGCTGAAGTATGTTTCAACGCCTAATTTTCTAAAATTGGCTATTTCTGAAGCTTTCTCAAAATTTGGGGCCACTTTGTCTAAAAGGCAATAGCCAGTATCAAGTTCACTTTGATTTTGTAATTGCTGGTGTGCAGGCCTTATGTCTTCCATTCCTGTTTGGAACCAATATTTTTAGGACAGTTTGCCCAAGTAAATGTTTTTGTTCACTTTAATTTTGAAAAAGTGTAATGAAAACTGACAGTTCTGCAAAGTGACTGAAAAATGTTCACTTTCAGTTTACATGAGTTCTATGAAACTGAACATTTCTACAAAACATTGCATTTCCATTCACTTTAATGTGCAGTAGCATTGAAATGGAGCGGAAATTATATTACTAATATTCCGAAATTCAACCTCAGTATTGGTATGGTATGGTATGGTAAGTGCAGCCCTCTAAGATTGGAGAGAGAGCAGGAGTCCTCATCATTTTACCCCATGTGAGGGATCTTTTACTTGCCCAGCATAGACACTGACACAAGGGGTCACCAATTTAATGTCTCATCCGAAGAGCATCCAGCTGGAATTTTGCTCATGAAGGTACACTGAAAATGTTGGATTCCCCACCCAGGGTTCGAACCCATGCAAGCAAAGACCTTCAGCGGAGCAGGTGGCATCTAAGCTGCTTTGCCACCCGGCTGTATTTTGGTGTATGAAAATTGCCAATTTTTTCAAACTTACAATCATTCTAGTGGTACTTATAATGATGACCAGCATAATATTTCAGTGGCTGAAGTATGTTTCAATGTCTAATTTTCTAAAATTTGCTCTTTCTGAAGCTTTCTCAAAATTTGGGGCCACTTTGTCTAAAAGGCAATAGCCAGTATCAAGTTCACTTTGATTTTGTAATTGCTGGTGTGCAGGCCTTATGTCTTCCATTCCTGTTTGGAACCAATATTTTTAGGACAGTTTGCCCAAATAAATGTTTTTGTTCACTTTAATTTTGAAAAAGTGTAATGAAAACTGACAGTTCTGCAAAGTGACTGAAAAATGTTCACTTTCAGTTTACATGAGTTCTATGAAACTGAACATTTCTACAAAACATTGCATTTCCATTCACTTTAATGTGCAGTAGCATTGAAATGGAGCGGAAATTATATTACTAATATTCCGAAATTCAACCTCAGTATTGGTATGGTATGGTATGGTATGGTAAGTGCAGCCCTCTAAGATTGGAGAGAGAGCAGGAGCCCTCATCATTTTACACATCTACCCCATGTGAGGGATCTTTTATTACTTGCCCAGAATAGACACTGATCAAGGGGTCACCAATTTAATGTCTCATCCAAATGACAATCAGCTGGAATTTTGCTCATGAAGGTACACTGAAAATGTTGGGTTTCCCATCCCGGGTTCAAACCCATGCCTTAACATGAATAGAATACTGAGGTATCTTAGTTAGACATGGTTAGAACGTGTGAGAAATTTTATTGGCAAAGCAGCATTCTAGTATTACTTGCAAATCGTGACAAGCAAAATATTTCAGTAGCCGAAGTATGTTTCAATGCCTAATTTTACACCGGGGTCCCGCATTGTAACAGAGAGAATGGGCCAAATTTAGTGATTTTCAGGAAAAAGTTGTGGAGACAAATTTATAGGCTTTAGAGGCTTACAAACCAACTGGGGACCTTAGTATTCTTGGTTTCTGAAGCGCATTTTGTTATTTGGTGCTTTCAAGAAAACATTGAGAATTTAGCAAAATTCCAAAACATGTCTTTTTCCTCATTCAGACTCTTTTGGTAGCAAAAGGCCACACTTTAAATTGTCTATTGTGAGCTTAGTATTTCACTTAGTTATGAAATTCAGTATAGTGATTCATTTAAAGGTTTGAATCAGAAACATTTTGAGAAATTCAAGATGGCCACCAAAATGTCATTCGGAGATTCCAAAATTTAGAATAGAGCTCTTAACCTATCACTACTAGCTAGATTTGACAGAGCTCTGCTTCGTTCACCCACGCACATCTCCCAAACACTTGTGTATCCTATCCTATCCTATCCTATCCTATCCTATCCTATTCAACAGACCACTTGTATGAATACAGGACGTGGTGTCCTAACCAAAAAACCCATCCAACCCACACTCAATTCGAGTTTGGCTGGTGTGTTGAGTTAATTTTGTGAATGGTGCCACTAAGACTGAGCGTGCACATGTGCACACGTGTTTGGAGTAGTAAGCAAAGGAAAGTGTGTGAAACTGTCTAGAAAATGAGAAAAAGTCCATGGTTTCAAAGAAATAATTTTAAAAGGTTTCTGTGTATCTTCTATGGTATACATGTATTTTAAACCTTGAGATGGTGTGACAATTTTTTCAGGTAAAGTGTGCTGCAATGAGAAGTGCTAAGCCTATAAACACAGTTTTGTACTGTTTTTACAAGTTTGTCTCAGTTGTTTAATCTTGAGAAAACATTATGACCTCCTTAAAATAGGCTCTGGGAAGAAAACTTTGGTTAATTTTACTTCACTCTTGAAAGCCAACTCACACGTTTGTGTGTGCAACCGAGTTGGGGGTAAAGCTAACACTTGTTGATTATGATTATGATTATGCCGATGATTCGAATGGGATTATTCTACATGTGTATAACTCTGTGCAATTTACCACCCAGTTTAGGGTCTGCTTATGGATCCTGTTTTCAGGCCCTTTGCAAGGGGTCATACATAGAGCTTGGAATAGAATTGTGCTTGATGGAAAATTTAACTGTCATAACACGCGGTGGCATTGTGGATCTGTCAGCATGCATGTGGATACGATGCTAGAATGAAATCACATTCCCATACGGTTGCCCTGCAGCCATTGTGAACAAGGCAGGAATGCACATTCGAACACGGCCTGGATCTTGTATGGTAAGTTTATTTTTTCTTTCCTTCCTCATAGAATTTGATGGTCTACTTGTCTATATCGATTTTCTGTGTATCCCACAAACTGGTTGTACTTTAAATTTAGGTTTTCTCCTTGACGGTCAAGGTGAACAAGGACGTAGGAGTGCACAGAACAACATGGGCAACCGCTGGAACGTCCGATCACACGATCGTGCAGGCGATGGAGGGGACACGAATACGGGACAGTACGCCTGCTATTACCCTTCCTTTTGGAGAATCAACCTCTAGCCCTGATGGTGACACTCAATCTCGCTCAGAGTGGACTGCAACCCTTGCGACCCAAAGTGACTCAACACCCATCGAAAATGGTCAACAGGTCGCAGGTCTGGTCTAACAAGGGTACAAAGAAAAAGTGATGTGACTATGGCACCCCCATCCGTCACAGACCGAGTAAGTGGCGAAGAAGAACCCACACGAAGTCTTAGCACCACGAGGTCAGCACTGAAGCTGGAGCAGACATCGTCACGCGGCTCCATGACAGGGATGGTGGTGTCAGTGGTAATCTCCTTGGCAGCAGTACTGAGTCTACTAACACTCCTTGTGTGCATTAAGGTATGTCTATGTAAAAAAATTATAATTGAGAAAAGTTACCAACCCGTTTTCACTAGCTATAACATCGAAGTATTTAACAGTGTAGTGGAGAAGAAAAGGTGTGATAATTCATTACACACATTTTATAAAACATCGGTAATCTACATATATAAAGTAAGCACCCCTGTTTCCCATACTGTATGCAATTCCCAACTTATTTGAAAAACATTAGACATACATCTAACACTCTCAACTTCTCTTTCTTTTTCCAGCTACGTAGAAACAACAGAGGGTGTAGACTCGGTAGAGCCTACAGGGGGCGCGCTGATGAGTTTGACCCGAGAACCCCCAGACCTGCACTGCCACCTCGGGGGGCTTGCAGGAGGAACGACCTGGCATGTCTTTCGGAAATGTCTGAGACTGCAGGACCTATCGACCTCGAACTAGAGCTGGGAGTGGTACCCAACCTCGACTTCATCGAGGACCTCCAGCACAGCCCCCAAACGTCCTCCAGACGTCAACGCAGCCAACCCAGTTCGAGACCATTGACCAGGTCCAGGACTGCCCAGACCCAGTCACAGTGCTTCAGTTTAAAAACTACCTATTTAGAATTTACACTAAACTGTAACATAGCTTAGTTATAGAAAAAGGAGCTGCATCTTTGTTGTTTTTTACTTACTTTCTTAAACACGTTTTAGAAACATGGTAATGATCATCGAACCGTTGATTACTGGAATGCAGAGTTGATGAGGTGAATAAGCACATTTCACACCATAGGTGCTCAGCCCTTTTTTAGCTAGTCGACAAGTCGACTAGCTCTTAGGAGAAATGAGAAAAAAGCCCGCGAAAATCGGAAATTCAAAATACCATAATGTTGTTTCGCCTCAGAAAGCGCCTGCGGAGCAAGGAACTGTCTGAAAACCACCAGCGGCCCAGATATGACCGAAAACGATCGACCATGATTATATTTACGATCGCTTGAGCTCAAAACACGCCTGGAAATGTGTCTCCATGCGCCGCATGATGAACGCGCAACGCTCAAAAAACAGGTGGACCCACTGGTACTGCTAGGATCCGGCTAGCCGGGCGTACCGAAATACACCAGGGTGCGCTGTTTACGTCACTATACTGCAGCGCCGCCACATGGAAAGTGGCAAAAACATAATGAACACGGTTGTTGTGTGCTGCTGTATGTCAATCAGGCCTATCAACAGTGGTGGGCATTAACTCGTTAATCGTTAATCTGTTAATAACTTAGTTAACAAATTTAGTAACTATTAACTGAGTTGACTTTTTTTTTTTTTTCACGTCAACGTCAATGGAAGTTAATAACTTTCGTAATTAATTGCAAGTGAATTAATTGCAAGTGCGTTAGTTAATAAAGTCCGCTACTTTTACGTCAAAAAAAGTAGCAAAAAGACACATTTTTGCATGAAAAAGACTTGAGTAGACAAAAGATAACTAAATAGTGAAACCCAGACAGACATTGTCTGAGTTTTTCGTCTGGAAATTTATCCTGTGCCTCTTTTTGAGACAGATGAGCCTCATTCTGGTATTTGCATTAAGTAGTTGCACAGATATTTTTCGTGTTTTTATCAAGGTAAAAAAAAATTAACTGAACTTTTTTACTTTAACTTCAGTTAACCTTTCAGAAAAGTTAACTTTTTAACTTTAACTTAGCTAATGATTTGATTAACTTATTAACTGTTAACTCAGCTAACATTCTTTGTTAACTTGCCCACCACTGCCTATCAAATAGGGCTGAAAGGGTTACAGATTTTTGTAACCGATTACTCGACTCCCTTTAACCAATATATATAATGCCTTATCCAGTTTGGGGTCTGAATACCATCAATTGACAAGTGGATTGGGTAATACCTGGTATTTGCGAGCCCTGATTGGTATTAAAGTCTCAACTCTTCAGACAATGACTGAAGTGCAATTATGCCTACAGGCTCTACTACCTTTCAGATCTCTGAAAACTCTAAATCAAAGACTTCCACTGTATAGATCTATAGGCCAATCATTATTTTTGCATTGCATTAAATTCTTCTATACGTAATACGTTTTACCCTCATGAAATAAAGTTTATCTATCTAACTATCTATCAAACCTGTCAAAACAACTAAGCTTTTACATCTGTTTATTTTTTCTAATATCTCTTAAAGTGCATCACTACCACTCATTTGCTGTTAACCCTTGCCAATTGTCCACCTATAAATTACTTTTCTATCACGGGTAAATGCTAGTATATTACTAATTCTCCAAAATTCAACATCAGTATTAGTATGGTATGGCATGGTATGGTAAGTGCAGCCCTCTAAGCCCAGTTCTTGGCTCACGAGGGTTGATGGATGAGATGGAAGAGACAGCGAAAGTCCTCAACATGTTACACATTTACCCCATGGAAGGGATCTTTTACTTGCCCAGCATAGACACTGATACAAAGGGTCACCAATTTAATGTCTCTTCCGAATGACATCTAGCTGGGATTTTGCTCATGAAGGTGCACTTAAAATGTTGGGTTTCCCACCCAGGGTTCGAACCCATGCAAGCAAAGACCTTCAGCGAAACAGGTGGGCACCTTAGCCACTTGGCCTCCTGGCTGCATTGTGGCATGTGAAAGTGCCAATTTATTTAAATTTGTAAAGATTGGTCATTGTTATTTCACTGTAAGTTGAAGGAAATGTGTGGCTTTATGAAAGAGTTAAATTTCTTACAACTTTAAGAATCGCAAAATGAAGCTGATTTTACCATTTCTTCAAAACATGAGGGTAAAAGACCTTTGTCTTAATCCTCTTTTTGATTTAAAAACATACCCCCCTGCCCACCCCAAACCCCTTCCCCTTTTTTTATTAGGGGGCCCCCCTTAGAGGGGGGTGTAGGAGGGAGGGGGGAGGGGTAATCTGCAAATTAGGCCCCCCTAAAAGGGGGGCCGCTTATAAAAGCAAACACACTCACATCCCCCATGAAACGGGGGATGTGCGAGGTTTCACCTCCTGTAGTTATTCATCTGAACCACCAGGCTTTAAGTCGTGAATTTTTGCATCTTCCGCAAGGGATTACTTTGACATCTCTTAGTTTTGCGCCAGAATGTATAGTTGCATTTCCTGAATTTATGCATTTGGTTATTTCAACACCACATAGCTGCCTCAATGTCCTAATTAACCTAACAAGTACATAAATACACAACGTAAAGCCCCAATCATCTATCCAACTTTTGAATCCAGCTCTAACAGAGTCAGTCAGGTCAACGTTGGTATAGGTTGTTTTTAAAATCATCTTTCGCCGCATTACTGTGTCCTCCTCCTCCTCCGGTCCTCACAGTCCTCACACCGGTGATTATACCATTAGTGTTTTGTGAGCATCCCTCATGGATCTATAAATACATGACATAAAGCCCCAACCATCCATCCATCCATCCACCTTACACCTGTGATATTACACAATATCTGAAGGGTCCTGAAGTAGGTGAAGAGCATGGCGCAGATAGCCACTAGTTCAATTCTTATTTACCCTATGCATAGTAAGAGACTATATAAATTTGAGTCAAAATATCTTTTTTTGGAGTGGCATGTGTAGCATTGCACTGCCTGTTGGCTTTTTCCCCAGACTCCCAGTGACCCAGACACAACTTGTGTACTTGACTCAAGTAACTTGAGTGATAAAAACAATTCCATGATGTGAGAACATTGCCATTCTTTAAACTGTTTATGTCTGAGGATGTTTTTTTGCACATTTTTAGTCTGACAAAAAGTTGTTTTTCTCACCCATGGGTTGAAACCATCTCATTTCTTGGGAATATAGAGTGGAATGAAGATGTACACTTTGATGGTTACAGCCCTATGTTCAGAAGGTTCAATGTTCAGAAGGTCCAATGGTCAGAAGGTTCAATGGTCAGAAGGTCCATTGTTCAGAAGGTCCAATGTTCAGAAGGTCCAATGTTCAGAATTTGAGCTACCTTTTTTTTTTCTTTTTTTTCTATTGTTGGGTTTGAGTGTGGGGGCCCCCTTTGGAGTGGGGTCCTTAGGGCAGCCCTAGATTTGCCCCACACATCTTGACATATTCCCAGTCTGAGTCAGGATGGTCCCATAGTACAAGGGAGCCACAATGCAAGTGCCCATAACCACTCGGCCATGCAAGTGACCTAACCATAGTGATACGATCATCCAGGCAATAAATGTAAGGCAGGTCAACTTCTCATTTTTTGTAGGCCCACTACTGATACAATATTATACAGTTATATCACAGCACCAAGTGCGATATTATACTGATATCGTTCTCGGTGCTGTGCAATAACTGTATAATATCGCACTCGGTGCTGTGCGATAACTGTATAATATTGTACTCACTAACCTACATGGATGGGCACTGCTCAATGCACATTTGCATAAAATATGCATGTCATTGCATGACATCATCAGTTTATGTGTTGTTGATGGAAATACTTCTGCTCATGAAATCTTAGAAATTGCTGTCTTGATGTGCTTTTTATAAGAAGATCCAGGATAGGAGCAGTGCAGGATAGGAGTAGTGCAAAAAAGGAAGGGCAGAGGAAGTAGTGCAGGACAGGAGAAGTGCACAGGGAGTAGTGCTCGAAAGGAGCAGTGCAGAATAGGAGTTCAGGATATTGGCAGTGCAGAATAGGACCAATGCAGAATAGGAGTTCAGGATATTGGCAGTGCAGAATAGGAGTAGTGCAGGATAGGAGTAATGCAGGATAGAATCATAGGAGTAGTGCAGGATAGGAGCAGTGCAGGATAGGAGCAGTGCAGGATAGGAGCGGTGCCAAATATCATATGTGCAATAGTTTAGGTGCAGCGGCCAATACACAATGTGTGCAGCTGCCCGCAGTGGATCCAAGCAAGATATAAAAGGAAAACACGTCTTAATTACAACTTGCCTGTTATTCATCCTATGCTAGATGCATGCTCTATAATCAAGTTATGGACATCTCTTGACCCAAACATCTCCAAACAATATAGCCAAGACAGGGCCCAAAAGACATTCTGAAAATGCGCCAATTTCAAATTTCCCGCCAAAACTGTCCATTTTGTCACTGTGACTCCATAAATGGAGATGTGTCACCGGGGTAAAAGAGGACGCTGTTTGCAGTGTTTTTAGTGAAATTCAAGATGGAGTCCCTTTTAATAAAATGTGGATTCTGCAACCTGAAAATTGGCATTTATTACTGGTGAGTTGTCAATATTCTTTATTACAGATTTCGTATAAGTGTGCCATGTTCCATGTGAATACATGCTCAGATGATGTCAGTATGGCAATACTGACATCACTATTGGTACTCCAAGCTTGAGTGTTGATTCCAACTGCTACCAACAAGTCAGGCTTATGGGCTGTCTAAGTGTGAATAACAATTGATTAATCTACATTCATTGGTATGGTTGTTTGATTCAGTTGGAGCAGGTGAAACTGATATGTCTGAGCCACTTGCTTGATCCATCATGGACATTCATGGTGGTCCTGTTGTGAAATTTCTCCTTGAGGGCAGCACCTTGTGGCTTTTCAGCCTTTTAAGTGAGATCTGCGCCAAAGAAACTGTTCAGAATTGATGACTGGAATGGGGATGATAGGGAGATTTTTTGGAAGTGAATGTGGCAGTGTTGCATGCATACTAGAGGACGAGAGATGGGGGGGGAGTAGTTACTCCCCAAAAATTTGGGAAAAGGCCAGACAAGGAGGCTAAGAATTCGATCATCAAATAAACATTATTGGAAATCAGTGATAATGATGCCCCCAAGCAAAATTCTGAATGGTTCCTGAGTATATTATTTTTGCCAAGACAGAGCAGCACATGATAACCTCTCAGACCAACAAATGAATATGAGAGTGAATGAATTTGTTTTGTTGTAAAAGTGCTAAAACTGATAGCAGTTATACACAAAATCCATGCATTGTATATAGCTGGATATTGCAACTTTTGGATTTATTCAAAACATCAAACTGAATAATCAATGTTGTTGAGCAACAATCTAACAGCTTATTGTGGATTTGTAATGGTGTGATCAGTATGGGTTCCAAGTGACACACCTGAAACTGCGAAATATACCAACTGTGAAATCATTATGCTGATACTGACATCACAAGAGCACTGTGGCAGTTGAAAAGAACATGGCACACCTATATGAGATCTGTAATAACCACTGTATTGATAACAATGACCAATTATCTGACTCCCGGGACAATTACATGAGTGGATATTGATCTCAAATGCAATTAAGTGGCCTGTGAAGTGGACGATTGCCTTGAAACAACATCCAATTGACCACGAAGTCGTAAGGGGCCGACCAGACGATAGTTGGGGGAGGGCTATGAATTTTACGCCCGGGACGAACTTTTTTTTTTCGTTCGCGGTGCGTCGACGAACAATTTTTTCGCATGCGAACTCGCGACAAACTTTTTTATCGGAATTTTAACTTACGGTACCCTAGCTACAGGTGGAAACAAACTTTTTTTTATTTATTTCCATGTACTGAACAAACTTGTTTTTCATGGTCAAGTGGGAAACAATCTTTTTTCATTGTCAAGTGGGAAACAATCTTTTTTTTTCTCTAAATATCCATAGCCTCCCCCCCCAAAGATCATCTGGTCGGCCCCTAATTAGCATGGATAACTGCAATTTGTAATCAATCAAGTGACTGTGTGATAGTCATGATAGCAGCCGATGCTTCATTGCAATCAGAGTTAAAGATATTGCCCTTGAAACACTCACCAAAGATTGACATGAACCAATAAATCCACATTTTCACCTCGCAAAATTGTCAAATCTGACAAGAACATCCATTTCGGAAAACGGCGCTCGCAGCGCCATTTTTATAGGCATGATGTGTACACACGTTCATTAAAAATTACGGGAAAGGGAACGGACTGGACGGCCGAAAATTTTTATTTCTGCTACTAAAATAGTATAACTAGGCGTACATATCAGCCCAAATCATGAAAATTCCGGCTTGGGCGATATAGGTGCAATTTCTGTTCATAAATAATGTTAGTTCAGGGTATAAGTTGGACCACCTCCTCCAGCATGTTTACACCAGACTGTAGGACCAGTGCTAGTTCAGGGTACCTCTGTTCACAAAATTAAGTGGATCTTGCAAACCTGACAAGACATTCCTATTTCAATCGGTACATTATAAACAAAATGGGAAGTTTGTGACATTGCATATACAATAAATTTGCTAATGATTTGTCAGTATACAAAATTAATGTGACAGGGCCAACTCAGTGGAAGATAGCTACTTGAACTGGCTACCTGGCAGTTACCTGGCAGCTTCTTGAAACTCTTTCCATTTCTGGCTGGTGACGGCGCCGGAATCCAACCCTCCGAAAAGCTGCAGAGCTTTGCCGGTGACGGCGCCAACTCAGTGACAACTTTCAGCTTGTATGCTTTATTTTGGCCCTACTACCAATACAAAAGAGAATATTCAATTCTCCCTGAGTGTGTCTGTCAAATCTCATGGTTTTCCAATGGGAGGATTCATGACCCCTGTCCCCAGGGGTCCAGGGCTAGCCAGTATTTGGAAGAGATTCAAGAAGCTGCCATGTAACTACCAGGTAGCCAGTTCAAGTAGATATCTTCACAAAGTTTCAAGTAGCTGCCAGGTAACTGCCTGGTAGCCAGTTCAAGTAGCTAACTTCCACTGAGTTGGCCCCGTCATCGGCCAAGCTCTGCAGCTTTTTAGGGGGTTGGATTCCGGCCCCTTCACCAGCCAGAAATGGGAAGAGTTTCAAGTAGCTGCCAGGTAACTGCCAGGTAGCCAGTTCAAGTAGCTATCTTCCCAAAGTTTGAAGTAGCTGCCAGGTAACTGCGAGGTAGCCAGTTCAAGTAGCCATTTTCCCAAAGTTTCAAGTTGCTTCCAGGTAACTGCCAGGTAACCAGCTTCGGGTAGCTAACTTCCACTGAGTTGGCCCCGTCACCGGCCAAGCTAGGCAGCTTTTCGGAGGGTTGGATTCCGGCCCCGTAACCAGACAGAAATGGGAAAAGTTTCAAGTAGCTGCCAGGTAACTGCCAGGTAGCCAGTTCAAGTAGCTAACTTCCACTGAGTTGGCCCCGTCGCCGGCCAAGCTCTGCAGCTGTTCGGAGGATTGCATCCAGGCCCCTTCACCAGCCAGAAATGGTAGCCAACTTCCTGGATCTTCCAGGGGCATATATATATTTGTATATATATTTACACGAATTGACTTTCAGAGGGCTGAGGGGGGCGGGGGGAAGTTGTGACCTGTTTCCATATTCTTGCCCTAATTCAGGCACAAAATTTGGACAGCAATCAGAGCGCAATTAAGATATTGAAATATCTTAATAATTGTCATCCACTTGAATATACAGGGTCAATCAACCAATTGGCAATTACCCAAGCATTCACAACAAAGTTTAAGGTAAATTTCAAGAAGAACTGTCTGTGAAAAAATGACAAAAATTCTGAATATTGGACCTTCTGAACAACGGACCTTCTGACCAATGGACCTTCTGAACATTGGACCTTCTGACCAATGGACCTTCTGAACATTGGACCTTCTGAATATAGGGAAGTCACCCACTTTGATCATTGATTTATCATCACATGATTTACATACGCCAATGCTGGGGTGTATGATGCAGAGGTACTTCTGTTTTTCTACCGGCCTCAATGTGTGACAATGAGATCAACAATTTTACCATTGTGACTCAAGATGGATTTGCTAACACAAGTCTCTGTCGGGAGACAGCAAGAATTAACATTGTGTTTTCCTTTGGCTTTCCTGTGAAAATTATCGAAGTGGAAGAGCAGAAGATGTCAACCCAGCTAAAACACTGTCTGGTGAGTACTCACATTTCATTTGCTATATATTAGAGACTATATATACAGCTGTATCTTCAAAATTTCATGCACATTTGCAGTATTGTTCCTTTATGGAACAAAATTACCCTGTAACATTTTAGGAAAACTATATGTTCCTTAAAGTGAAACATTTTCAGAAATATAGCTTTCTACCATTCAAATTAAACCTCATTTTCTTCACCTTATAAAAAAAGACCTTATCACATTTGTTGAGACTGGCCCTGCCCTAGACCAATCAGATGCAAGTTAGTTGGCAAGTATGGTAATTAGAAATCAGAAGAGGCTGGTCTTTGAGAGTCTGTGACTGCCCAATTGTCTCCCCAAAGCAAATAGGTTCTTTTGTTCAGAGATAACTCCTCCCGTGGGAATGTCTCAAAAGTGACTGATTACTGGCCATCCAATCAAAATGTTTTGATTTCAAATTTTCCCATGGATTATGAAAATATGTTATTCTTTACAGTCTGGCCTGAGTCTATTTCCCTGAGTGATTTTCTTTCGAGTACAGTAGTATATCCTATGTCGGTCATTTGATTATGATATCGATATTGATATTGATATTGATATTGATTTATTTAGGAAATTCCCAAAGACCAAAGATGGTCGCTTTTAGGGAACTACCTTCAAAATACAAAATTATTATACAGATAGAAATATTGTAAAATACAAGAATATATGGGATGCAGGAAATATTTGTGTAAGTTTTAAAATATACTTATTCAGTAATTGACCAAAATTAACCACACTTGACAATCTCAGATTGTATGAATGTGTTTGGTGAACTTGTTAAAATGTTTAGAATTAAATGTATAGAGGGCATGTTTGAATTGGCAACACATGGGGTAAATGTGTAACATGTTCACTGTTCAGGAATTCCGCTCTCTCTCCCATCTCATCAATCACCCGGAACTGGACCTGCACTTACCATATCTATCTATCTATCTGTCTATCTATCTATCTATCTATCTATCTATCTATCTATCTATCTATCTATCTATCTATCTAAAATTAACTAAATACTACATAAATTTTGAGAAAATATACAGACATATAGATAGATAGATTGATTGATATATTTCATTGACTTGGTTGACTGGTGATTGTCTGTCTTGTGTTATCTTAGACACCCAGAAAATCAAATGGACAGACAAGATAAGACGAGAACTGCCTATCTATCTATCTATCTATCTATCTATCTATCTATCTATCTATCTATCTATCTATCTCATGCTGTACAAACAGACAGACTCAACAGCAGGGATGTGACGATTGTGGCAGTTAACCTATTATTTTCTTAAATATTATGCTTCCAAAACGTAATATTTGATACTAGCATAATCTAGATTGTTTCTCTGACATCTCTTGATGACACTGGGTGCATTACATCTTCTCATTTTCATGGATTATCAAGTTATCAAAGAATTAAAAAAACCTGGGAATTTTCCACACTGTGACACAATTTGTAGTCAATTACTTTGTACCAAGACGTTGGAAGTTACCATAACATGTCCCTAATATCGTTGGTCGTTTTATGCACACAATTTCATAAATATTTGACCAGTCAATTACATTCAAATTAACTAAAACTGAAGGCACTATTGAAATGTTCCAGTTCAAGCCTACCGCATTCAGCTGTCCTTTCAAGATTTGTGTGAAGAAGCAGATTTTAAAAAGCTTATCTAGTGTATTAATGAAGCATTTTGAAGCTTGCAACATATCTTATAAAATGCCATATATTTTTAGCTATTATCCTCCTTTTTGGTTTTTCCAAAATTTTCACAGAAAATAACTAAAAAGTGAGTTACAAAGACGAAAGTGAGACATCAGTCAGTAAATATACCCCAAAATGTCTGTGGTTACTTCTGTTTGAATTTTTCATTAGGATAAATGTTACATGGACACTGTTATATGTCTTCTTTTAAAATATGTTAACCGCCCTATTTGCCTGATAACTGCCGTTAAGTCTGTCCGTTTGTAGAGTGTGTATCTGTCTATTTATCTATCTACATGTATCTATCTATCTGTCTATCTATCTACCTATCTATCTATTTATCTGTCTATCCGTCCATCAATCTATTTGTCTATCTCTCTATCTCTCTTATCTCTCTATCTCTCTATCTCTCAATTTTTCTATCTCTCTATCTATTTATTTATCTCTCTATCTATTTATCTATACACTGTATATCGATCCATCTTTATCTATCTATTCACATGTGCACCATATTGCCTGATACTTGTGTCTCACAAGTCTACTTCAAAGATATAAACTCCTGTGTTCTCTCTTTAAAGGGTTTGTATTGCTTTGAAATTGACATTTGAATTTCTTATTCATTTTCATTAGATGGATCAACTTTACAGTAGACGAATGACGAGTACTTACATTCAGCTGCTAGTGGCCATCAGTGACCTCACTAAAGCCCCTATCAAATACATTGATATGAGGTGCTAATTTGTCATAAGGCAACGTGTGACCTTATTGATGAGTGGTATGACTTGGTCAATGACTCTGATAAATAACATAGAAAGTATAGGCTATGACTCACTGGCTGCTATATACGTCATAGAGTTAACATGGCACGGATAGGGCTATGACACTGCAAGAAACATTTCAGACCAATTCTGTAAGCACTAGTTTTTCGTCTACTGTAATATGACATTGGTAGATAACACCACACAGTTTAAAGGCACAATTTCACCATCATCTTGGTCATCACAGAAGGCACAGACAGGTGCATCACAAACAGCAACACAGCAACCGTTCATACCAAAGGGACGTCAGAGGAGGCATTCGCCACAACCAGCGCTGTTTGCATGGTCAACAAGAACGAGCACTCAGAGAGTGCATACATAGGACTGCCAGCCTGCCATAATATAGGCCTAGACCTATCTAGTCAGCTATCTTTTTTGGTATATGTACACCTGTCCATCTATCTATCTCATATCTATCTTTATATCTTTATATCTATCTATCTATCTATCTATCTATCTATCTATCTATCTATCTATCTATAGAGTCAGAATGTCTATCTATATATGTTCTGTCCAACAGCTTCTGTCCTATATCTTTGTATCTTCTGTTCTTCCTTCCTCCCTTTCTTCCTTCCTTCCTTCCTTCCTTCCTTAGTTTCTTCCTTCCTTTCTTCCTTCCTTTCTTCCTTTCTTTCTTCCCTCTTTCCTGCCTTCCTTCCTGCCTTCTCCTTCCTTCCTGCCTTCTGCTTCCTTCCTGCCATCTCCTTCCATACTTCCTTTCTTCTCCTTCCTTACTTCCTTTCTTCTCCTTCCTTCTTTTCTTCTCCTTCCTTCTTTTCTTCTTCTTGCTTCTTTTCTTCTCCTTCCTTTCTTTTCCTTCTCCTTCCTTTCTTTTCCTTCTCCTTTCTTTCTTTTCCTTCCCTGGTCTACCCTAAATTATAGATCTATAGGCAGCTAAGCCGTATGTGCATTTACTTCTCATTTGCCTTTTTCCCCAAGTGGGTGCTTGTATTGTATTCATAAATAAAAAATATGTCATATATCTATCTATCTATCTATCTATCTATCTATCTATCTATCTATCTATCTATCTATCTATCTATCTATCTATCTACCTATCTACCTATCTATCTATCTATCTATCCAGATCGTATTTTCCAGCAGCAAAGATACATATGCTATATCAATTTGAGATGGAGAAGTTGACTTTTGGAAGATCACTCGTCAGCAACTTGTGAGTGGTGCTGACAGTGTTCACACAGTAGCAAACTGGAGTAAATTAAATTTAAGAAATATGAATAATTATAATATGTAAATGGCACTGCCATGAAATTCGCGCAGCTTTGTCGTAGAACAACTTCATTATCTTCTACTTTCCATGCACAAGGCCAATTTATCTTTTTAAATGACTGGGCAAATGGATAGATAGACAGAATAGATAGATAAGATCAGATCTATCGATAAGATTAGATGGATAGATAGATAGATGGATAGATAGGTAGATAGATAGATAGATAGATAGATAGATAGATAGATAGATAGATAGATAGATAGATAGACAGATTGCACTAACAGCTGTGTGATTCAAATCTGTGTTAAATTTGGATCTATTATGTTAAATTGTTGATGTTACATAACTGAGATCAATAAAACCATAGCTATTCATAGATAACTGTTTACTATTAGACTGTTACATAATTTTTTGATAGTCAATGAAGATCATGTAACCTTAAGTGTTGTTATGATTTCTTACTTGGTGAGCCATTTAAGTCATTAACTTTAGTGTTGACTTTTAATTTTCAGTCACTTCTTACAATCAGGGGTATGGAAATAATTATTTCCAATATTGATAAACATGTTGATTTAAATCCCTGAAATATGTCATTGGAGGTTATTATACGACAAGACTGAAATTTTAAAGCTATTTTAGAAGATATTTGAGGTATTTTAATTATTTACCAAACTAAACTCTGACTAAACTACTAGCTCCATTTTTATGGCAACTACAGGCACTTCCTGTTCAGGCAGTCACTGTAGACAGGAGCACCACACAGAATGAGCTGTCCTTGTGCTAAGTGAGCTTCGCTCATGGCTGCCTTCGGCAGCCATGAGCTGCGCTCATATAATAATGAGGAAAATACAGCGACTTTGCTTTGGATTAAGGTAGATCTAGTTTTTTACACACACACACACACACACAATAACCTTCCATTGATAATAACTTTAACAGCGAAACACTTTGATGTAGAAATAAAGTGGACTTGGCACTGTGAAAATGGCACTTCGTGTGTCATCATGCTGATGATTTGTCATGATCAAACCAATACTTTCAATGTTAATTTGATTGAAGGAGACTTATCCCCCTTGTTGGTGACAGCCAAACGAAAGGATTATGCATCTGATTTTCACTCTAAAATTTGTTATGAGAAGTCAAATGGCTTACTCTTGATCATGACTGATCAAACAGCCTCTGTTTCCCATGTTGAAAGCAGAGAAGATGACACTTCATCGGCTACCATGAGTCACGAAGTGCCACAGTCCACTTTAATTCTATATCAAAGTGTTTTGCTGTAACAACTGACCTGAAGGCTTTAATAAATTATCATGGCAAGAACACTGAATATTGGGTGAATTCTCTGAACCTGGAAAAGGAAGGAAGTATCCTTGAGTTGGACAGTTGTGTTCCCAAAGCAAGACATTAAATATATACAGCTATGAAAGAATGTTCCAGTCCATTTAAAAAGCCCATAATAGAGCACAAAATAGTTTGACCTGCTTCCTAAGTATGTACTTTACAAATTGAACTTAAATCAATAAATAAGCCACTAAAGGATCCTTCAAATCTGACTATTTCTCTAAAATACACAATTTTGAAAAATCCAAATCAACTATCCGTGTTTTATACACTGATTTATTTCAAATGTTTATTTTTTTATTGTGCTATAGGGTGGGCTGACGCCTCTGTTGCGGGGAATGAGTCATCCAGGGCCCTTTCTCAACAGGAGGAAATACCACTGAAGCACCTGGACTACAGTTTCATGGAGGAGGTTGAGCCGCCCTCACCACCCAGCAGGACACATAGCCAGAGAGAGTCACCTGTTGGGACTAGATCCAGATAGGCTGTAGCAGCATCAACAATCTTGCTCTTAAGACTCTATCTATTCAACTGTGATGTCACCTCTTCTCCTCCATCCCTACTCATGCAAAACCCACCACATTTTGCATGACGATTCCTACTGACATTGCCTTTGTGTGTGGCTAATAAAATGCCTTGAACCCCTCCCTTATTTCTCTTTAATCATCTTTTTCTACAGCCCTTTTCACGAAATTTTTCCAATCACTTCTACGACGCCATTAAATCGACACTCACTTCACTTGCACCAACTCCCCCTGCTCTGCTCAGTGACCCAATGTATTTCGGGCGGAGGGACAGCCACAGAAGCAACAGCCTCAGCTGTCCTGGGTACACAACAAGCATTTTCGCGGCCTTTGCTCTATATGCTATACCAAGATAAAACACACAATAATTTACTTTGACACGAACATACAGGCCTCTAATACAACATAAAACCATCACTATAACGGCTGTAGTCCACCTATAGTCAGCAAATTTTACACCATCGTACAACACCCCAATTCAAGTTGTTCTTGAAACCAATATGCCATATCTTAATGTGCATCAGAGGCGGATCCAGAAAATATTTTACAGGGGGTTTACAAATGCAAATGTACTACAAATACCCCCACCATTGATCTTCAGTAGGCCCTCACCTATAACACCAAATTTACATCCCAACACACACATTGTACCAACACTCTGATCAGCCAGGAGTTCATAATTTTCTCACACTTCTGACATTCATTTGCCCTCACTCTCATGCTCTAAGTGTCAAAATAATGTTCTTCCCCCAAATCCTCGCACAATTGCCACTGTGTCTACCATTTCATTAACTCTTAATCGTGGATAACATGTTCGTACCTTCATTCATACATCGAAGGACAGATAGACAGATAGATAGATAGATAGATAGACAGATAGATAGATAGATAGATAGATAGATAGATAGACATATAGACAGATAGACACATAGACACATAGACACATAGACATATAGATAGATAGGTAGATAGATAGATAGAAAGATAGATAGATAGATAGGTAGATAGATAGGCACTCAACTTTTTCCTTTCTTTGCCAACTCACTTTCCTTTTTTACTATCACAACTACAACGTAAAAATGGCTAATATAATGAGTATTTTCCTTTTATTCATTCTTCACAACTTTATCATAGCAAAAATGAATACAATTCCATAAATATCACATGAAATCCTTTTTCAGGCCACCTGTCTCTCCAATGGGCATTCTAGTGTAATAATAATACCGAATAGAATATGTGAAAAAATTTACATTAAAAATGGTTGAGGATGCACTTTATTGCCTTATAGTGTGCTTTGCTTATGAGTTGCTTCGTTTTAAACTATTTTTGACAGCTGCCAATTTATAAATTTCTTTTTTAATTTTAATGACATTGATAAGTTTACAACCATAATGAAAAACCAGGAGCCTGAAATGTTAAGTTGTCTGGGAAAATGTCTCCTGGGAGCTGACGTTTAAAAATCATATTTTAGATTCACATGGAAGTTTGTGCTCAAATGTTTTATAATAATGTTATGTTTAATAATAATCTCAACTGATAATTAATGGTCTAGGCAAGAACTTGAAATGCTGTTTTTATTTTTTTAAAGTATCTGAATTATAGAATCTGCAAATAATTTACTAACAGGAAATAGTAGTCTACCAGTTCGAATAAATTTCTTTTTCTTGTTCACCATGACGGGTGACATAGATTTAATTTACTCTTTGGGTACAGTGCATAATGCATATTACTTCTTGAGACAAGCATGATTACGCTAGCAAAGTCTCTTTATAAAAATATTCTACTGAGTTGTAATGGCTAATTCACTGATGTCATCTCTGGACGGGCAGAAATTCGCCACTATACACCAGCTTCTTGGTATCTGCTTGAAGAAAATTATTGAAAATGCTGTTTGTCAGATGTGCAAAGATGCATAGGTTCGGGAGATTAAACTAAGCAATGGTGCAAAACTACCGGATGTCAACCCTGTAGGATGTAGAAGGTGCATAAATTTGTGACATAAAACCATGGTTTTGATGCAAAATACTGGAAATAAAGCCCCTCTCATTCAAAAATATCAAGAAAGTTGTCCCAGTTTTCAAAAAAGTGTTTGTGTAACATTGAGTAATAAATCACCCTCCTTTGCCTTTGGGTAAGCTAAAAAACAACAACCATCATCAACCATCGGATGATTCATAGTCTGGAGGTGCAATGATGTATAGATTCAGGAGGTAAAATTATACAACGGTGTAAAACTACCGGACGTCACTCCTGCGCAATGGTGTAGAAGGTGTATAAATGTGTGACATAAAACCTTGGATTTGTTGTAAAACCCTGGATGTAAAGACCCATCCTTTCTAAAGCATCTTGAAAGTTGTCCCAGTTATCCTAAAAGTGTTTGTGTAACATTGAGTAATGAATCACTCTCCTTTGGAATTCTACTAAGAAAAAATCTAGACAAAAACAGTCTCAATAAGGCACACCCACATAGCTGCTCCGAAAAATCCCAGATACAATAAATGGATGTCGGACTCCGAGTATTTTACTTTATCCCATGACCAAGCATGTTTATTCCCTCATACAAGCCTTTTTCCCTGGGTGATATTTTTAGAGGGGGGAAGATCTCAACCGTCTTCCCTGAAACAGAGGGAAGATACAGGCCCTTTTTAATTTGGAGGGAAGATATCAGTCTAGCAGGGAAGATACCAAATCTGAGCCATCTGATTGGCCAATTCAGAGGGAAGATATCAGCATCTCCAAACACTATGCTGACGTCATGGAGATACAGCTGTTGGCCATGCAGTTGTGACGTCACAAAATTATCTGACATTGTTATGCAAACAATGGTAGTGATTGTTCATGTCATGACATCACTATGGGCTGCTGATGACGTCACAACAAACTGCTGCTCCCAACTTAGAGAATTTGAAGTTATCACACTAAAATTGTGTAAAAATCACTGGTAAAATTATTGCAGGATGGTAAATAAAACCCCATAACAGTGTATTTCACAGCTATGAAAGTCATTTGTGTCAGGTCTGCTTCTGAACTAACACTCGTCATTTACCCGGTATTTAATTCATGGGGGATCTATTTATTGAAGGTTTAACAGTCAAAAATAAAAGTCATGGGATAAATAGGTTATAACATGGCCAGGAGCTGTATCTCCCTGGTATCATCACCCTCGACCTGTATCATCCCTCGACCCTTCGGGTCTCGGGATGATACAGGGTCTCGGGTGATGATACCAGGGAGATACAGCTCTTGGCCATGTAATAACCTATAAATATGTGACGTCAACGATGTTGTTTTAGGTCAGCGCCCCCACCGGTCATGGCGTGCATCATTGTAACGTCGCGTCACTTCAGGTTAATGACCTCTTTGATCATTGATCATCATCAACCTGATCGCAACTTGGTCCACGAGCACTTGCATCTGTCTGCTCAGATGATTGTGACATGATTATCTTTACAAATTAAAATACTTGTAAGGTCATGATGTGCATCACGATCTGATGATGTGCGAATAGAATCAATGCTCTAGCGTGTGCTTGGTCCCCTGCCCAGCTTGCTAACATAGCTGGCTATGTAATCTTGTTCACCCTCATAATTTTGCAATCACACAGCAAGCAAAAATCACAGTGGGCTCTTAAGGGGACGATAGTTGGGGGGGCGGGGGGCTATGGACTTCACCCCCAGGACAAACTTTTTCTCTCGTTTGCGGTGTGTTCCCGAACAATTTTTTCGCTTGCACACTCGCGACAAACTTTTTAATTGGAATTTTAACATTACGGTAGCAACAGGTTGAAACAAACTTTTTTTTCCATGTGCTAAACAAACTTTTTTTTTCAGTGTCAAGTGGGGAACAAACTTTTTTTTTCACCAAATGTCCATAGCCCCCCCCCCCCCAAAGATCATCTGGTCGGCCCCTAAATTGGTTGATTATGGTGTGTTATTTGATTGGCAGTTAGGCTATACTTGTAACAGTACATGTATCTATAGGCCCTGGTCTAACTTGTTGGTCTTTTGATCCGAAATTATTATCATTATGCAACCTTTATAAATACCTAATTTGAATAACATCTACATTTATAAAAGTTTAAGCTTAGAGGTGGATTCCAGAGGGGCAGTTCCACCTCCTCCACCCAAAAATAACCCTTTTAAAGCCTATTCCCCACTAACAAACCCCGATTCCTGTCAAAAAATTGTTTCTTGCCACTGCATTTCGCCATCTTGCCAAAAGCAACAAAATTCCCCCATTGCAAGCATGCCTTTTTTGGTCCCCTTCCCTAAACATAACATAGGCTCCACCACTGCCTCATAGGGTCATTTTTCCCACACAATGCACACCAGCCTGTCAACTCCTATTACCAACTACCATGCATATTACCTCCTTTTTCCCATATACCTTCCAAATGCAATACAATTGTATCATCTGCTTAGAGTCAATTTATCCTCGATTCAACTATATTTCCATTTTTTCTTTGCTGCTCAGCCATCCCTTCGTCAGCTCACTTCCGTTTCGTCTGCTTTGTTGTGATCCACAAGGATCCAGCCTTTTCGCGCCATTTCATTCACGGCAACTGAACTGCATAAAACCATGTATGTGTGCTGCCCAATTCTCTGTACATATGCTCTGGGATGATAGCTTTCTTTTTTGCTTTTAATTACAACATCATTGATCCATTGTCCAATCAACTGAATTAATTGATTCCTGTCAAGGGTTACACTGCCACTTTCAAGTGCAATTCACTTTCACACCTCCCTGTCATCCTTCAAATATATCACTGAGTAGGCTCACTGATAAATTCATTCCTATCAAAGGTGACACTGACACTTTCTATCACCCCTACTGATCAATTCACTCACAAAATACAATTGTATAGCAGTATAGGGTCTGAATGCTATCTATCAACGCTTTATTGTGACATCTATTTTATATGCACAGGGGTATACATTGTGCAGAAATAAAGGATGCATGGGGTGACCATTTCATAATTATCTGCTTGGGACGGCTTGCAGCAGGGTTACTTCATTTTAATCATTTGATTTAAATCAGTGATTTTTTAAAATCATCCATACATTATGGACGCCCTCAGTACAACTATCCTATTTATGTTTCACATCTCTATAGTCATTTTTCGCAAATAGCAAGAAAATCACCTACATGCACACCATCTTCTCAGTGCCAATTACTTCTATTGAGCCCCTTTTCAGCTCTTTTCTTCCCCTAACTAACTACATGCATTTCACTGGGTATTTTCTAGTTGCTATATATTTTATCAATAAAAATAAAGGTCCATGTCTTTCCTTAAAAAACCCTCAAGATTGTATGCTCTCTAATTATTATGAACACTTTAGAACAGCAGAAGACATCACACGTAAAGCCTCGTAAAGCCTCGTTCACTCCTTCAACTTGGCAACAACTCCCCCCCCCCCCCCCCCTCATCATGTCAGTGACCTCCGATATGTTATTCCCTCACAATGTAACCATTTATAAGGTAGTGCAACAATGTAGCAAGTTAATAATTTCCAGACAAACAAACTGTCTGACCTTTCGTTATCCTATTGAGCTGATATTAATGAATGACGTTTGATTGACCTTGGCACCTGAACATCTTAAACTTAATTGAAAATCACCTGAAGAAATCAATGTTTATCAGAAAATCACAAAATGCTGAAACCTGGCTTCTATGATAGATACAACTACCTGGTTTTCAACTAACCATATTATTCTGTGTCACAAATTAGCATGGGTTGATTTAATAATACATTCTATGATAGTTTACTCTGCGCCAAAATCACTATTTCTGCATTTCACCATCAAATACGTTGCTCCCTTTTCTGTGAGCCAGGAATGTGAAGATCTGATGAAGCTGACACTTTACTAGTTTTTAGAGGTCCTTGCTGGCAATGAAGGAGGAAGGGAGGGAAGGGGGAAGTGAGGGAGGAAGGAAGTGAGGGCGAGAGGAAGTGGGGGAAAGAGGAAGTGAGAGGGAAGAAGTGAGGGCGAGACGAAGGGAGACGGGAGGGAGGAAATCTCCAAGGATTTAACGTAGAAAGGAGGGAAGGCAGGTCAGCCGGTACCCCGGGAACTCACTTTAGTCCAAGCCTATGGGACATTAAATGGAGGCGGGTTGTATCCAGCATTCTATGCTGGGGCAACTGAAAGACCCTGAGCATCTCTGAATTAATAGAGTATGTGTCAGACTCAAAGTCACCAAAAATGAAAGTGCAGCTCCCCCCACAAAAAACAAAAAAAGGTCGAGCTGCGCAGTCACATTTTTTGGCACCTTGTGCGGGCCCCCCTGAGTGGTTTGGCCCATGGCAGCTGCCACTCTGCCACTTAGACCAGTCTGCCCCTGGGCCCATGTAATCTAGAAAGCCATGCAGAAAAATTCTAATAAGATCCCCAGGTAGCCCTATAATTATCAGGGTCGTAGCCTGCAGGGGGGCAGCTGCCCCCCCTAGAATTTGACAGGAATTTTTTTTTTTAATGTAAAAATTTCAAAATGTCTGCGGTTTTCTGGGGTTTGCATCTATCCGGACCAGTCTCTACCCCCCCCCCCCCCTCTAGGATTCAGCCCAGGCTACGGCCGTGATTATACTTCAGTATTGTTTTTCTCTGGCTACATTTGTTGTTATTACATGACCACTATGTGTGTTAGAACGATGCTGATTGGCAATCAGTCACATGATGATATCATAAAAACTCACATTGCATGGTAGCTCATGGTTAGGGGCCGACCAGATGATCTTTGGGGGGGGAGGGGAGGCTATGGATTTTTGGTTTTAAAAAAAGTTCGTTTCCAACTTGACATTGAAAAAAAGTTTGTTAAGCACATGAAAAAAAAAAGTTTGTCAAGCACATGAAAAAAATAAGTTTGTTTCCACCTGTAGCTAGGATAACGCTGTTTGTCGCATTTTCGCATGCGAAAAAAAAATTGTTCGTCGATTCTTCACGACAAAAAAAAGGGTTTGTCCCTGGGGTAAAATCCATAGCTCCCCCTCCCAACTATCGTCTAGTCAGCCCATACTGCCCCATAGAATGCAATTCGAGATTTTTTTGAAAAAAAAATTTCCAATTTTTCTTCATATTTTATCATTGTTTTTTTTTTCCAAAAAAATCCCAAATTTTTTTCTTACATTTATTTCTCCAAATTATTTTTTCTTATCGCCGATTTTATTCAAACATGTGCTTAAAAAAAAGTTTCCCATATATATATTTTTAGTTGGCCTATTATAATTATATTTCTGACAATTTCAAGACAATTTCATGACACAGCATTCCAAAGTTGAAAAACAAGCAGGGGTGATTTCAGAAAAATGCATATATTATATGAAATCAAGTATTCACAAGGCAGTGCATTAATTACCACTAAATAATTAGTACCTATAATTATGGCCACTCCTACAGAGCACAAGTCAAGAACCAGCTACAGATCACGTCAGGAACACTCACAATGAGTCTTGGTCTCGTTTGTGCCATCTGCTATTCGTTTATTTAACAAGTCATAATTTTTGTATTCTAGTCATACCTCATATGTTTTTGTTGTTATATATAGGCCTATGTTTTTACATGTTTTTTACATGTTTTTACATTTTTTCTGTTATACTATTTGATTTTCATGTCTGCAAAACGAGTTTCCTGAATAAGGATTATATTAGTTATTTGTTGTTTGCTTGGCGGATACAGGATTTACCATCCCGAAGATAGCTGTATCTGGGCGAAGCGAAGCTGAGCCCGGATACGGCTATCTGAGGGAAGGTAAATCCTGTATCTGCCAAAAGTAAACAACAAATTACGAATTTATCCGACCACATGGTACAATAAAACCCCCATAACAATGTAGTTCAAAGGTATGAACATCATGAGTTTCAGGTACCGGTATCATAAGTGTTAATTCAGAAGCAGACCTGACAAAAATGATGTTCATAGCTGCCAACTACACTGTTATGGGTTTTTTTAAATCCCGCAATGATTTTATCAGTGGTCTCTATTAAATTTTAGTCTGATAACTTCAAATTCTGTAAGTTGAGACTTTGGTTGGGAGCAGCAGATTGTTGTGACGTCAGCAGTTGCGCATGTCATTGTGACGTCATGATGAACAATCACTGCCCATTGTTAGCATAACAACGTCACATATTTTTTGAGTGATTGTGCACGTCATTACTGCAGGATACAGAAAATATCTGAACAGGCCAAGCAGCCTGACAGATACAGGATATATACCCACAGTTCTCGACCAATCAGAATCAAGCATTGGCCTTGGTGGTCGGATAAATAAAGTTATTGTCATTGTCATTGTCATTGGTCTGTTCATGACGCCACCTGCAGTAACTGTTGCCATGACGTCACCGATTCAAGTTAGTGTTCGCCATGACCGGTGAGGTCGCATGACAAAACAACATAACGTCACGTAGGCCAGAGTCAGTCGTCAAGTCTATGGAAAAATCTAGGCTGGTAGACATTGTATCCATGGTAACCAGTTCTTTCTCTTTTTTGGAAAAGAAATGCCATATAGGGCATTCCATAACACTTGGGCAACTAAACCAGTTTAATCCGCATTGCGGTTTCTTTTTATTTCTTCTTTTGATGAGAGACTTAAAAACTATTTCCGGGCAGGTGGTTGACGTTAGGCACTTCCTTGGGAATTTTTTTCCTGGAACTCACCTGTAATTAGTATCACCCGTAATTATGACTGCAAAACTACTTCCGGACAGGTGTTTGACCTCAAAGCGCCTCATTTAACGGGGTGTTCCAGGAAGTTTGGTCAATATTAATTACTTAATTACCTAATTAATTAGTATCACCCATCATTAATTGCCATCAACAGCCACTTCCGGACAGGTAATTGACTACAGCGCACCCATTTTGATAGGGGTGACCTGGTCAACAGGGGTCAATATGACTACAAAGCACCAAATTACAGGTGAGTTCCAGGAATTTCCTGGAATGTGGCGGCCATGACCGTACCGCTGTGGTGGTACTACTGACATCACTTTGCTTGATAAATGCAGCTTCAAAAGTGGGTCAGTTTATTTTGGCAAGCTGCAGTTTCAAAAGTGAGTTAATTTATTTTGGGCGTGATTTTAGGTCACTAGGCATTTGTAGGAGCCCGGAGTCAGACGACATGCACAACTTGTTCGGCAGTTTAGAGAGAAGATTGAAGCATGAGGACCAGAGGGAAGTGCCTCTTGCCACTAGCCATGGCTCTGGCCAGGTGTTGTGTAAGGTTAGTAACTTCTTTATAACAATTTAATGAACCCCGGGTTATGAACAAACTCATGCAACTGTTGAAGAACCCTGGTGAAGAACAAGAGGACATTTTGTTGGGAGCTATCTCGCTGGATTGTGAGTATAGACTGTCTATTCAAGTGATATGAGTTAGCAGTAACGATCTGTTGATAATAATTGTCATCAGCTCTGTGGCAACCAAAGCATTAACTCACCCTGAGCACTCTGTGGGCAGTGAGCATGACCAAAGTTCAAACGTTTGTTTGTCGTCCTGAACCATGAGTGCCAACTGAGGGGGGGGGGGGGGGGGGGAAACAGGGGGTCCTGCAGAGATCGTCACTGAAACGTTGTTATGGCTCTCTGACTGTCTACAAGTGGACTGCTCTTGCATTGCCACAGATCAGAACATATATATGCTGTCTTGTGTTACCACCTAGTGACTAGTGTGCTATTCTACGAGCTCCTGCGAGCGTCCACATACTTTGAACCAGAGGAACACACACAATTTTGTCTGGAAGACACCCGGGCTGTTTCTGAGTGTGCTGATGGCCTTGTCTACTTCCTTAGAGAATGTGATTGCCGAGTCTGACTCTGGTATACATCAATGTTGAGCAGAAATTTTGTGAATGTGCAATGAAATTGGAACTATTTCTTGGGACAGCAATGCTGTAGCATAGAAAATCAACTTTTGTGCCAGGTGGCAGCAGCGTGCAGTTCTAATTTTCACCAGACTGGCTCTCTGATACATCTCCTAAGTCCTTGTGACCCACTTGTGCTGCCTGTTGACAGTACCAGGCTATTTTATAGGCCTACACTGTGCATTTATAGGGAGTTCTTTACAGATAGATAGATAGATAGATAGATAGATAGATAGATAGATAGATATGTTTTATTTAAAGTCTCACATAATCATACATTAACAAGACATACATAATATGTAAATGGCACTGCCATGAAATTCACGCAGCACTTCAAAAAGTTTTTGTAGGACTTATATGGTTACCATAACTTTCATGTTTATTTCATATTCAATGTATGAAAGGCAGTTATGTAACTGTTTCATAAATTTAGAAAGACAGATACATGGAAGGACAGAGAAAAATTTAGAATAGCAAGATAAACTAAACAAAAAATATAATAGATAAATAGATAAATAGAAAGATAAATAGATATTCAGATAGATTGATGGATATATATATATATATAGAATTTTATTGGACAACGGAATATCATCAAGATACGTGTGTCACGTAAATTAATAGAAAAAAATTAAAAACATCAAATAAGATAAGAAGTATTTACAAAAGAGGGATAGTACCTAACTACAACTAAGAAGGAGTAATTATGGGATATGTAATGCAATAGAATGAAATAGAAACTAACAACTGTCACACTGCATCTGGGAAAGAAGTCGAACGCACATTTTAGATCTGCGATCTGCTAAATAGTCAGTGTGAGATTTCTCTCATAAAAACTGACTACTTCTTGGTATATTCCACATGTTTATTACACATCAGTTGTACGTACTGAACTGGTGAATCTACAATGAATACAAAAAACACCAATGTCACAATCATGTCTCAAAATATATATGAACACAAGGTGTAAACATTACCATCAAGTGACTATCAACATATAAGTTTAGCTACTTAAGTATAGCTACATATAGACACACTTTGAAACTAAATGTTCAAACTGATATTTGATAAATTACCAACTGAAATAACTGTAACTGTGATTATTTAAAATATGGAAGTACAGTAACTAAAACCCTTGTAAATTAACAAGGAGTTTACTGAATTATGGATACATAAATTCTAAGGTAAATTACTGCTATAATAGGCAGGCAATTGAACAATATATATAAAAAATTATAAATAAATCTACTTACAAAACTATGTGGTCCTTTTGACATAAATGTTGACTATTGAATGACTGCTTCACAAATGATTGAAAATTGCTATCTGAAAGTTGTGCTGTTAACATGTTTGGCATTGTTTATGCGTGAAGTAAACTGTTACAAACCACCAAACCACAGAAAAGAAGGAAGAACTGACATTTTCACAGTTATCAGTTTCCTTAAACAGATCAACTGTTAACAAGCATTGAAAACACAGTAATAGAAAAGTTTCCACATTTAACAATTATTTTAGAAACCCTTGTGAACACATGAAAAACAGTACTATTGAATAAATCATATAAATTTGATGAATTTGAATTTAACACTCTCCCACCTGGGATCCTTGAAGGATCCAAGAACACAATAACATATCATAGATGAATAACTGAACATAAGACATCAATCAGATTACAAATCAATGAAGATTACGAATCAATAATCAATCAAGCAACTTCAAGGACATTCACCATGCTGTTTCCCTTGATAATCAGACAATACGAAACACCTTGGAACTAAGGATGATCTACTACCTTTCATCCAACTCTTCCAAACCTCACAGGAGGTGTACAGATGTTCATGAAACTCCATGTGATTTCCCAATTTGCTGACACAGACACAAGTGAGAAATTTGAAGAAATGCAACCACCTATGCGAAGCGGACATGAAACTGGAATGAATCTGATGACCTAGGCATTGAATCAAACTGAGAAGATCAACTGAATTATCATCAAATTGACTCTCTTGAGACAAGCAAGGCTCATATGCAAGAAACGGAATTCTCACAATTTCACCATTCAACTCACAAATTTTGCCATCAGCCTGTCTCAGGAAACTCGAAGAAAGATGCAACACATTTTCCCCTGTAACATCATAAATTTGAATTTTCTCAAAAGAATTTTCGGAACTCAATTTGACAATTTCACCAGGAACCATCACATTTTCAGTTGAAGGAACAGAATATTCACAATAACCATCATCCTTCTTAACTTCACTTTCACATAGATCAGAAGAAATTTCATCCCTGACTGATATCACAACAGCTTCTTTGGATTGACAATCAAAATTTGAATCGCATGATTCCCGACCTTCATTTTCAACTTGAGAAACATGCACAAAATTAGCAATCACTTGTCTGTTGGTACTAGGCTCTGAAGGTACCGGACCATTCAACGACCAACCAAAATGAGTAAGGACTGCATACGGCTCATTTGGCTTTCCCAATCTTATATCATATTGGATCAAAGCCTGTGCATGATCTTGACCTATCAAAAGATCTACGTCACCATCAAAGTCAGCAAAGGACAATCTAGAGAGATGCTTATATTTACCAACATCAACAACAGGCGAACTAGCTGGGATGCTGTCAATGACATACACATTACGCATAATCAATTCATCATTTCCATTGTAGGGCATCACATTCAAATTGACAACTTCAGCACTTTTGACCTCATCAGCTCTGCTGATTGTACTCAAATTATAACTTACAATAGATCCTTTTACACCGAGTCTCTCGATCAACTTACGAGTACAGAAACTGCTTGTTGAGGCTGTATCAAGCAGAGCTTTAGTTTGACATCTTTGGTTTACAACAACTGGTACAATTGGTACACAAACAGTCTTGGCATCATTTACACTAGCATTTGTTACCTCAATGTGGTTGGAGTTATTACAGATTTCGTATAAGTGTGCCATGTTCCATGTGAATACATGCTCAGATGATGTCAGTATGGCAATACTGACATCACTATTGGTACTCCAAGCTTGAGTGTTGATTCCAACTGCTACCAACAAGTCAGGCTTATGGGTTGTCTAAGTGTGAATAACAATTGATTAATCTGCATTCATTGGTATGGTTGTTTGATTCAGTTGGAGCAGGTGAAACTGATATGTCTGAGCCACTTGCTTGATCCATCATGGACATTCATGGTGGTCCTGTTGTGAAATTTCTCCTTGAGGGCAGCACCTTGTGGCTTTTCAGCCTTTTAAGTGAGATCTGCGCCAAAGAAACTGTTCAGAATTGATGACTGGAATGGGGATGATAGGGAGATTTTTTGGAAGTGAATGTGGCAGTGTTGCATGGGCATACTAGAGAACGAGAGATGGGGGGGGGGGAGTAGTTACTCCCCAAAAATTTGGGAAAAGGCCAGACAAGGAGGCTAAGAATTCGATCATCAAATAAACATTATTGGAAATCAGTGATAATGATGCCCCCAAGCAAAATTCTGAATGGTTCCTGAGTATATTATTTTTGCCAAGACAGAGCAGCACATGATAACCTCTCAGACCAACAAATGAATATGAGAGTGAATGAATTTGTTTTGTTGTAAAAGTGCTAAAACTGATAGCAGTTATACACAAAATCCATGCATTGTATATAGCTGGATATTGCAACTTTTGGATTTATTCAAAACATCAAACTGAATAATCAATGTTGTTGAGCAACAATCTAACAGCTTATTGTGGATTTGTAATGGTGTGATCAGTATGGGTTCCAAGTGACACACTTGAAACTGCGAAATATACCAACTGTGAAATCATTATGCTGATACTGACATCACAAGAGCACTGTGGCAGTTGAAAAGAACATGGCACACCTATATGAGATCTGTAATAACATTCAAACTACGGCTGCTGCTGTTAAGCCAATCGTCCACATGGATAAACTTGGTATGTTTTTGCCCACATCCCGGCACTGAGCAAACGGAGGGTTTTTTGCAGTCAGAAGTCTCGTGATTTGAGAGCAAACAGTTTTTACACAGCCTCCTGTCTTCAACGAGTTTCAAGCGATCGACAGGCTTCATTTCCTTGAATCTAGGACAGTAGAACAAACGATGGTCAAGAGCGCAAAGAATACAGGTCCTCTTAAAATGAGATTTATTCTCATGGCGACTGGATGCATCGGTAGAAAAACAGACAGCTGGGCGAGACGATTTACAGGAAGAATTAATCTGCTTACACATTGGGTCGTTTGCCTCTTCTGCTTCTCTGGTAACAAATTTAACCATTTCCTCAAAATCTGTGTAGCACTTACTGTTCCGTTTTTTGTCCATGACTAGGTCCCTCCAACGATCACGAATACGTAATTCAAGACGATTGATTATGCCACTTATGTGAGTTTTGCAGTTTATCTCTTGGAGCATATCCAAGCTGGCCAAAGTCGCGTAATGGGCACTGAGATCATCTGCAAGTTCTTGTAGCTCGGCCGGGGTCTTCACTTCCTTGTCACTTTGCAACTGCTGGAAAATCAGGTCACAGATTATGAATGGGTCTCCAAAGCGTTTGTCTAGTATTTCCCGAGCCTTCTTGTAACCTTCTGCTGGTTTCAACAAGGAGCATGGACGGATTGCCTTCAAGACACCTTTCCCCGTGAATTCAAGGAGTCGTGATAGCTTCATGTAGTCATCGATGTCGGTACGGTCTACCAATTCATCAAACACAGCCATAAATGCTCGGTATGTCAGCGGATCTCCATTGAAGGTTTCAAGCTTCACAGATGGTAGCTTCATTCTGTCATACAATTTCTGAATCCCTGCACCAGCTCCTTCCTGCTGCTCAACTTTTAACCTCTGGTCTGTCTTGGAGTCATCGGGGGAATTATTCCTGATGAATTCCTTTGCCTTCCTCATAGCCTCAGTATATGCCTTTTCAACATCGAAGAAATACTTGTCACTGTCTTCAGCATCTTCATCCGTTTCCAACAGTTCATGATACGCCTCGTATGCAGCCTCAAATTTGTCAAAACAGTCTTTCATCTTTTCAGTCCGTTCTTTCAATTTAGCTAGATCTTCTTCAGCGATATATCTGTCAATTGCATTAATGCATTTGGTGACTTGGGACTTCGTCTGTCCCCGTTTCTTCTTGGCTTCATTAACATCTCCCATCTTGAATTGATGACTTGACTTCGGTATCTTCCAATGACGTATAGTTTTATTCACTGTGAGATTTCTCTCATGAAAACTGACTACTTCTTGGTATATTCCACATGTTTATTACACATCAGTTGTACGTACTGAACTGGTGAATCTACAATGAATACAAAAAACACCAATGTCACAATCATGTCTCAAAATATATATGAACACAAGGTGTAAACATTACCATCAAGTGACTATCAACATATAAGTTTAGCTACTTAAGTATAGCTACATATAGACACACTTTGAAACTAAATGTTCAAACTGACATTTGATAAATTACCAACTGAAATAACTGTAACTGTGATTATTTAAAATATGGAAGTACAGTAACTAAAACCCTTGTAAATTAACAAGGAGTTTACTGAATTATGGATACATAAATTCTAAGGTAAATTACTGCTATAATAGGCAGGCAATTGAACAATATATATAAAAAATTATAAATAAATCTACTTACAAAACTATGTGGTCCTTTTGACATAAATGTTGACTATTGAATGACTGCTTCACAAATGATTGAAAATTGCTATCTGAAAGTTGTGCTGTTAACATGTTTGGCATTGTTTATGCGTGAAGTAAACTGTTACAAACCACCAAACCACAGAAAAGAAGGAAGAACTGACATTTTCACAGTTATCAGTTTCCTTAAACAGATCAACTGTTAACAAGCATTGAAAACACAGTAATAGAAAAGTTTCCACATTTAACAATTATTTTAGAAACCCTTGTGAACACATGAAAAACAGTACTATTGAATAAATCATATAAATTTGATGAATTTGAATTTAACAGTCAGGTTTACTGAATTTCAGGAGTGTAGCATATTCTTCTTTGAATTGAGGAGAACAGTAAATGATGCGTAACACATGCTTTTGTACAGACTCCAGTAAATCAAACTGTGACTTAGTCAGACGTGAATGCCACACTTGACAACAGTATTCCATGAGAGGTCTGATCATGGCTGTATAATATGTCAGTATATCATTAGGGGAAACACCAGCTCTTTTAACATCACAAGCGTATACAAGCGTTAAGCAGCCCTTTTGTAAATATTATAGACACTGTGCCTAAACTATTGCATTTGTATATACCATAAAACGGGGGAAAGTTGGCAGGTTTTTTTTTTTAATCAGAGTTCACTGCTACATTACAAGGTAATAAATGTCGGAAACTATTGTTGGAAAATCAGGTCACCTGTCCATACTACCTGTGCATGTTTCAAACAACTTGATTTTTTATCTCTAGAAAATTACACAGGACCTCATGTAAGTTGCCAACTTTACCCAAGAAATGGGGAAAGTTGGCCACCCAGTGGGTAAAGTTGGCATGTCTGCCATTCAGTGGGGAAACGTTGGCAAGTCACTTGGTAGATTCTGACAAAATTGCATTTTTTTAATGGAAATGGACCATGTTAATTAATTATATACACTCTTGATCAAAATGCTGGAATAATTTGGATTTTCAAGGTCTCAGGATTTCAAAGTTCTAAAATTGGTGATTGAATGTGTGGAATTGCAAAAAAAATTTCCTCAGACATTAGATTTACATATAAATGACATCATAAACCATTTTTAGTTGCTGAGAATAAATTGAAAACTTTCTTTAGGTGAACCGGAAAATTGATCATTTTTAGTAAAAAATCATCAAAAACCGCATCCTGGCTCAACAACACCGACATAAAATTTCGGCATATTAGTCCAGTCAATCTACTGTAAATATGAAACATACCCGCCACAAATTGCAAAAAAAACCAAACCAATTTTTTTCTCACCATTTGGTTCTACTTAATAACATATTAAAAATCCCACTCAATGAAAATATTGGAACAATGTTTTTTGGGCCATTGAAAATATAACCTCTCGGAACGACGGAAATGCCATTTTCGCACATAATTTCAACATTCTTACTTCACATTTTTGACAATTGCAGCACCTACACTTACAGTACTGCCTTGAATTAGGCATCAAATTAAAGGTAATAATGTAAGGCATCCATCTGTACCTCCAGTCGCCATGTAGCTCCTCTCTGGATCTGACAATGTAAGTGCAAACATTGTGTCCAATCCGATGAAAATCGACAATTTTTGGCTTGAACTCTTTCTATGACTCCTACTTTTTCCCAGAGCATATATAAGACATATACTTATGTGCAGACACATAAGTCCAAAGTTATATCTATTAGAGTTCTAAGTCTTACTAATTCACCTGCATTATGATAGTGTATGGCCAAAGATATTACAGCGATCTTGTTTTCTTAGACTCGCAACTGGACAGTGTTATTAGAAAAATTGTAATTATTTGGCATTTGAACTCTTCAAGTATGGCCACATTGGTATTTCCAGAATGTACTATGCACACAGAGTTTATACTTAAATTTATCAAGAGATTATACTCTCTATACATGCACAAGAGCAACAGCAGTGTGCTACCACAGGCAGTGAACTCTGTCAGAGTTCACATACAACAACTCTACCGGCAACTGCCCCTGTGGTGGAACAGCCGCCCTGAAAGTTGAAACTGACACATTAAAGCATCCATTGTCACATGGTATAATTCGTTTTAGAATATCATTACTTTTAACACCAGGAACGGAGGCTCAAATTTGGAAATTTACACATGCAAGGACTGTATTTACTCTTGCTCAACCATGAATTCTGACAGTCTCTTCACTGCTGGCGCTGTTCATTCTGTCCAGAAGGAATCCAGTGTTGCTTAGGATGAACATTGGTAAGGCAAAGGGGTCCTGGAGCATAATACTATATTATTATACATACATAAAAACAAATTTTCTTTGACTAATTTGTTTTGGTTTCTTAGAGGAGTGTGAATAATTTCATATAGACACTGGGAAATCGAAATAATGGGGGAAAATACCCAAAATTAAACCATTACTTTTCGTGAAAGTGACCAAGCACGGTCACCAATATGAATTGAAATATCTAAATCGCAGGTAAAAATGCCTGAATCAATAGCTGTCTGGCCATACCAATGATTTCCACTAACATGAGTGTGAATTCCTTTAGAATTAATAATAATCACTTGTAAATGGGATCGAAATATTTGCGGAAAATGTTGCCTTCAGTGTCAATAATCTCCTCGGAAACAACTAATTCTGACATGTATTTTAATTCCACTTGTCCTAATGACCATACAACTCATTCCTGACCTACCAAAACAGATATTGACGGATAGCCCTTGATGTCAACTGTCATTTGACACCTTGGTTTCATTGTTACTACAACTATGAACCCTCCAAAAGCTAAATAAATGTTGCCTTCAGTGTCAATAATCTGCTCAGAAACACCAAATTCTCCCAAGTATTCTCAATTGATGTCAACTGTCATTTGACACCTTGGTTTCATTGTTACTACAACTATCAACCCTCCAAAAGCTAAATAAATGTTGCCTTCAGTGTCAATAATCTGCTCAGAAACACCAAATTCTCCCACGTATTCTCAATTCGACCTATCCTAATGACCATATAACTCATTTCTGACCAATCAAAACAGACGTGGATGGATAGCCCTTGATCTGGACATTCATTTGGCACATTGGTTTCATTGTTACTACAACAGTCAACCTCCAAAAGCTAAATATATATTGCCTTCAGTGTCAATAATCTGCTCAGAAACACCCAATTCTCCCACATATTCTCAAATCCACCTATCCTAATCACCATATAACTCATTTCTGACCCACCAAAACAGATATGGATGGATAGCCCTTAATATGAACTTAAATTTGGCACATTGGTTTCCCTGTAACTACAACTGTCAACCCTCCAAAAGCTAAATATACATTGCCTTCAGTGTCAATAATCTCCTCGGAAACACAAAATTCTCCCACGTATTCTCAAATTCACCTATCCTAATCACCATATAACTCATTTCTGACCCACCAAAACAAATATGGATGGATAGCCCTTAATATGAACTTACATTTGGCACATTGGTTTTCTTGTAACTACAACTGTCAACCCTCCAAAAGCTAAATAAATGTTGCCTTCATTGTCAATAATCTCCTCAGACACACCAAATTCTCCTATTTATTCTCAATTCCACTTATCATAATCACCATATAACTCACTCCTGACCCACCAAAACAAATATGGATGGATAGCCCTTAATATGAACTTACATTTGGCACATTGGTTTCCTTGTAACTTCAATTGTCAACCCTCCAAAAGCTAAATAAATGTTGCCTTCAGCGTCAATAATCTCCTCGGAAATACCAAATTCTCCCACATATTCTCAATTCCACAAGTCTATCCTAATCACCATATAACTCATTCTTGACCAATCAAAAGAGATATGGATGGATAGCCGTCAGCATGTACTTTCATTTGGCACAATGGTTTCATTGTTATTACAACTGTCAACCCTCCAAAAGCTAAATAAATGCTGCCTTCAGTGTCAATAATCCCCTCGGAAGCACCAAATTCTCCCATGTATTTTCAATTCCACCTATCCTAATCACCATATGACTCATTTCTGACCCACCAAAAAAGATATGGATGGATAGCCCCTGATGTCAAAATTTCATCTGTCAGTTTGGTTTCATTGTTGCTACAGCTGTCAACCCTTCTTCAGGCTATATAGATGTTACTGCCAGTGTGAAAGACCTTCTCGGAAACACAAAGTCCTTCGAAAATACAGCATGGTCGATCCCTGAAACTTATTTTTAGTCAACAACCATATTTGTCTTAATGGCAGTTGTCATCCCTTCCAGCTGAATCGTAAGGGTGGGGTATAGCAGAGTTGCATTAATTAACTAATTATTGAATGGATGCTGAGAACGAGTGTCAAATAAGCTGTTCCATACATTTGTTCCCGCTTGTATAATCTTCACTACAATTCCCCTCAGTGAGGCCATACACTTGGCGCCTAGCTCAGCATGTTTGTGGTTTGAGAATGCATCAAATGAGTAGGTTTCATTATCTGTTAGACAATTAAGTTTCAAGGTATAGAGATAGCAAAACGAGGGGAAAAAACAATCATATTGGGTAGTCCATGGAGTAAAATTGTTACATGACAAAGTGTATCTATCGTTAACAAAGTAGGACCAGGACCTTGCTAAGTTACCTAAGTATTTTCTCAAGACTGTTGTTTCTAGGTGTAACTAACACAATGTCATTGTTATTTTCATCTGTATCAAAATCTTGCTAATGATTCAATGGTCAATCCAAGTGTGGTCATCCTAGAATAGTACAAATGCGAAATAATTACCATTTTTCTATCAAAATTGTCCAATTGCCAGTCTATGAAGACAATATTGCACTTATATCTTTGACCATTCACTATCATAATGCCAGTGAATTGGTAACAGTTAGCACTTTAATACATATTACTTCAAGCTGATGTGTTTTCCATATAAATATATGTCTTATATATATGCTCTGAGAAAAAGTAAGAATCGTTGAAACAGTTCTAGCCAAAAATACTTGCATCGGATAGGACACAATGTTTGCACTAACATTGTGAGATCCAGAGAGGAGCTACATAGTTACTGGAGGTACAGATGGATGCCTTACATTATTACCTTTAATTTGATGCATAATTCAAGGCAGTACTGTAAGTTTAGGTGCTGCAATTGTCAAAAATGTGAAGTAAGAATGTTGAAATTATGTGCGAAAATGGCATTTCCGTCGTTCCGAGAGGTTATATTTTCAATGGCCCAAAATGTTTTCATTGAGTGGGATTTTTAATATGTTATTAAGTAGAAGTAAATGGTGAGAAAAAAAGTGGTTTAGTTTTTTTTGCAATTTGTGGCGGGTATAATCCTAGATTGACTGGACTATATGCTTAATAGGCCAGCTTAATCTTGATGTGTACAACCAAAAAACATAACGATATCAAGTTGAATTCCACATTCATTGACCTCCGCCTTCACTAGACTTGAAATGGAATCGGCCAACATGTTTTTTGCTTCTTTTCGACCGTTATGGCCATTCTTCAGTGAAAGTCACTTGCACCTGGTCCAGAGTACTTGGCTGGACCTCCTTCTTGTATGCAGAATGGTCAAAGATGTCCCTATAATGTTATTTAGCTTCATATTGGGTGTAGCCCTGGGACCCATGCGGTAGCATGGGTGATGGGTTATCCCATGCAAAATCTTGAGATTTTGACACTGCATCAGGAGAAGTGAGACGGCAACGAAACTAATGCACCAAATTTAACAAAACTTGGACTTTAATGTAGCTGACATGCCACTCTACTGACGGCACTGTTTTTGAAGGCAATCCCACATGGTTGAGTGGGAGAAAATTACTAAAAAGACAAAGAAATCCGAGAAAATGGGGAGTTTCAGCCATCAAACTCACTCAGGTCTGTGATGCTGCCACTGTGACGTCACTATTGCTCTGTCATGACGTCACCATCACTGCTTGTGACATCATCAACAAAGTTAGATGGCTGGCCAATCAGAGATGGCCTTTTCCTCAATGCATAAGGGCAAAATTGTCTCTGTGTTGTTCAGAGGGTGATTCAGTAGATATCAGAAAGATTGAATTCATGGGAATAGGTGCCGTCAGTAGAAAATATTGTCTATTTTCAAAATGTGTTTTTGATTTTGGTGTAAGTGTAAAACTAACTGAGAAAATAGCATTCTCCCAAACCCTATTTTTTAAATCTCGTGATTTTTCAATGGGAGGATTCATGACCCCTGTCCCACAGGGGTCCAGGACTATATTGGGTGAAGTTGCCAATGACGGCAAATTGTCGATTATCTCAATTTTCAAGGTTTAGAAGGATTTGTGGTGCCCTACAAACTTGAGCATTGCCATGAATGAATAAAATGTTTCAACAGTTTATTTTATTTTATATTTAAGTTGTGTTTATAGTCGGTACACAAGCTTTCAGCTTGTGTTACTTTTTGTATAGGCCTATATATATCCGACTTAAAATAAAGATTACTTTGACTTTGACTTTGACTTTAACAGATGCATAGCCGCCATTTGCTTTTTACACACCTTTTGGCGCAAATCAAAACATCGTAACTAACAGCCTAATACTGACCTTTTTATCAATGATACAGTATTTTAACGTAGACCATCGAATAGAGCTACTTTTGAATATACACGTTTTTACCGAGGCAAAGCCTCTGTCTTACAATAGGCACCAGGCCAAGCCTATGGTTGTAAGGCCAAGCAAAGTCGGGTGGCTCAGTGGCTGAAGACTCCACCTTTGCCATTCGATAACTCCGGTTACCTGCCACTTTCCACTTGTTAACTTCGTCCAAGACCGTTATCATGCATAAACTCCATAATGTCGTAGTTACAGAGCTGTATACTGTTCACATATGTTTATTTCTGACTGTCAAATAGCACAGGAGGAGCTTGGAAAAACAACAGAGAAATGCTTTCTGTTTATTTCCTCTAGGTAACATGCCAGCTGTTTTCAATCAAGTTGAGTGATGCTGGGTTTCTGAAAAATACTCCAGATAACCTCAAGTGACCTTAAAAGTGTGGATTTACCTTTTATCCAGACGACTCTTGATGACACATTTTGTGGTTTGCCCTCTGCCCTTTTATTGCTACTATAATGTCTCCCATGATGGAGACTCCAGATTTGGATTTGCAACTGTTTGTGGTTTTGTAATTGGTTGGCTTCTTCACAAGTTTATAATGTTGCATTCGAGTTCTGAGTCAGCTGAGAAATATTCAAAGACAATGTGTTTTCAGAAGTTAACAAATAACAAGGGTCCTGGGTTCAAATCCAACTCTGGCCTGGCCCAATCCTTTTGACCGATGGACGGCAGTTTCAATAATCTGATAACCATTCATTTCACGGAGCACTGCGTCCTCCTCCTGTCCTTAATAGCCTGTCTGTCATATCAAATCTTTAGCTTGACCAATTGCACAAATACAGGACATAAAGCCCCAATCATCTATCCAGATAGATAGATAGATAGATAGATAGATGACTGATGATTGGGGCTTTATGTCCTGTATTTATGCACTTGGTAGGTAATTAGGACAGGAAAAGGACACGGCAATGAGGTGAAGGATAATTGAAACAGCCGTCCCACATAGGCCCAGGTGACCCAGCAAGAGCTGGATACAAACCCGGGAGTCAGGACCCAGCAATTGGCAGTCCAGCGTGCTACCACTAGACCTAAAACCTCCCCCCTGTATAGGTAGATAGATAAATTGACTAATAGATAGATAGATAGATCGATAGATAGAGCAATAGATAGAGCGACAGATAGATCAAAAGATAGATGGTGGCATGGGACTTGCTCAGTTGGTGGCACTCACGCCATCCTATGACTGTGCCCCAAGTTCAAATCCAGCTCTGGCCTGGTCACCTAAACCTATGTTAGACAGCACTTTCATCTTTTGCATTATTACTGTATCCTCACCCTGTCCTAATTGATCTACCGAGTGCATAAATGAAGGATGTAGGGCCCCAGTCACCCATCCTGACAGATGGATATTTTGATAGATTGATGGATAGGTAGGTAGAGAGTATTGTTGTAACTCCAGATCTTAGATCATTCTTGTTTGATGAAGGGGGGGGGGGTTGCTCTACTTGCCCCCCCACCCCCCCCCCACCTCCTGCATCAGCTGCATGACCTCTTATTTTTACACTGTTGATTTCAAAATAAAGATTCAATGACTGCCACTTAATTATGCATAAATACATAGCAAAAGCAGCTCTAGCCTCTAGTTTCTTCATTGTAGAATGTAAGTTATAGTTTTACTAAAGGCAGAACTACCTTTGGTTTTACTTTATGCAATGTAACTCTAAACTAACTATGTAGTAAACATTCTACTTGGGGTTTTTGAAAATCCAGATGTGACTCATCGAAAGGGGTTACCAAGGGACTGGGGCTATAACAGGTCATTTTGTGGTTTGTGGTTGAATTAACACCCCATTTGGGCAAGATTGTGTTTCTCAACTTGAGCAGTTCTGAGCAGACCTGCCTAGGACTGGATCCTGTAACTTTGCAATGAGTAAACTTTTATCCCACCTTTTCCACAAGATTACATGACAAATTGTATGTTCTTATTTAACAACTGTCCCAGCTCAGAGGCCTGGCTCAGAGGCAGGCTCAGAGAGGCTCAGAGACCCGGCTTAAGGCTTCGGCTCAGTGTCCTGAATTTCAACTATGACTGTGAGTCAGGACTGTTAGTCAGGACTGTGAGTCAGGGCTGTGATTCAGGGCTGTGAGTCAGGCCTCAGAGTCCTGGGTCAGAGTCCTGGCCCCTAAAAAAAACATTTTTTGAGCTTGTAGCCAGTGCAAAAGTGACGCCATTTCGTCCCTTTGGGACAGAATTCTAGTTTTCCATAAATTTACTTTCTTTGATTTAACACACAAAATTTACAAATAGGCATGGTTGTTGGTCACTGAGAAGCTATAGCATTATTATTACCCTGAAATCAGCTGTCACACAATTAAAGGGCTCACAGTCCATAGAGCTTTAAAACTCACCATTTTGCCCATTCGCTGACTTGACATTTCATATATATATCACATAATAAATGCAATATCATACACCCATTCCTTCTGAAACATCCTATCGGGTCCTTCTTTGTTCTCTTCGCCTGCTCGTCACTCGTGTCACCCAATACTCAAATGAATATAGAGCCGAGGGTTAATGTGCTCTGCACGGTATTTTTAAATTATGTTTCTAACACAATTTGAACCATAACTAGGACCGTTTACGTTTTAACCTTCTTTTGGTTAAATTGACGCTATTACGGAAATCGGAATACAATATCTAGTCTACAGGCTCACTCTGGCTTTTCTTAAATCTAAAAAGTGTGATATTAATTATAGTACTTTGTTGTGATTTTATCTAACGAAAAATGTTGTCAGCTGAACGAAATATCCATCTGTGTGCTAACAATAAATTTACATTGTGTTTAATTGCTTACTAAATAGGCCTATATGCCTTACCAAGCTGTGATATGTGTTTTAACGAATTCTTGGCATTAAGAAAATATATTGAAATCAAATAAAACCTTACAGATATAGCATCATCATCACTTCTCAATATAGCTATATCCCTACATCATTTTGATTTTAGTTAGCTAAGTAGCAAATCAGGTAAATTATGTACTCTCTAAGAATAGTGTTTAGATATGAAACACAACACTAAATGCAAAATTTGTCCCCGCTGTTTATAGGTATTAACATCTAAAAACGTTTAGAATCATCATGGATTAAAAAACAGGAAGTTGATATCTTAATTTTGATGGCTTTGATAAATCATTTCAGAAAAGCTTATAGCCTACTCGTCTATCACCAAACTAATATGTCAGATGATTTTATCTGACGAAATATGTTCGAAAAATGTTCGTACCTGAACGGAATAACCATTTTTATTACCCCGCTGGCTATGTAATAGCCTACGGGGTACTGCAGTCCTCAACGTGACGGGTAGCTGGGGATTTCGTCAAGCATAACTCACTTTGTGTTGCTCATATTTCATTCAAATTTTGCCTGTTATCTTATTTTGTCATGCAGATGGGAATGACAAGTTTCCAGGTATTTCTAGCAATTAGATGTGCGTAATTCCATGTTAGTTCAATAAATTTTATAAAATTTTTCCGCTTGACCCCCTTACATTCGTCTCAAACATTTCTCAAACTAGCTTTCAGTAGTGTAATAGATGTGTGAATAGTTTCAGCTCAATATCTTGAACAGTTTAGTTTAGAAATATTTTCAAAACAGACTGTTTTTATGGCTTTTTTGTCATATCAAAGTCGCTTTTCAAATGTTATTATTTGGGATTTCATGAAAGATACGACCTTGATTGTTTCCAGACATGATATCTGGGGTCCAGGAAGTGGCTTTGAATACCTTTAAGGGGTATCTCTCATCTTGATTTATCTCTGCAGGCATTCCAAAAGGCTCTTCCATTTGGCGTAAATTATTGATGCAACTTTTTCAATCAGCTAAAACTCTAGAACTGCATTATCTACAAACTTTTTATCTTGACTTTTTAATCTACTGTAGTAGTAAACGTAGTATGGTAAGGACTCATCTTATGAATTAATAGTTCTGGTAACAAAGTTCATCAAATTTGGGAAAAAATGCTATTTCACAGATTATCAAGCTAAAACGCCAAAATATGATGCCATTTGCCAATGTGAAACCAATGCCCTTTTCAAGTGTTTATTAATGCTCATTTTTCTTTGCAAACAATACTGGAATTTATTACTTTTGTATGCATGTAACAGTATCCGAATGGTCTCAATGGCTTCGCATAGAGCCAGCGGGGTTTACGTGCTTGCACGGTATTTTTATGGTTGAAATAAATGTTATTACAACGAGGAACTCGCTGTATTGCATTGGCGCATGGCCAAAACTTGCATTTGCCCACACGGCTGCATACACTCTTTGTCCTAGCACAACTCATCGCATGTCGCACCTGCTGCTGTCAAACTACACATGTTGCTTTATTTCTGCCTAACTTCGGGAATGACAGAAGTTCAGTCATGTGCATTTCTGAAATCCACACGAAACGATGCTTTGAAATAAATGTTTTTAACATGTGTTCTCCAAGTTATTGCTACCAAGAATCTCATGTACACTGTCAAAAATTACTGGAATTATATATTTCTTCTACATGCTCCAAAATAGTGATGAAATCTTCAGACCTGTCAGAATCTGAAGAAGACGGACACACGGACGGACGGACACACGGACGGACGCATCGACACGGACGCACCGACACAGACACACCGACACGGACGCACCGACACGGACGCACCGACAGAAGAATGGACGGACACGGACGGACGGACGTACAGACACACGGACGGACGGACACACGGACGTACGGACACACGGGCCGTACGGACACGCACGGACACACGGTCGACGGACGGACGGACACACGGACGGACACACGGACGGACACACGGACGGACGCACGCACGCACGGACACACGGACGCACGTGTGGATCTCCACCTTAGGCAATGTGAACTGTCACAGTAAACAAGAACAAGTAAGTTTTTACAGCAAATCCTTCACAGTGCACGTGCTTAACTGTCATGTGTCATGATGTGGGAAAACAAACCAATAAATTGTCAATCTGAGGTGCCAGTGACATGCCACATGTGTTGGAGAGTTGGGTAAAAATACCCATCAAATCCTGTTAATGCATGACCTGTCAACACTGAGATAAGAGGGTGCATGGTGCAGTGTGTTTTGTTGAAGGCCCCTCTCTCTCTCCAATACGATATTCGTCCTAGTTGGACACTACGCGTCGCACCAGTCCCATCCAATTTCCTCTGTCTCTCGCTAGAGTTCTCAAGTCATTAATGTCAGTTGATATTCCTAGGTTTTGCAGATCTTTTTTAACTGTATTCCACCAAGTTGTTGTTGGTCTTCCTGGATCTCGCCTTGCTTGTGTCATAAATTCTGTTAAGGCCTTGTTAGCAGGTGTTGCTTGAGATAGTCTCAATACATGGCCAAGAAATCTGAATCTTCTTTGTTTGATGGTAGTACTCCAAGGCTTTGTCTTTGTTCTTCTGTAAAGTTCTTCATTCGTGATCTTGTCCATTTTGGTGACATTGAGGCATTTTCTGAGAAATGTTCTTTGCTGCACATCAATTGTATTTTCAAGCTTTTTTGTTAAGGTCCATAGTTCAGAATTGTATAAAAATATTGATGATACAAAGGCTTCGAATCTTCTGATTTTATTCTTTATTGATGATTTCTTGCTGGTGGCGAATTTTTCAATTTTGTTGAATGCATCGTATGCTAGACCTCTCCTTCTCTTTATGTCTTCGGATGTTTCGAGTATTGTCCCAAGATATTTGCATTTTTTCCAGGTTACAGGACCATCTTTTCTGACGATGTAATGTTCAGTTTTACTTTGATTAATTTGAAGATTTCTCTCAGCCAATTGTCCAGGTATTCTTTCTTTGATGTCTTTCACTTGTATGTTGTTAGTTGTGACCCAGCCTATGTCATCGGCATATTGTTGTTCGTGTGTATATCCCGAGTCGGACGTCTGATTCGCATAAGCGTGATCTCCTGTCGCTGGTGGTGTGTAGATTTCTTCTTTTGCTTGTGTGTAATATCCATGATCTTGTAAGGCTGGGATTAATTTCCTTTTTTGGCTTAGACTTAATGCTAGGTAGAAGATAAATAGAAATGCACTTGCAGAATCTCCTTGAGGTGATCCAATGTTTGTTATAAAATTTTCTCCTACAGTTTTTTCAACTCTCACTTTTATGTTAACATCTTTGAGTAATAGATGGAATATATGGAGTTCATCTATATTAAGTACTGATTTGAGATCTTGAATGAGAGTGTTTCTGTCTATTGTATCGAAAGCTTTGGACATATCAAAGAGTAAAATATTGATCTCATAATCACTTGATGTAATGGCTTTGTCACAAAGCATTTTAATTGCGAAAACCTGTTCTGTTGTTCCACGTCCTGGTAAATAGGCTGATTGTGATGGTGGAATTTGTGACTGTAGTCTCTCAGTTGTGCGGCGAATGATGATTATGGCGAGTATTTTTCTGATGATTGATAATAAAATTACTGGTCGACAGTTTTCTGCAGGGCCTTTAGCTTTTCCTGGCTTTGGAAGAGGTATTAAAATACCTGATTTTATTTCTTGCGGATATTGTCCTGTTGATGCCATTAAATTTAACAACTCAGCAATTTCAGCTATTATTGTCTCTGATCCGTATTTTATTAATTCTCCTTTTATGTCGTCACAACCTGCACTTCTGTTATTTTTCATCGAGTTGATTGCTTGTTGGACTTCTTTGGTTGTGAAGGGGTTTGTCATTGGTGAGGGGGGAATGTCTGGCATGGGCTTCATTGTTATTTTATTGAAGACAGATTTGAAATGATCTGTGATGATGTCTGCGCACTCTTTGGAGTTACTTGTTAAACCGTTTTCTCCTTTGATAATAAGTTTTTCTTTCGGTTTCATTGATCGGATGAATTTCGCAGCCGAGAACATTCTGTTCGAGTCGTCTTTGATTTTTTCAATATTTATAATTTCTTGGTCTATCTTTGCTGTTTCTTCTTTTTCGAGTTCCTTACGTATTGTCTTCTGAATTCTGTTTCGCTCAGATCTTGTTTTTCTGATTTCTTCTGGATCTTTTATTGATGCAATTTTGTCGCGTAATTGTTTTTGTTTTTTTGACAGTTCCATGATATGTTCGCTGTTACTCTTCTGTCCTTTTTTGGCTGGTTTTGCGACTTCTTGTGCTGCTTTTAGACTTGCCTCGACGATGTTATTCCAGATGTTTTGTGGATTCGATGCCGTCTTACTTTTTGCCTCTTCATAGTATTTCTTTTGGCGGACTTGGTATTCATCTCTCGTTTCTGGATGTTGCAGTTTTCTTGTGTCATAGAGTGGCGTCTTGTTTTTTGGAGAGTAGCATGCGTAGATTTTCTTTATGTTGATCGTGGTGCGTACTAATTTGTGATCTGTGTTTGCACTGAGATTTCCATGCGATCTTGCATTTTGTATTAAATTTCGATGTTCTTTTCTGACCATAATAAGGTCTATTTGATTCCTGTATCTGTTTCGTCTTGTTGTCCCTGTTTTAGTGTCACGGTGAGGTTTTCTTCTTTCCGGCATTTCCCAAGTTGTCCTGTGGGACATTTTATGATAGAATAGCGTGTTGGTGAGAATAAGGTTATTCTTCCTTGCATAGTCCAAAAGTCTTTCACCATTGTCATTTATTTCTCCTTTTCCATACATTCCTAGATTTGGATGTTTATTGTCATTTGCTGAACCACATTTAGCATTAAAGTCACCAGCTATTATGATAATGTCTCTTTTCGATGTTTCTTCTGTTACTCTGTTAAGATCTTCATAAAACTGGTCAGCTTGGGCTGGATCTTGGGTGCTGACTTGAAGTGTTGGGGCATACGCTGCTATGAAAACGATTTTTCTTTTGTTGTTATTTACTTCTATTGCTGTCTCTGCTTGGCATATTCTATTCGATATTTTCTTGAATTGACAATTGATTTTACTGTCAATTGCAATGCCAATTCCATGATAATTGTCATTGTCATTTGTTACGTGAAAAAAGTCATATTGTCTTGATTTTCCTTTGAGGATGAGATGTCCTATTTCTTGGCCCTGAATTTGGGGCATACGAGTTTCTTGGATCGCGGCCATGATGACATCGTAGTTTTCTAGGTCACAGGCGAGATTATCTTGTTCACTCTGGTGGCTCATACCACAGATGTTGAGACTTGCGAATTGTTTCATTTTGATCTTGATGTTTCTTTAAGTACTTTGCTAGTACTTTGCGAGATGGGAATTGGATGGGTCTTGTGTTTTTTCTGGCAATTAGGATCAACAAGTTAATCCCCCCTCCCGCCACGGTAGAGGCCCGGATGGCCCCATTGTTTAAAACAAGTCAGGAAAAAGAATTATCACAGACAATAAAAAAGAGCAGTGCATTATTATTGTTTGCAAAAACACTTTAAACAGTTCAAATGGGAAGTATTCAGCCTCCTTTGAAGTAACAGAGCACAGGTGATGCATAGATGTGCAATTCTCCATCCATGGACCTATGTACCAAATGAATCATTCAATGAGTTGTCACAAGACACAACGCATCCTGGTCAATTTTAACAAGTCTACAAAACCTTCATACTTTCTCCACTCCATTCATGGTCCCAAGTGAACAAAATTCTTGGCCGTCATGAACAACAACTGCCAGCACATTTTATAATGGTTTCAGGGTAAATCGCACAAATTAAAGTGCATTCTGGGACTTTTGGTGATGTCTTTACTTCATGTGTATTGCACTCCTTGCCATGCCATGATATTGTCTGTCACACTTTGCAACCGAGTTGTTTACGTGCTTGCACGGTATTTTTGTATTTAATGTTCGCTAAATCTGCCTTGTCCACTGTGCCAGTGACTTTCACTGAAGAATGGCCATATCGGTCAGAAAGAAGCAAAAAACAGGTTGGCGGAATCTATGTCAAGTCAAATGAAGGCGGAGGTCAATGAATGTGAAATTCAACATGATATTGTTGTGTTTTTTGGTTGTATACATCAAGATGAAGTTGGAATTTTATGTATTTGTTGAAATTTTATGTCTATGTTGTTGAGCCAGGATGAGATTTTTGATGATTTTTTACTAAAAACGATCAATTTTCCGGGTCACCTTAAGAAAATTTTCAATTTATTCTCAGCAACTAAAAATGGTTTATGATATCATTTATATGTAAATCTAATGTCTGAGGAAATTTTTTTTGCAATTCCACACATTCAATCACCAATTTTGGAACTTTGAAATCCTGACACCTTGAAAATCCTAATTATTCCAGCATTTTGATCAAGAGTGTATTCTGATAGTACTTAAAATATGACATACATGAAACAACAGTGTACAGTACAAGTGAAAGAAAAAATAGATCATTATTAGCATTTCCTTTTTCGAGATCTTGCCTGCTGTCTTGTTTACATTGCCACTAGACTGTGAAGGACCTTCAGCAGAGAAGCTTTTGACTGGCGGAACATCAACTCTTTCTGCTCTCCTTTTGGGTGGCTCACCATCATCCCCATATCTCATGTCTCGTAACCTGTCAAAAACCACCTCTGACACAACTTCTGATTTTCTGGTTTTTTCACCTTTTGGTTATCTGCGTAGGACTGGAGCTGTCCAGAGGGTGTATGCCACATTTCCTAAAACCACTAACAATATTCTCTCTGAAACGGTTTCCCATTTTCAGTGGGTATTTATTTTGACTCTTCCCATCTTCCAAAACACCTTCAAGTGCTTTATTCAGATTTTCTTCTGAATACTTATAGAACGCATTTTTCTTTATAAAATTGCGTAGTATTCTGCTGAATAAAATTTAAAAAAGAAAAATAATGAACAAAGTAAACCAATCAACAGCCTGATGCTCTTACATTCTACATGGGCACATAATAGAAAATATTATATTTAGGCAAGGAGAATATTTCGGTACATGTTGTTATATGTGATTATCATCATGTAGACTAAGCATTAAATTTTAATTACGGATACAGCACCTCTCCAATGAACAATGTTCTCCAAATGTTGGCCAATGTCTCTTAAATGAATGATTCTTCTCTTCTCTTCTGACTACTAATGCTTGTGGTTCAGGTGACCACCTCCTGCTTTTTTAGTTATCATGTTGTTTGTACGTTGGAGTATTAAAACATTGTGTGATTAATAAATGTATTACACATGCTGCAAATAGGATTAATTATCTTTGAATCATCAATTCAATGTGAAATCCTATAAAACTGTTAGGAAATTATCAGGTGACAGGCTAGTGATACATGGGGCAAAGTTGGCATGGCCTGCCAACTTTCCCCAAAAACTATGCCAACTTTTCCCCAACTGAGGAATTTGATAACTGTATAAAATTGTAAGCCAAGTTGATCATCCAAATTGGGAAAATAGTAGTTGACTGCATTTGAAACTCAATGTTGAGTGGTTTTTTAAAATAAGGTATAGCTAAATAGTAGCTACACTGCAAAGTTTTGGCATATACAATTTTGTCGATTTTTTTGGTCTTCAGATATGAAGGGCTTGTTAATTGCAAATTTGTTTGAATGCTATGATTACTGTCCTGGATGACTGTCAACATAGCCATGGACGATAAAAACTTGAAATATTATCATTGTGTGCCGCCAACGATAAAGTAGACAGACTTTTCTAAAAAAACAATCATGTTGCCAACTTTCCCCCGCGAGCCAACTTTCCCCCGTTTTACGGTATGATATTTAGCACATGAATGGGTCTTGTCTAGCATATATGATTTTTTTTTTTCCGTTTCCGGAGCATAAGTCAGACAGGGTTACACCTATTGACAAGAAAATCTGCCATATTATATGTTAAATACCTCAATGTGCCTTTTGGGGGTCTAAATGATGCTCTTACAAAACTTAATAACAGGAAATTCAGCAAAAACGTGAAAAAAAAACACCTTTTTTCAATGCTCCTTGATTACTCAATTTTGGAGTTAGACTTCTCATATTTAGCATTTAGATGTCTAAATTATAAGTCTTTAGGGCCCGTTTTCACCAACATGGTATTAAGAGTTAAGCCTGGCGTTAACTCCTTTAAACCTGGTATAACTAAGTCCATTTCACCAAGAGTGTGCTAAGCATGTAAACCTGTCAAGGTTCAGTGAATCATACACATTGTCACCAAACTCAAGGATCAGCCATCTCAAACTGATTTGGTGTCAAAAAGTGATTAGGCGCATTTAGGCCAATGAAAACAGAACATATGTTTCTTATGAGATGGCATGACAAATCAGTATTATAGGCCTTTGTCTATTATATTCGCATGTTTCTCTAATTTAACAGTCACCAAAAAATTTTTCAAGAAAGATATGTCACATCATGAGATATAAAGTTTGCAAACCAAGAACACACACTTACCTAGAAAATATACACTCACCAGCAAAAGAAACGCAACACTTGATTTTAGCTCATATTTTTTTGCAAATAAACTTTTTTTGGTCCGTTTTATCAAATTTGATATTTTGAACAAAAAAAGACTTTCCCTACACCTTACAACCAAAAGGAAGATATCATTTGAAAGTCTACCTAATAGACGTTAAAAAGCCGAAAAATTGCTTCAACAACTTTATTTTAGATTTTACACAAAACTATGAAAATTTGCGTTTCACCAATTTTAGAACACAGTGACGAAAATGATTCAGTTTCAAGCCTTTTGAATTGTGCTATTTTTGTCAAATTTTTCCAGGATGTGTCAAATATGTCTCTGACTCTTGAGGAAAAAATTCAAGGCAAAACATTGATAAGAAAAAAACTTTCATTGCATTGAAGGCCCAATTTTAAAAGTGAAAGTGACAATAACTTAAAAAAATACTAAAATCCAAAACTGAATTTATGACATCGTAAGGTGTTTCAGAAATCTTTGCCTTGACATGGACTGAACTGATATTCCGGTAAAAAAGTAACAGGTCGATACTTAGAAATGAATTTCTTAAATTACAGAACATCAGTTTTATTTCAGAAATTACCTACAGGCGGGGGGCTTCAGGCTAGAACCAATATTAATTTGACCATTGTGAACATACTGCAGGTTGACTTATTTGGACTGGTGTTGAGCACCATCTCTTGGAAATTTGTGGAATGAGACTTGCATTCTGAAATAAAAAATTAGTGTCAAAATATGGACCTGGAACTTTTTTACCGGAATATCAGTTCAGTCCATGTCAAGGCAAAAATATATGAAACATCTTGCGATGTCATAAATTCAGTTTTTGGATTTTAATACTTTTTTAAGTTATTGTCACTTTCACTTTTAAAATTGGGCCTTCAATGCAATGAAAGATTTTTTTCTTATCAATGGTTTGTCTTGAATTTTTTCCTCAAGAGTCAGAGACATATTGGACACATCCTGGAAAAATTTGACAAAAATAGCACAATTCAAAAGGCATGAAACTAAATCATTTTCGTCACTATGTTCTAAAATTGGTGAAACGCAAATTTTCAAATTTTTGTGTAAAATCTAAAAATAAAGTTGTTGAAGCAATTTTTCGGCTTTTTAACGTCTATTAGGTAGACTTTCACATGACATAGTCCTTTTGGTTGTAAGGTGTAGGGAAGGTATTCTTTTGTTCAAAATCTCAAATTTGATAAAACTGACCAAAAAAAGACAGGAAATGGTCGCAGTTGAATGATTTTTTGTGCAAGTATGCTTGTCAACGATAGAATCAATTCCATCTATTTGGTTTTGGCCAAAAAAATTTATTTGCAAAAATATGAGCTAAAATCTAGTGTTGCGTTTCTTTTGCTGGTGAGTGTACTTGTTGAAGTAACTGTTGCAAATATACTAGCCATACAGCATTAAGCACACGATTTAAAAGTATTTCATGTATGAAACTATGTTTTTATAGCATTTGCCTATTATAGTCATGACACCAAATAGAGGCAATTCTTCTGTGCTGAGTTGTACAAAACCTCTGCACTTGTTGTTGGTCTTAGCACAGGGGTACTTTCGAAGGGCAGGAAATTCGGACGTGGGTGCAATCTATGCATCCTATAACCCCCCAGGAAATCGGGCGATTTCGGAAAATTCCAATTTAGCCTCCCATGTGACTAGTCCACTGGGCATATGTACATATATGGGTTTTAATGAAGCGATCGCATGACTAGCATGCTTCACAATCCTTGAAACTGAGGCGACACTAATACCACTCAAGTCACCAACGACTTTTTGGTAACTGCCGGTAGCAAAAAATCGCAGGCACGTCAGCCATTCAGGGTACATCAGATTTTGAGGACGCTTATCATTAGATATTCAAAGGGATTCAACCATTATTGTAGTTTCATTGTGAAAAAAAGCATGACCAGTTGATATGTATTAAATTATTGTTTGAGGGGAGGGGGCTAAAGAAAAATGCTTTTCTGTCAACAACACTGGACAGACAACTAATTAATTTTCTTTTTTATAAATTTCCAAGCCCACCCCTCTTTTTCTCTTACCTTATCATGTGGCCATGTTTGGGAACTTCAGAGATTAATTGTGTTTGTAGCAGTTGAGGTGCTTGAATACTATGTGCAGACTTTCACTCAGTAAATATTCCTTGATCCTGCTCCGCTTGAGTGATTGGCTTAGCCAGACCAGGTCTTAGCTAAGACCTGGCACAACTCTTAAGGTGGCTGGCTACTCATGCAAAGTGGTAGTTAGCGCACATTCACGCGCAGCCAGGCAGGCCCTATCTATCGTAACGTCACCACAGCAGCTCAGCTCTGCTGGCACTTCTTCAGCATCTTTTTCAATTCTGATAATTCCATGCGACGGCCGCTTCGTTTTTTATTTGCGCCACTTCTATTAGGGCTAGAACCTTCTCGTTTGCAGCATTGGATTTGCTGTGAAGTGTACTATATGCTCAAATTATTTCAGCTTTCTGGCGCTAATAGAAAATTTCTAGAGGCAATTTTCGGCAAGCATGTCTAATTTCGCAAAAATGACTCTGTTATATAAATAAATTTTTATATCAATTTCCAGGCCCGTTGGAAGCATTGTCAACACCATTATATTGTTCCTCACTTAATTTGGAAACAGATGACTAAGAAATAGAAAATTCTATCTAGTCCTTTTTTTTTAGCACTATGATTCATAAAAAGATAAACATTTCCTAAATCGAAACTTTTGTTCCTAACCCCTAGAAAAGTTCTTTACACCAAATATATCTTTCTGGAAATTTAATAAGCTTTTCCATAAAAGTGTCCTCTTTAATTCAATGCTTCATTTAATAACATAGGATGAATGGCCACTGAACTGCAGGGAAAACTTCCCAGTAAAAAAATTAAGAAAAAAATTGAGTTTTTGTGTCCTCGGGGGGGGGGGGGAAACCCCCCGAAGAGGACACATTGTTTTCAAAGCCACTTCCCGTCAACTACACAACTTGGTGTTTTCAGAAAAACGTTTCACAGGCCAAATGACAATCACAATGCATGTATCCTAGTGATCATAATGGTACTTGAGCTTCCCTACCTAAAGTTTCCTGCCTCTCCATCCTTTATTTACTTCATGCAAGCTATTTTGTTCGATGGCTCAATCACCTTATAAACCCCTTCTGCAAAAACCGGCTCTGTGTTGTGCTGTTTATCCGTAAGGGGTAGTACTGATATTACCAGACTGATGCGCCACCTGGCTGGTAACTGTAAGCAAAGACAAACTCTCTCCCAGCACTCCTATACTTTGCCTATGTAAGTGAGTCAGGGTGGCCCAGTTCAGCCTTTACCCCTTTTTGGGAGTTATCACCCCTCCCCCTGGCCTGCCTGTGTCACTCCAACTCCATTGCAGCACATGCACCAGCAGCAACCCTGTTCACATTAAACTTACAAGTACAAAGGTAAAGCTACTTCATGACAAGTTGATGTACATATATTGTTCACTGATTTGGAATTTGTTTTATTTTTATCCCAATCAGATATTCTGACTTTTAATTACCATTGCTTATACCTTTTTATTAAAATAATGAATGATTGTGTCCTTGACTCCTTTTCTAAGCCATCGCTTTTCTGTAACAGTAATCACTTTTTCTGCAGTTTCGACTTGGAACATGTGGAACAATGCTTGTGCAGTCTGCAGAAAGGAGTGAGATCAGTACATTGAGACTGTGTTGTGGAATCTAGGCTGTAGAGAAATACAGGTCATTCAACACATTATCAATAGGTCTGCTACACAATACATGTAGGCATTGTAGGCTACACATGAACATGTTCTCCCATGCTGCTGCTGGTGCAGGAACCAGAGTGATCACTCCCAAAAGGGGTACAGCTGCTTTTATAATTTCCATACAGACTAGTCAGATGATAAAACATTCTAACAGATTCAGATCAGACTCAAGATATTTTTATTCAACCAAAATTTAACAAACAACTCAGAATTCAATTTATGTGAAGTTACATCAGTTGTGACAAGTTGAATTTACAATGCTGTCCTCACTGCCTAACACTTGTAAATCCCATTGTTTTGCCTATTCTATCCTTCATGACATCATCTGCCATCTCCTGTTGCAACACTTCTGGTGATGTCATAACCAATACCTCAAAAAATTTTTGGCCCGAGGACACGGCGCATGCATTGCATGCTATTTTTCAGGTTTGTGTTGACTGACTTTCTTTTACATAACCTCAAATATTTTGAAAGAAAGGCTGGTAGCGACCACTTTCATTTATATATCCTTGCTATAAACTATATTTTGGATCATTTTAAACTATTTTTAAGAAATCCTATCTTGGAAAGTTCACGAGTATCGAGCCACCTTAATACCATGTTGGTGAAAACGGGCCTAGATGTCTAAATTATATCTCATTCAATTACTAAACTCATTTGCATGGCCAATCTTATGAAATTTTCATAAAAACCAAAAATCTGAAATAATTAGGATTTCTGATATTTTCTTGAATATACAATACATGTAGTTTAAAAATGTTGTGTTGGGAGAGCCCATGGGATTTTGGTGGATGTCAGTAACTGTTGTATCCAGTGTTCAATACAGAGACGAAATTATTCTTTTAGTGAATCGAGTATGTCCAATATTTCTAGTCTTCTCATCTCATTATAATTATCATACGATAGTCTGGTCATAGTCACCAAAATGAATGTGCAGCTCCTTCCACAAAAAGGAGGTTGAGCTACTAATCACACACTTTTCCAAACATCATTTTAAAGCTCTTTCCAAGTTCTTTAGTGGAATGAATTCATTTTTCATAAATCAGAGTTTTCTGCTATAGACCTTTTGGTAAATAAAACACAAATAAATCCCTCTGGGCTCCCGGACTAATACCTTAGCTCATACAATTTTTCAAATAATCCTGTATTTCAGATCTATTTTGATAGAACTGGGGCACCTCATGATAGTGTGTTATTATTATGCCCATATCAGTGTAAGGTCTTGGTTGATTCTTTTTTTATGCAACTGGGAGAAAATATCTCTTACACTGCCAGCTGGATTGCCAGCCAGCCCAAGTGTCATCCGGCACCTCCCAGCCAGCTGACAAGAACCAGCCAGCCGCCTCAACTGCTTTCTCACAACCTGACAGCAAATTTTCATCGGTTGAACGCCAAAAATTGACTCTCAGCTGACAACTTTGCCAGCTTGGAAAATCCTAGCTGGTAGTTTGCCAGCCAGCCGCGCGCCTATTGGTATAACAGATCATGGGGTGCCCCTGATAGAACAGTTAACAATTGTCATTTTATGATATTCTGAAATATTTCCAATTCATATCTTATAGATTTCAGCCACACCAGTCAAGAAAATGTGATAAATTTAATCAGATGTTTACTTCACATATTCATCCTAATTTTAGAAGTGATGATCGCACCTGTCATCCTATATTGCCACAATGATCCTATGGTGGTTTAGAAGCAATATTTGGGATAAATATTAGTAAATAGTTCTATAACTTTGTAAAAGTGTCTGAATAATTTTTGGTTCCTGAAATCGATAAAAAAGTAGCTACATGTACCTATTTCCATCTGATTTTGTCTCAATTTGCAATAAATTTGTTTTGGACAGGTTACATTTAATACAAAGGATGATTTCAATTGCATGTTTCATTAATTTTCATCCATTGTCTAATTTCATCAACACAATTTTCCATGTTAATTCTACTATCCGCATTGTTACATGTAATATAAATCTGAGTGTCATCTGCAAAGATTACAGTTTTGCAGCCATGGCTAACAATGATGTCTTCTAAAGGTATAACATAAAGTGAAAATAAAATTGGTCCTAAGACAATAGCTTCAGAAAGAAAAAGGCTTAAGGCCTATCAGAAACACCCGACAAAATCTGTTTAACAGAGGTAAACATCAGTATTTGTTTGCCATACTGATACTTGTGCTATTCTCACAACCACTAATCTGCCCCATAAGGAAAGCATGAGGAGGGCACGCATAATACTCATATCTCATGCAGGTTGTGTGAGGTCTTTTTGATAGCCTCTGAGCTTTTTCATTGGATTGCATTTGCATAGACCGCTTGAGGGCCTATTTCCATAGTTGCATTGTTACACTAGAATATCATTGGGCGTGACAAACTCTCACCTAACTTCTCAAAATATTTAATTTTAACAAGTTAAGTAGCACCGACTGAAGTGAATTGTGTCTCTTTTGCATCAATAGATGTGTTCTTTGGCTAGCCAGAACTGACTGCTTCGGCCCGGAGGCAGGCCAGTTTCTTGGAGTTACTCTTTGGTGTGCCTTATGCCCTGGTCCACTGGCCATACCCCAATTTGATAAACCTGGCTGAAAATGTGCAAACAAAGGTCAGAATTTAGTGATGTATGGAACTGAGTCCTTTATCACCTGATTATACATATATGCATAAACTCAACAGCCCATCTGAATCATATAAATAATTATATAGCCCTGGAAAGAGTTTGGCGTTTCTCATATGGCTCAGTTTAGGATTGCCCATTGTTAAAGCAGAGTGGCAACATTTCAAAATAAGCTCAAATATATAATAGATTATTATCTATTTGCAGGAAAAAAATGGAAGAACTCGCGAAGAAATTGATCAACTTTCACAAGTACATGAATGATCAACTGAAAAGGAGTGGAAGATCAATTGAGGAGACAATTGTTGAATTGCAGACCGATGTGGAGAGATTCGAAGATCTGAAGAGCAAAAGTTATGGTGAATGCATTACGCAGTTAACTCGGACACCGGAGTTTAAAAAGTTTGTTGAAGAGCACATGGTTATGCGGCATGACAGGCTTCTTAGGATCTCTGAGACGGTAATGCGAGTTTTGACTGTTGAAGGCAACGCTCAGGAGATTTATGAAAGTTTGCTGCAAACTAAAAGAGAAATAGAATCAGCAGTGTCTCCAAGAAAAGTGAACTATTATGCTATGTTTGATGCATGCAAATTTTGCCTTGACAAAGGTGCTGTTCCTACCACAGACGACATCTATGAGATATCTCTGGTGAGTGTGGAAGAGTGCACAACACATAACGCCCTAATGGCTACTATGAGTCTATTGAGACTCCTTATACATGCATACAGAAATCAAGGCAACACTGAACCCATTCGAATATACCTTAATCCGATACAAAACCTGTGGAAAGTTGACAAGGACTTGAGAATAGTTGCAAGTGAAGTCATCAGAGCAGCGTATGGTACTCTTAGTAACTGTATGGGGTCATCAAGTGTGGTCAATACTCTCCTTTTCCTGGAGAGGAATGATGGTGATGATGTCACAGCCATTAGGAAAAGCTTTGAGGAAACGGAAGCATTTCTGCAGAGAGACATTACAGACCCACCAGTAACTAAATTTGTTCAAGAAGTAGGCACAGGCCTAGATCAGGTTTCAGAAGAAGCAAGCAAGATGCTGGAAGAGCTCCTATCGACAAAGATCAAGAGGAATGACAATTCGCTTAGGAGGAGTATCTTACATCTGATTGCCATATTTTGCCATCATGATAATGTGTTGAATTGCATTCCAAACAATCTGATTGATGCACAAATTAATGAAAGAGATATCCATGGCTGCACTCCACTGCACCTTGCATATTCCCATGGCAACAAATCTGCTATAAAGTTTTTGGAATCTCATAATGGCAGAGTACCCTGTCAAGATCACTTCGGAAGATTTCCAGAATATTACAGTGTTGACCGTGCTGCAGACCATGACTACGAAGAGTATTGTGCAGACCTTATGACAAATAAGTCTTCTGTTTTTGAAAGTATGAAGAAAATGCTTGTCTTGCCAATCCATGAATGCGAAGCAATCGAAAATAATCTCATTGAACTGTCCAGAAGGATTGTAGGAGACGGTGAATTCTTAATGCTGAAATAGTCATGGGGGGGAGTGTGAGGGAGAAGCTGAAGGTCGGCAGATTTGATGAATTTGATCTACAGATATGCCTAAAAAGCAAACCTTTCGGAGATGGCCCGCTGGCATGTCTGAGACTGCACGAGTACTTTGCCCAGAGGTTGGATGAGGTTGACATGCGAGGGATTTCTCTGCGACATATTTCAGTTGGGAATTCATGGGTGTTCAGGTGGGAAGGAGAAGGCATTTCAAACGGTTTGGAGATATCAATTGATGTTGTTCCCATTTATGTTGAATAGTACACGGCCTTATGTCATTTAGCGGTATTTTTTGAAAAGCCTAACAATCTTGTACTTTTTGGAAACCTGAGGAGTTGTAGTAACATTTTTTGCTGGATGCCAATTTTTCCCATGGCAACCAAAAGAGGAATTTGTTACCATAGCAACCAAGGTCAGTTTTTCTAAAAATTTAAGAATTTTTCATATTTTATTAAAACCATGGCCCAGAACCAGAATCTAAGTATCAGGATTAATAAATGCACAAAATTGGATTTTTTTGGTCAAGTGACCTATGACATCCAGGGTTGTTGTCATGGTAACAAATGCGACCAAAGGTCAAAATTCAAGGTTTTTTAATCTCAGCTGAACTTTACGGACCTCGCATTGCCCAAGTTACCATCAATTTCAACAATCATTGGAGTCATTAGTGGACTAATTGGGCAACTTTGATATCACCAATGTACTATTTTATCACACCTGGGGTTGAGATATTTTTTAAGTTTTGCATTTATTTAAGTTACTGAAATATTTTTTGGCCTAAAGTTGGAATTGTCTCCTCCTGCTTCTTGTCTGTGGTTTCCATGGCAACCGTTTTTATATGTTGTGTTATTTTGGTAAAAATCTCCAAATTTCACCTTAAATGTGTATAATAAACTGTCTGTTTTGTATGAAAAAATATTCTAGGATAAAAAGGGGTGTATGTGATCACATGACCTCATCAATTAGAGATCCAGGTGATCTTGAAAGTGAGGCTCAAAGGTAAGAAATGTGTTATTACATTGACGTCAAAGTAAAAACATGACAAGTTATTGTCAGTAGGTCACCATCATTAGTTTGGTTGCAATGGCTGCAGTTAATTTTATTTTCTAGATATATCAGTTTCCAGAATTTCTGATTTTCAAAAAACTATCGTTGCCTTGGTAACCGGACTGAATGCACTTGAGACAAATACAAGGATTTATTTTGCATAAACTAAAATTTACAAACATCATACTGGCAGATTCTAATCAATTTCATCAACAATTTGTGTATAAATATGCTACAACATTATGTCTACTCTTTCAATAGATGTACAATTCATTGGTAGCCATGGTAACCAGGTTATAGCCAGAACAACCAGGTATAGTTTAATTGACAAATGTGACATATTGGGTTGCCTAAGAAAAGATAATTCTCAAACTTTTCTGTCACTTATTTATGATATTCAGTTCTATTATTCTTTTTTTAAATGTTGAGATTCTTCCAGTTCCTCACCATGGTAACCATGACAACAGTTTAGAAGAGCCTCATATTTTAGATAAAAATAAACAAATCTCAAAAGTTTTACCAAAAAAGAAGCTGACAAGGGCCTGTACTTTAAATTAAAGAATTGATTGTCCAAGGAAAATTATCCATGCCATGATATCCTGTTGCCATGAACGTTACTTTATAAATCAGGTATAATGTTCAGTTTAAAAATGAGGCTCATAGTCACTGATATACAAAAGAAAATATTAAGACAATGATGCTAATTAAGAAAAAAGGGCAGGTGATGATTGTTACATTCGAAGAATTATGAGTACATTACTTATATTAAGCTGTTTGTGGCCATCAATGACCTCACAACAGGCCCTATTCATTGCATTGAAATGAGATGTCAATTTATCATTGAGTAACTTGTGATTCAGTAGATTGCTTGTTCTGATAGCATCGAGAGTATAGGATATATACTGAGCCTCATTACCGCAAGTATCGATATATTATTTTCACTGCATTAATCGTATTTATTGCGAAATATTGCGAGAAATCCAGCAGAATTCACCTTGTTTACGTCAAAACCGCGCCATCATTGCTCCATTCTCGTCTGAACTCTCGCGAACGAGACAGCGAGATTCAATATGGCGGACGTGGGTGACGCGAATTTGGGATTCTTGCAATTTTTTACCAAAAACTCGACAATAAAGCTGGATTTTTGCCTTTTCTCGGGTATGTGAAAAAGTATCAATACATTCGATGCATCGGAAAAGTTTTTGTCGATAATCGTATCGGAAAAAAGTCGTTTTCGTTGACATCCCTAAGCCTCATGTACTACATGTGAGTCACAGAGAATAACATTACATTGATAGGGATATCACCTGAAGAGGGTCATCTGTTCTAGAATATTTGAGAAGAATGAGGCTGTTCTTCTTACTTTTATTGTATATATAATTATATAATTATATATCATCAGTGTTGTATTTTTTATTCACAACAATGTACTGGGTAATTGGTTGCTAATGCCATGGTATGCATTTGAGAGGCTCAATTGGTCTATTAAGAAATGGATTGATTGACTGATCTGGCACTTTTTTAATACAACTTACAAAAATCAGTTCAAATTAAACAAGTTTATTTTTTGGGCTAAAATTCTTTTTCAGGAAAATTAAAAATATAAAACAATTTCTATAACTGGTGAATATGTGTAATTTCTTGGTGAAGTTCAGCACTTGGGAAACATGAAAATCTGGTTAATGGTAATTTTGAGTTTGCTGGTTAACAAAATTGGGGGTGCCATTTTGTCACTGTTCCAACTTTTTAAGGACTCCAAATTTGTCGAATTAAGACACTCTGAATGCCATGTCAATGAAGAAATTTGATGTCAAAACTAAATCTAACAATCTTTAATTAGCTCCAAAAATCATAACCACAGCTGCTATAGTGCTCCAGTAGCATATACAAGACTCATAATATCCAATAATGCCGGTTACTAGCTGAAAGTTTCAGTGAACAGTGGCTTTATTTATTGTGTCAGGAAATGTGTCAATATTGTGGGGGGAAAGTGTCTGATTTTTGTAAGTTGTATTAAAAACGTGCCAGATCATGAATATTTTTCTATTCCTTTTGTAACAACAGTAAAGTACAAATAGCATTGGCGATGAGGTAAGTTCACATTAAGCATGCATAATAGTAATGTATTGAATTGACAGGTATGTCTTGACCGTTTCTTATATCAATTATTTTAAAAATCCTTACACTTTCTGGAAGGCTGTGCCACAGCAATGATGCTGGTTTTAAAAATGCTCTGTTCTTTACCCTACTTTCCTTACTGCCTTTTGATCTTTTTTGGTTTGGTATTCATGAGTTCATTCATCATTTTGAGGTACTGATGTGCTAGACCATTCACAGCTTTCCAAATAGCAGTCATGAGTTTGAAATGGGATACTTCTTTCCTTTGTCCACAAATTTGACCTCTTTTTTAGTCCTTCAGTCAGTCGAACAGCTGAGTTTTGGGAAGGCTGCTGGTCTAAGTTTTGGGCAACTTTGAGTTTGTCTGTCAATAGATTGAAAGAACCCTTGGTAAGACAGTCCATTGCTGTCAGGCCAAACCATTACTGGTATGTTTCATTTTGAGTCAGATTACATTGCTGTAGTAAAGGTGAAGGGTGATTCTCACATTGAACGCTGTTTTGATTGACTTCTTGTTCAGTAACTTCCAACTAGTGATTAAATGCTACTGTATGTTGTCTTGATGATAACAGACTTGCTTAATCCTAAAGAGACAGTTGGAAATTGATGAAAATTAGGAGTACAATACTTATCTTTTCAAAACAGATATAATTATACACTTTTGGTTGATGACCCTCCTTTTTATTACAGCAGTCGGACAACACGATCTACATGTCAGATTTGACCTTCTCTGCCTTGATACCATGATAATGTATGGTAAATGTAAAAAAAGATTTTTTTTGAAGAATGAAACGAGAACATTTCTTTAACCCAACCGATCAGCCTCCCAAATGTTAGGTCTGGAAACAAGGCTCATGAAACACTTTTCTTTTTTTACTGTTTATAAGGCAGCAAACTTCAGCATTGGGCTTTATGAGCCGCATTCTAAAAGAAATAATTTTATACCAAGACTCTGGCTACATCATATTGGAGAAATTGGATTGGTAAATTTCAATGAAAAAGAACCATGCCCACTGTTAGTGGGAAGAAGGCTACATTGTGCTGCACACATAGTTGTTTCTCGAGAAAGTAGGATAGATACTGGGCAGTGCCCTACTATTTTACACACATTTGTGACATCCATAGAATGGTTGAAGTCACCTCATTTCGGAAAACAATTGTCTCAATAAGAAAGGAAATAATTTAATTCACCGTTCAGCTTAAAAAAGATGTTTGACCCTAAAAACACAGAAATAGTGGCAGAATATTTCACTAGGGCAGAATAATGATTCTTGGCCTTTTATTTCCTCTTATTTGTCTCTCATATGCATTCAGTCTCGTTACCATGGCAACAAATATTTCAATAATTAAATAATATGGAAACTGATATATCTAAAAAATAGAATTAACAGCCATTGCTACCTAAATAATGATGGTGACCTACGGGCAAAAACTTGTTATTTTATTACTTCGCCGCCAATGTAACAATGCATTTCTTTTCTTTGAACCTCACTTTCAAAATGACCTGGATCTCTAACTGTTGTGGTCATGAGATCACATATACCCCTTTTTATCCAAGAATATTTTTTCATATGAAAAAGGCAATTTCTTATATATATTTGAGGTGAAATTTGGAGATTTTTACCAAAACAACACAACATATAAAAAAGGTTGCCATGGCAACCACAGACAAGAAGCAGGATGTGACAATTCCAACTTTAGGCCAAAAAATTATTTTTGAAACATAAATAAATGCAAAACTTTAAAAATATCTCACCCTAGGTTTGATAAAATAGTACATTGGTGATATCAAAGTTGCCCAGTTAGCCAATTTAGACTTGACTGAGCAGACATGACTTTGAAGTTTTGCTTTTTACCTGGTTTCCATGGCCACCAATGTAATGTGCATATGTATAGAAACAGTACACATACTGGTTCCACTAATGACTCCACTGATTGTTAAATTTGATGATAACCTGGGCAATGCCAGGTCTGTAAAATTCAGCTGAGATTGAAAAACCTTTAATTTTGACATTTGCTCACATTTGTTACCATGACAACGACCCTTGACCTCATAGGTCACCTGACCATAAAAAGTGCCTTTCAAGGAAGTATTAACCCTGATATTCTGATTTTGGCCGTTGACAATAATTATCTTGAAATATGAAGATTTGTCTTTTTTTTTTTTAAATTGACCTTGGTTGCTATGGCAACATATTTCACCTTTGGTAACCATGGAAAAAATTGGCATCCACCAAAAAAAGATAGTACAACACCCAAGGATTCCGAAAAGTATAGCATTGTTGTACATTTCAAAAAATACCGCTACCCTCTTTTTTGTACCATAACTTGTAGGGACGTCAGAGGTTGCGCCATGATTTACCTGCCATTCTGCTACCATGTAAACATGGCTAACTTTGACCCTGGCTGTACATAGTTACACTTGATAAGTTGATATTAAAGAAAGTTGAAGATACCAATTAATAAATTAATATCATATGTACACCACAGATTTTTTATTTATTTATTAGTGGATTTTAATGCCAAAACAATCCACTTTCTGTAACAGTGAATGGCAGCATGGTGCTTCTCAGTTGCCATTTTGTATGTTGACATGGGACACATGATCACATTAAAGCACCAACATAATTTAATTTTTTTTGCCTTTTTGAACTTGCAAATAAAATTTCACTATATTTGCTCAAAAGGAGTAAAAAAATATTTTTAGAAACAAAAATTAATTTCTCCTGTGCATAGCTGAATTTTGGGCAGTTTTCAAGGTTCTCTCCTGCATCCAAAATGTCGTTGGGAAAATATGGGATACCATAGAAGGTAAGAGTACATTCTGGTCTTAAAGGTACTAAATTTTTTTTCCTGGTACATAGTAGCGCATTTTCGCGCAAAGCCAATTAAAAGAAGTTGTTGATTCACACACTCGCAAAGCAATGCCGCGCAAGCCTGAGCAGTCAACGTCATGACCAGGGCACGTTACACAGCTAAATTGCACCATAGATCTGTCTCTCCTGATTGCACCACCCCAGGTCTTTTTCTACTCATTCCACTGCTGCACTGCACATGTCCCTCGGATCTACTATCTTGCAATGGCATGATGATGATAGTGTCATTTTGGGCCGAAGGCCCAAAGCCAATATGGGCACGAAGCCCCTGTGGCCTTGAATTGTCATTATTTAGTACCCAGGTGGCCTTGTTTTTCTTCTCCGAAGATCAGATTGATGGGCCACCTGGGTGAGTTCATAGTCTTTCTTGCAATGGCATGGTCCAGCGTTTGTTTATATACCCTTCAGAAAATGCCTTGCAACATGTTGGCTGGGGTACTTGATTGAAAAAAAATTTAACCTACTTAGCAAAGAATTTGATACTACTTTATAGTAATATTAGTTTTAAATGTGTACAAACACAATAAAATCTACATCTTCATATTATTTCTGTGTGCATTTTATCATTATTTACTTAAAAGCAAGCCAAAATGTTAGGTGCTATGTGACACCTCAGCCAAACATGTTGCATTATAGATGGCGCCACATGTGTCACTGCAGATGGCACATCGTAGTTAGTGGTCAAAGTGCCACACAATGTCATGTTAAATATTGGAGAAGGGAGGGAAGTTTTATTTTCGGAAAGCAATGCATGGTACTAGCCATTTGGGGGTAAGGTCCTGAGGTCCAGAACAATTAAATATAGAATAACGCACATTGTCTACCTTATTGATCAACCAAGTGTAAAAATTTAAATGTCTTTCTTTCTGAGAAACATGCAGAGTGATGAACCTTTGCACAGTGCCCAGTGGATCAAATAACACTCTTGAGTCACTAGAGTCTGAGAGTGACAGCTTGGATAATAGTGGATTAACAATCAACAGTGTCACCTACAGTTTTAAGTTTCTGGCCCGGCAATAAAAAACCTTTAAATAATGCATACTTTTGTGGCCCACACCAAGGCGTAGGCCTAACTAGGGGGGAGGCACCTGGGGGGGGCACACGATTATCTGGGGGGGGGCATTTTAGCCGGAGTTGGAAAGTTCATTTGGGGGGCAGGAACACAGGTCCAATCATATGGGGTGGCACAGGGGGGGGGGGGGGGGTTACCCGGGGGTACGTACCCCCCCTCCCATAGGGATGCCACTGCCCGAGAGTCTTATTAAATTGCCTTGCTAGACGAAGCAAGCAACCAACACAATACTATATATTTACACTTATGTGTGACTCATATTTAGCAATGTGCGGGATTCTTTTGGCAATAGCGCTCGCAGTTAAAATTTCAAATTGTCATGATCTTCAAAGTGCATGCTATTTGATGTGGCTCATAAATAAAATTGTAATTGAGTACTATTCACAGTGTTCCGTTTACTGTTTCATCTTCTTTTTGGTTATATAGATAAATATATATATCATGAAAAAATAATAATGCAGTGCAGTCCGTGCACTATGTAATGGCATGGGCACTGGACAGGTCTTTTTAAAAACAATTGTATTTGTGAGTGGGGAAGATGCGTACCATTTTGTTGCAGGTCTGTATAAACAGTATGTTTGCTTACTTGTGCCTATGAAGAAGCAGTCCCTTTTATTGAAGTTGATGGATAGAAACTCTTCCATGACATTGTGAGTTAATCACTGTGCATCACTGGAAGTATATATGATGATGATTGTGGCGGCCGTCACCTTCATCATTCCATCTGCCATTTTTTTCACCATCAATTTATGCTGGTTTGATACATGTATGCTGACCCTGTCAGAAGTTGTCTTTTGTTGCGTAGAATGAGGTACATACATGTACAACAGTCTTGGTCAAAAGGAAAAGAAAATTCCAGAAAATTCCAGAATTTACCTGCAAAGTTTGAATTCGAGATGAGGGTGACTGCCATGGAGGAGGAGGGTGACTCTAAATTTTATTTTGAGATGATGAGGGTGACTGCTTAACTGAACAGTCATAACAAAATGTTGAATAGGCCTATGTCAGCCTGCCCAGAACAGACCCTAGCTGATACAATGGGCTACCAATTTAAGGTCTCTTCTGAAAGACATACAGCTGAGATTTTGCTTTGAGGAGAATGACTAAGAACCAGGAAGCTTCAGTAAAAATTAAGTGGCTTTTATGTGGTTACAAGTAATTGTAATTGTAATTTATTTTGTTCATGGCAATAGCAAACAGTTACATAAAGAATATAATAATCATATATATATCAAAAAGACCTGCATCTGCATCTGCACAATTATAATTATTAATATTTGTTTTGCCATAGGGCTAACACAAAAGAATAAAATTCTGTAGGCGTGCGCCCTAATAGAATGATATGAGGATGATATGATGATGGGAAATAATGGGTGATGAGATGGGACGATAATTTTTCATGTTTAGCTAACGATTAAAGTCAGAGAGTGCAATGTTGCTCATACAAATGAAACAATTGTGAATGTTACAAATGGAGGGATAAAGGGACAGGAAATAATCTTTAATTCTATGTTCAGTTCTATTGTTTTTTATGTGTGGAGGGAGATTATTCCATACTTGAGAAATCTTTACATTTATCAATTGCTTACTAAGTTCAGAACTAGTATTGAAAATATGGAGGTCGTTGCTATTTCTAGTGAAGTGGGAATGTAGGTTTCTGTTGTGAAGGAGGAGTTGCTGAAAGTATTGTGGGACTTTCTTCTGATTTATTTTAAGATAGAATTTTGAGCAGGCGAGATTGAATATGTCACTAATTTTAAGGAGGCCAAGTTCTTTGTAGAGTTTATGGTGTGGCTATTGTACTTAACTCTACATATATTTCGGATGGATCGTTTCTGTAATACTTCTAATCTTTTCATTTCTCTATTGCTAACATTACCCCAAGACGTTACAGCATATGACAAATGAGGATAAATTAAACTGTTGTATATGGTTTTCAGTATGTGTTTGGGGATCGTATTTTTAAGGCGTGAAAGAACTGCATTTACTTTTACAATTTGATTAGCCTTTTTCGATATATGGTTTTTCCAAGATAGTGTGTTATCGATATATGCACCAAGGAATTTGATTTCTTTAACCTGTTGTATGGGAATATTATTTACTTTAATTTCTATGTTATTTTGAGTAATTTTCTTTCTGGGCTTGTGAAACAAAATATATTTGGTTTTTTGTATGTTTAGTGAAAGCTTGTTTGGTTGGAACCATCGAGATATTGTCAAAAGTTTTTCATTGGCAGAATTGATTAAAGCTTGAATGTCATTGTTATAGAAAATAAGGTTAGTGTCATCCGCGAAAAGTATAATATTGCTATCTGAAGGTTGGGGAATATCATTAATGTAGAGAAGAAAAAGTAGTGGGCCTAATATTGAGCCTTGGGGTACTCCGCATTTTATCGAAAGCTTAGGTGATGAATTGTCTGTAAATTGTACATATTGATTTCTATTGTTAAGGTAGTTAGCAAACCAAAGTTGTGGAAGTCCTCTTATCCCTAATTTTGAAAGTTTTTTTTAGGAGGATATTATGGTCTAGAGTGTCAAAGGCTTTTGATAGGTCGAGGAATACCCCAAGGCTTATTTTGTCATTTATGAGTTGCTTGGCTATTCTATCTTGTAGTTCTAATATTGCCATTTCTGTTGAAAGATTTTGTTGGAAGCCATTTTGGGCAGGGGTGATGAGCTTATTGGTTTTTAGGTAACAATTAAGTCTATTGTGTACTAAGCGTTCTAAAATTTTTGAGAAGGTGGGCAAGAGAGATATAGGTCGGTAGTTTTTAAATTGGTGGGGGTCATCTGCTTTATAGAAAGGTAATACTTTGGCTATTTTACAATTATGGGGAACAATACCTGTGGAGAATGAAAGGTTCATTATGTGGCAGAGCGGATCAACTATTGGCAGAATAGTTTGTTTCAAAAGTTTGGGACTTATTTCATCAAAACCAAAGCTAGTTTTTGCTTTCATCTTTTGGACAATGTTTAGAATTTTAATTGGAGTAACTGGATTAAGAAAAAAGCTTTGAGGAGTAATATTGGAGTAAGCATTATCTGGAGTTGTTGTTTGATGTTGTGGGATACTCTGTGCTAGTTGAGGTCCTATATTTACGTAAAATTCATTAAATTCTGCAGCTATGTTTTGTGGGTTCGAGATCTGTTCATTATTGTTGTTTGTAAAGAAATCGGGGAAGCTTGATTTGTCATTTTTACGGTTTAGAAGTGTATTAATGTTGTTCCAAGTGGTTTTCATATTGCTTTTGCATAAATTAAATTGCTCAGTCCAGTAATGGTGTTTTGCTGCTCAAGTGAAATTGCCTTTGTGCATTTTGGCAGGACCGGATTTACATGGTATATTATTGGCAATTTGGCAAGTGCTCAGGGCCCGGAGGATTGGAGGCGGGACGAAAAAAACAAAAAAGATGTTACATGGAGCATTGGCACTCGCGGAATTGCTACATTTGAATCACAGGCATCACAATTTTTCACAACAGTTTTGCACTTAGCCACAGCCAGTGGTACAGATACTGTAAACTTTTATGAAAATAGAACAGCTATTTTTGATGTTAAACTCAAGAAATTACACAAGCCTTGGAGTTGATTTGTTATCGCAAAATTTTTTGATTCTGCTTCGTATACCTTCAAGATGCTTTGACCAGGCCCATAATTTACCATTGTTTGCTTTGATTATGACTGATTTATATTAGCCTTTCATATGTTCAATATGTTTCTATCATGTTAGTATGTGTTAGTTTGGGTATGAACAGTTGAAGTTCTGTCAAGTTATAAAAGGTCTTTCATTTTGATGATCTTACGTTAATTGAGAAACTGACAATGTAATGTAAAAAACAAATAATTTCTCTTTCAAACTTGCTAAAAATTGCAAAAAAATTATTATAATTTTGAAATTCTTCATTTCATTAATTAAACATAAACTTATAATAGAATACGCCTTAATTCAGGTATGATACTGGAAGCCTTATGAACACGAAGTCCATGCAGCGGGTTCTGACGATGGAAGCGACATCAATTCTTCATCAGCCGGAAATTATGATTTTATATTTCTTGTTAAAGTCATTTTTTAGTTAGTCTGCATCATTTTCAAAAATTATGCAGAAAATTTTCACGAATAAAAAACAGTTTTTTGCTAATAATTTCGTTAAGATGAAAGGTATCACCATTTTGTAACCAGTTGCCGATTCCTCTTAGTCCAGTATAGGTGTACTTTTTAACATACTAAAAGTTTACCAAAAACGGACCATCGGAAATGTGTTTTTTTCAAGATGGCGTCCAAGATGGCCGACGAAACCTTCAAATGGCTGTAACTCGGGAACTATCAACTCAAATTTGATGATCTTTGCATCTAAACCTAGGTTTTTCGGGTCAAGGAATACATTCAGAGCATAAAAAATAACATTGGACCATTATTTAATATTTACAACCCTAATATTGTGCACAACACGGCTGCCGACACATCAATTAAGTAGACTGTTCACTCAGATTTGGGCTTCTTTGTGTCCAACTGTCCATTGCCAATTAAAAGGAACACATATTTTAAATGTCATTGAGTTGTTGACAAATGGTTTAATGCATAATTTTTCAATTAAGTTTCTAACAATTAACTGTATATAAATCACCACCTGCACCTCTGTCCAGGGAGTCTGTTTACATTGTTCAATTGTCAGGCACCATCATCTAGTCAGCCACCAGCGACCAGCATCTAGTCAGCCACCTCAGAGCCAAGTCACCGAGAGAAGACCTGTCATAGTTTTCAGTTTGGTATTGACCACATGCTGCAGTGGGCTACTAGGAAGTTCATTATGTCTACAGCTTCATTGGGAGGATTTGCATCCTGATTAAGAGTTATAACAAAAAAATTTCATAAGTTCATCAGGAGCCGACTTCTTCTCCTTCATGACAGCCCAAGTAAGCATGGATGAAGGGAAACTCACTACAGTTTGTCACGTCAACCATTGAGACATGGTTTGCGCAGTCCATAAAAATCAACACAATGACATAGGAAGTTCTGGGAATAGTAATTTGACTAGAACTATGTCTGAAGTGGCACTGAAGTGCACTTTTGTGACGTCACAGCCCATTGTGTGTCAGATTGGCAGCATTACAAATGACAACATTTCGCGAAATTGGACTGCAATATCCACAAATTGGCAAATATCGGACAAAAACGGCAGAAAAACGTCATGAAAATGGGATATTCATATTACAACACAGCTAAGCTACACATAGGCATGTGTATTTATGCTGTATGAATTCTGGTTGCTGAGATATCTGGCCAAACGTCTGTCCTCTGCTTGATGTGACAAACTACATGTACATCATCTCCTGATATTCATTTCAACAAGTAAATGTAACTTGTAAGCTCTGTGTTCTCTTGAATGTTAATTGGTGTCAGTACAGAAATATATGGCTTAATTATAAATTTTGCCGTACTCAATAGGAACAGTATCAGCGAATCGATATTTTCGCCAAAGTTTTGGTGCAAAGACAGACATGCTCAAAGGTGCCTTAACAATGTTAACATCTGCATTGCCAGTTGAATTAATGACGTGATATATTATGCTTTGTTGGTGTAGTGCTGATAAGAGCAATCATGTGTGCCTTGTTCTTGTCAAGAGACAAGAGGTCTTCCCTGTTGTCTGAAAACTCTGTTTCAGTTGTTAAGTTTATACTAGGGTGTCAGTTCATAACTCAGAATATCATCTGGGGAAAGATTTCCTGATCTTGACACCACAAGGAATTTTAGAAAGAGGAGTGCAGGATCAATGGCACAGTCAGGAGCAGTCTACAAGGCAGAGATATTCTCAAAAAGTTTTTGCCTGGTCTTTCCGTGTGAATTTGTTAGTAAATACTGACTTTCTGACAATATCTTCAATGGCCTCTTTCCCAACCCATTTAAAGTTACGCGCAGTCACATCTGGCTAGGCTAATAGTCCTTTGACAATATTTCTCAAGGTGGTACCCAAAGTTAGTCTTTTGATGCATGCTTCAAATGTAATTGACGGTGCCCCTGGTCATCCCAGACAGCAACATTTGAAGCAGAACATTTTGAAGAAGGACCCTCAGTGGCAAGATACTGTGTGCCTACACGAATGGGACATACTTGATAACTTGCCACCCGACTGTCGCTTGGGAATCCTCATCAACAAGGCCATGTTGGAGGTAAGAATTTGTTGTATGTATTCATGAAATTTCTGTTGTATTATAGTGAACAAATAATTAATTTTTGGAGATTTTTGTACAATTTTCAATGGTATAACAGTGATAAATTGTCAAGCTCCTTGTTAGCATTTGCTAAAAATATCAATTTTTTTAGGATATGATCTCACTGAAATTTTTTTTGACTGATTTAAGGTTGGTCAAACCCCAAAATTAAACAATCAGCTAATTCAATGGGGGGCGACTGTTTAATAATCAGGGGTGCCTCGAGATTTCCTCAACGGGAATTATTTATGTCATGGCAAGTGACAGGAATTATTTGTTTTGGGTGCATGACGTCCACAAATATTCCTTTCTAAACCAGACAACACCAAATATATGTTATTTGCCCAAAGGTGGGAAGTTTCACATACCCCAGGAATGGTTAACCAAAAATAATTATTATTATAAAAACAATTGCATATCAGGGTCATTTTGATTTGGTTCACACCAAAATTGTTGTCCTTTCTGCTTGACTTACCTTTGGCATGTTTCTGTTACAGGCTGAGGACAAGACGAAACTGATGAATTTACTGAAAGGCCAAATCACTTCCTATGTGATAAAGAATACAGTCTTCTGGATCCTAGCTGGAAGAACAGTAGGGAATTATGTTTAATTGTTAATATTCTATAGTTTCTTAGCCTCTTAGACCGACATGAGGGGAAACGTACTTGGCGTTATGAAATGCTATGTACATGCATCAAAGGGCCGACCGGATGATGCTCTAAATACACTCTTGCTCATAAATATGGAATATAGGCACATGACAAAAAGTGAGTCGACATTTGGTAATGCCATTTCGTGATTGGAGCTGCAAACAGACTTTCAAAATTTTTTTAGATAGATTTTATGAATTTTGATGAAATCTCAAAAATCTGGACAATGATTTTTAAGGCGTCCCCCATTTATATTTGATTTGAGAATATATTTCTTTGTAAAAGGAGTTAAGCTTTGAAATTCTAGGAGATGGCAGGCAGAGGATGCATTTGCATATGTTGGATGAAATACTCCTTTTGTCCAATGATATTAGGTTTGGATGAAATCAGGAAATATGATGATCCAGGAATTTTGTCACAACACAACATTGCCAGTGTACAAGGCCAAAACATGGCAGCCAAAATAATATGAAGCACTGAATGGATTCATAAAAAATATTGCAAAAGGTCATATTTGAATGTGCATCACACGTAGGCAAGACTAGAAGAGATTTTGTACATGTTTGATGTGTGATCCGCTATCATGCTAAACAGATGTTGCTGTGTTGTGACAAACAGTCTATAGCGAGCGAAGCAAACAACTTTGACTGGAAGTCATGGTACCATTTGGAAGGGCTCTTTGTTTGTGTACTTTCCAGTACATACAAAGCGGTTCTGATAATTATACAGTCCACAAATTTTTTAATTTCAAAAAATTGTCAAAATTCCTGGATCATCATATTTCCCGATTTTACCCAAACCGAATATCATTGGGACAAAAGGAATTTTTCATCCAACATATGCATCCTCTGCCTGCCATCTCCTAAAATTTCGGAGCTTAGCTCCTTTTACAAAGAAAAATATTCTCAAATCAAGGAAAAATGGGGTACGCCTTAAAAATCATTGTCCAGATTACCCTTAGAGGGTATTTTCTCCAATACAAATATTGTTACTAAGTAATTTAGACCTCAATTATTCATTTGGTAACAATTATTTTCATGCATCAACAATATTTCTTGTGATTTCAACTTTTCAAAAATTTGGAATATTTGTAATTTTTTCATTGTTTCCATTAGGAAACCAAATTTCAAGATTTCATCCAAATTCGTAAGTTTTCACTTTGTAATGCTAATCGGACCCAAATCTATCTGACGAAATTGTTGAAAGTCTGTTTGCAGCTCCCACCATGAAATGGTGTTATCAAATATTGACTCAATATTTGACATCTGTCTATATTCCATTTTCATGAGCAAGAGTGAATATTTACAATACAAGTTAACATTCCTCAATAGGCCCACACATAATTTTATTGCAGTCTCCACAAGACCGCTTTTAATTTGGTTAATCAATCACTGAATATGAAAAGATTATGTAACCAATGTCAACATTCTTGGCAAAGACCAATTTCTGGAGTCCCTCTGACACTGCATCTCCATGGCAAAAACTACTAAAGGTAGGGGGCACCGGGGCACATTGGGACACGGGGCACTATGGGACGGTGGGGTTTTCTTGGTTCCTGGCAGGGTATGTGATATGGTAGTGCCATCATATCTTGTAATTTCACATCCTGATGTTTCTATCAATTTAATGACAAATTACAGCCACATGCAGAAGTGTGGCGAGGAAAAGTTTGTTTTCCTACTACTAAAGTAAACAGAAGGGTTCAATTCAAACCATCCTGTGGACAAACCATGAACAATGAGGCTTTCTCAGTGCTTGTATGAATTTGACATATCGTAACAAACAGATATGAATTGCTATCCTGATAAACACACTCATTGGTGCCTGAGAAATTAGCATTTTGGTGAGCATTTTGGTGTAAAGTCATATCGGGGCTCATTGGGACAGTGAATTCGAGGCACATTGGGACTCACTTAATATGGCAGAATTTAAGTGTCCAAGTCAACTTAATGACAGCACACAATAGGTATTCAGGCCACAGTGAATAGAGGCATAGTGGATTACCATGCTCTGTGAACAAATTTATTGCCAAGCACTGTGTATTATTTACATAGATGTCTTCACCCAGGACAGTTTACGTTAAATGTTTAAAACTGTTTAAAGTTATTAACTATTGGCACTACAAGGTGTTAATGCACTGTATATTCTCTTACGAACTACTTGTAGGGTCATTCCATGTCAAATCAACCAATGGTCCCCACCTGACCCCCTTCGATTTTAATGAAATTTCACACGAATGGTGTCCACTATCTGGAAGGAACATATGCAAAATTTCAGCTACCTATCCCTAAAATTCTGGCTTCCAGGCGACTTTGAAGTTGAAAAAGCAAATTTCGAAAGCCATTTTCGTGGCTTCTTTAAAATAGGATTCAGATGTAACGCTTAAAGAAATAAGGCTGAAATTCACCTGATATACCAATAATGACACCATTTACCCATATCGATAGTTTTAAAGGTCCTAAATAATATAGTTTTTACACAGTAAATTAATAAATATTAGTCCAAATTGCATCAAATTGCCTATTTCAATTGATTGCTACAGATTTGTCAGCTAATCCAGAGCAACAAAATCTTATGGTAATGGTCTTTGTCATATTTCCAACCATTTTGTAGAATACAATGAACTTGCTAAGTAAAAAAGGGCTAATAATAACGGGTAAAGTTGAAAATTATTGAAAACGACCCTTTTTCACAGTAAAAAATCACAATGTGGGATAGGTCACCCAAATTTTTAACTTATTCCTCCTAACAGTTCTTGAGGTCATCTTTAAATTCATACCAAACTTGTTTTGTGTATATTGATCCTTTAATAAAATTAATTGAAGAAAAGTAGAGACAGTGAGGCATTGGAACTTGTCTAAAGATGTGGTCTCTCAAACGTAAAGGAGCACACATTGCTTACCAGCTGTTTTGAAATATATAAAGATGATATAAAGAAGACCTGGGTGACAATAAAGGGATTGTTAAACAAAAATTCTGAAAAAGAGGAATTCCTGAGATATTTTTTAATAAATGATATTCCAGATTTAGATCAAAATAAGATAGCAGAAGAATATAATAAATACTTTGTAAATATAGGCCCTTCCTTGGCAGAAAACATTGAACAGCCTCTAGGCAAATCATATAAAGATTATATGAAAAATACTTCTAGCAATGACACCAATCTTCAATTTCATCATATTAAAAAAGAAGATATTCAGAAAATTATTAAAGGACTTAAACCAAAAACAAGTTGGGGTATAGATGGATTATCAAACAAGCTGATTAAATTAATAGGATATGAAATAGCTGATGCTCTGACTCTGATAGTCAACCAAATGATAAATAATGGCTGCTTAACTGATAAATTGAAAATTGCTAAAATTACCCCTATCTACAAAAAGAATGAAAACTACCTTTTTGAAAATTATAGGCCAATATCAATATTGCCAAGTATATCTAAAATTGTTTCAGCAATGCAGCTTCTGCATGGAATCATGACACTGAGGTAGGCGACATCAGGAATCTGAATCCTGGACAGTTTGTCATTGCCGTTTATGACAAGAACTGGTATTTGGGCAATGTGGTAGAAGTTTCTGAGGAACATGCTGATGTTTTTCTTGACTTTTTGAGACCCAAGGGTCCAGCACCATCTTTCTCTTTGCCCAGGCGAAAGGACCAATGCTGGGTACCACATCCTTTTGAATGTGACAAACTTTGCAAGCACTGTTGGAAGGAACTATGTGCTCGATCAAAATATGTTCACAATCATTACAAACATGTTCAAACAGTTCCTTAATAGTCATACATAAACATATTATTGGTACATTTATCTACAGTCGCCTTTTTTACATGGAATATTACAAATTTTTCCAATATTAATGCAGAGTCCAGAACTGGACTTAGAGGGCTGCACTTAAAGTATCTACCTTCTATCTATCTATTTGATTTTTTAAAGCATTTGGCAACTAGTTTTTTTACAAATCACACTTCAGAGAAGTTCTTCTGTGACAATTTATGGCAAACTCTTGTGATATTGTGACTAGCAAAATAGACCTTTTTTCCCTATTTTTCTAACATTGAAGGATCAATATACACAAAACGAATTTGGTATGGAATTAAAGGCAATCTTATGATCTTTCAAGTGGTTGCATTAAAAAATTTGGGTCACCTATCCCACATGGCCAAATAAGGCCTTGAAAATGTGTCAATTTAATTTTTTTCGAAATTAACCTGGCTACTGCTTGACGGAAAAAGCAGATATAAATCTAATATTTGGCACGGAGGCCCATAATACCACAAAATTGCTTTCCCTAAAGTTATATAATTTTCCGAAGTTTTAAAGTTGTAACAAAAGGGCATGAAAAATGGGCTTTTGTGCAATTTTTTATCTATCTTTGACACTTTATGTGGGGCACATCGACACATGTAGAAATATTACAGTTGTCAATTACTATAACTCTACTCTATATTAAGTGATAACCAGAGTTTAAGACTCATACTTCATGCCAGTTCGGAGATATGATAACTTTAAAACGGCTGGCAATGCAGTTTCTTAACCCATGTCTTCAACTTCAGCGCCTCATAGAATTCACAATTTTTATCGTATTCACCTAAAATTTTACTGATGTTCCTTTCAAATAACACCACTCATGTGTGTGAAATTTGAAAAAAATCGGAGGGGGTCAGGTGGGGCACTTTCTGAAATTTGGTTGATTTGACATGGAATGACCCCCGGGCTACCTTAATCCTATCAATAGATAAACGCACCAAAAATGTCAGTTTGGATATAACCCTAGGGGGGCCTCTCACCTAACCCGGGCTTCTTGCCCCGACCTACTCTAGGCTCACTCGAAGACTGCCTGCTCAGCCAGGATTAATGCCACTGAGCTATAAATTCACACATGTAAGGTCGATATGCGACGCTATAATTCAGCCAACTGTCATAAAAATCAGCAATGAAATCTTTGAGATATTCAAGATTATCCAAAGGGAGACTTATTTTTGTTGAACTGTTTAGAATATATCTTTGATCATGTTGATGAAAAATACTGGGCTTTCAGTGCTTTGGTAGGAGATGTTATAAACTCTCATGCTCCTCTGAAAAGAAATTTCTCATGAAAGATAACTGGCCTCATATGCACAGTAATTTGAAGAAAATTATGTATCAGAAACGCGTGGCTCAGAATGGATACTGGAAGGACAAGGGAAATAGAACAAAGTGGGAGAGATATTGAAGTTTAAGAAATTATTTGTTTCGACTAATAGAATATCCAGACATACACGTATTTGCAAGAATTTCTGGCAAACAGTTGAACCCTATATGACCAAAAATCGCAATACTAGCAATGATATCATGTTAAAGGAAGGAGACGATAATTATTATTACTGAAAAATTCTGAAATTGCCAACATTTTCAATGACTATTTCGTTTCCTCCACTGGATGAATTGAATTTAAAGAGGAAATTTACGATGTCAATGAAATCTACTCAAAATGCAAAGAACATGGAAGTATTAAAGCAATACTCCAAAATAAGCAAGATAACAACTTTAGGCTGCTACATGTAAATGAAAGGGAAATTTGTATAGGTCATTTTCAAATAAATGATACAAAAATCGACGGGATATGATGGTTTTCCGCCTAAACTACTTAGGGGGCAAGAGAAGAATTCAGACTCAGTCCCTTTCTCACACGTTCTATAAATACTACAATCAGTGGCGTATTTAGGGGGGGGGCCATGGTGCCATGCCCCCCCCCCTCAGGCCCAAAATTAACATGGAAGAGATGGGAAACGCCACGGAGCGCCCCGTATTCACCCCATGTGATGCCCCCCCCTCAGGCCATTTCTAGATACGCCCCTGACTACAATGGACCAGTCCGACCAGTCATACTTTCCTTATGATTTGACACTTTCTGAGATCTTACCTATATTCAAAAAAGAAATAAGGCGGGACAAGACCAAGTACAAGTCTTTCCCAGATGTTTGGCTAATATGAGCGCTAAAATTGTGTAGGCCTATAATGATCGTCATCCAGACAACAATAGTCTTCTCTAAAAAGGAGGTCACAATTACATTTCAGTGCATCTAATACATACAACAACGATTGAAGTTTGTAAATGTACAAAAGATATTGCTCCAGAATATTTCAGTCTTTTGTTTGGTCATTGTCACTTGGATAACACAAGAAATAATAAGTTAATTCAGAAGATATTTAATACTATGAGGTTATATCATGGGTGGGGGCAGTATATCCCTAGTATAGTCACCTGAGATCCAGTATATCCCGAGACCCGAAGGGTCGAGGGATATACTGGGTCGAGGGTGACTATACAGGGATATACTGCCCCCACCCATGATGTAACCTTTTTATCCCATGTCTTTTTTTAATACTTTTATTTTATATCAATGTAAAACAGTTTGAAACACTTAATGTGAATGCAGTTGTGCTACAAAAAAATCAATAATCTTAATTGGTTGTACTTAATTGCCTTAAATCATAACAATCAAAAAAGATGCTGGCTTGTTATGTTAATAAGCATGGTATACAGAGGGTCATGTACAACGTCTTTTTGTTGATTGTGGTATGCAAATGAGGCAATGCTGTTTTCTGATTTGTCAGTTTCAGTATATCCCTGCCATCTAATGAATAAATTAGTATAACCCTCTTAGCTAATTTATTGAAGAGCTCTGATTGGGTGTACTGATATTTGTCCCTCTCGATACCCACATATTTCCCTCTCTTATTTGGTATTTACCAGGGAAAACCTCAGTATCAGGGAGAAAAGTTTGCTATATAGACATGGGATAATGTAAGCTATGGGTAACTCTCATAAGTATCTGGTGCAAAATATGGAACAACCTGCCCTGCAATTTAAGAGATGATATCTCCCTAGTTGAATTTAAAAATAATGTAAAATAGTGGAAAATTTTTTCATGTTTGTCTGGGGGTAGATTATCTCTACACTTGTCAAAGTATGTTATGTCTATATGATACTGTACATATTTTTAGTTGTTTTTTTGGTATTTTTAGTCATGGAATAGCCATATTGGTTAATGTTGTATCTGTTTTGCCTGAATCGAGACGTAAAAGAAATCTTATTGTTATATATATATGTGTGAACAGATATGTATGATGCGCAGATATGTATTTTTTTTGTACATGCATGGATGATGTGTGTGACATGTATATCAAGTCCTGGAGACATTTGATGATAATCAAACCGCAAAATGGCAATGGTGGAATTATGTAGGATTAAGGTTTTAATGTTGTAGATGTAGGATAAAACATAGGGGATTTTGCACCTAAAATTTATGTAATACCTACATTATCTTCTTACTGTACAGTCCTGGACAAAAGTTCTGTCGCTAGCACATGTCACAGATACAATTGCCAATAATTTGACTTGTACTGAACAGATTTTAATGAGGCATGGCTCAAATGAAAGCCAAGTCCTTCTACGACATGCTTATATTGTGAAAATAAAGTTTTGTTTCAATCTGAATATCGTAGAAATTTATATTGACAGTGTATCCAAAATGTGCCTGGACAAAAGTCCTGTCGCATGCTAGAAGTTATGCTAAAAAATTGTCTAAATTAATATCTGAAACTGTTAAAATGATGAAAAATTATCCGAGCATTTATTCATGATACAGGAGAATTAAAAAAAGTCACTTTGGTCAACTCAATGATCTTGTAGAACAATATCCATGGGGTTTCATGAGGACTCGTGTGAATTATCGACTCAGTAATAATAATAATCATCAAAAGTGATAGATAATACAGACCAATGCTTTCTTTGATTCATAAATATTCTATGGAATTGTCTTCCCTGCCTTCCAACTTATTTTAGAGTACATGGGATCACGGAAATTGAGATTATTGCATTCCCGGCGGCAGAGCAGGTATAATGGAACATGCCACGTTGACAAGAAAAATTAAAGTGAGGGCTGCACTTATACAAACTATGCTGTTTGGCTTCAAAGTCTCACCATGGCAATAACCGAGCACTAAAATTTGTTCTTGTCCAAGGCTATTGTCTATTATATGGTCCCCTTGTCATCTCGATCAATTTCTTACTCCGAGACCGTATTTTTGTTTTTCATTGTCATGGTCAATTTCTGTCAAGTCTCGATAAATTGCATTCATGTAAGCTTTAACAGAACATGTGCATTATTGGTGTAACTTTTGTGCAGTCATAATGTCATTTTTGATCAAAAATTGAAAAATTAATTACTGTGCAGCTCGGCCTGTGTCACCAAGAGGTACAACCCATGTGCAAAAAGTACAAAACCTGATTCATCCCTAACTAAAGGCATATAAATGTTCGTTATCACAAGCATCATCAAATAAACGGCCAAAATAATGATCATTGGAATACGTGAGTGCAAATTTGGTCCTTACATTAATTTTTTGACAAATTATGAAGCTCCCTTTGCATCTGCTCCGTCACCTTAAATGATGTGCCCTCATCAAATGCCCTCCAAAATGGGACAGGAGGTAGGGAAGATCATTCTGAAGGATATTAAGGAACTTTTGATGATATTTTTCGGCATTATCTGATATCCTTGATGATTTTTACTCTTGAAATGTTGATATTTCACCCAAAACCCCTGGGTATTGTCTTCATCTATCAGGGATTCCTGCAAAGTGATATTTTTTCATCCAGTTGCATCATGACTAAGATCTCCAACATCTTTGCATCATTTTTGCAATTTCTCTAATCATTGAAAGAAATTTTCAGCATTAAGTTTATTCATGCGACAAGACTTTTGTCCAAGCACATTTGTGACGGACTCTTTTGTTAATTTCTAGAATACTCAGACTGACATGAAACTTTATTTTTGCAATATAAGCAAGTTGTAGAAGGCATTGTCTTTCATTTAAGCTATTTCTTGTCAAAATCAGTGAACCACAAGCCAAGTTATTAACAGATCTGTCAATAACATTTGGATGCGACAGAACTTATGTCCAGGATTGTATATGAAGGCACTATTCTGGATGCTTAGTCCCTCTTACGAGGCGTCTCGGTGACCCACGACCGCAAAATTCGCACAGTGTACTTATATTGATGTTATTTTTCAAATTGAGGCAATCGGGCAACTTTCTTTTTCCAATTTTAAATTTTTTTTCAAAATTTTCTCTTCCAAGATTTAAAAAATAATAATTTTTCCCCCAACATTATTTCAATTTCACTATTAAATTGTTTTTTTTTCCAATAGAGGAAAATAGGCAACTCTGTATTTCCAGTGTAAACTTTTTTGTCCCCAAAATTTTCTTCATTTTTTTTTTTTCAAACATTTCATTCCAATTTTTTTTTTTTTTATTGAAACATTTTTTGTTCCAAGATTAAAAAAATAATTTTTTTCAAACATTTTTTCAATTTTGGCAATTTTTTTATATTTTATTTTTTCAAAAGAAGAAATTGGGTAACTCCTTTTTTCTAATTTCAAGATTTTTTTTCCAAAGATTTGAAAAAAAAAACATAAACTATAGTATAATTAGATTGAAATATGGATAGTGAAATAATTGATAGTGGTTTAGAGATTCACAAAGTACTATTCCTGTAGTTTCATTATTGAAAAAAGGAAATACTTTTGTGGGAAAAATGTAATGTCTGTTTTGAGAGATCTATGCAATCCCGGTGACAATTTTAAAGTGGCATAGAAATTGTAAATAAGAGAGCATTAAGTATAAGTATAAGTATAAGTAATCCTGGGCGCAGGACGTAGTCCTCTTTGTCCAGATCCAATTAATAGTTTTAGTTGCAAGTACGCTGTCAGGCGGTAAAAACTTTTTAAAATTCTCTTCTGTAAAAGCACAGGGAGGGGCCGCTACTGCTGCCTCCTCTCCAGTTATAAAAAAGAACGCTATGTACAGTTTGTTTGCAAATAGAGCCAGCTATTCGTAGATTTGTTTGTGTCAAATGGGCCGCTACTGCTTCCTCATTTGACTAATCACAAGCAAAATGGAAGGGGCCGCTACTGCTGCCTCCTTCTCCCTCACTATGTGATATAGCGACTGACCTATCGCCCAGGAATAGCACCTCCAAATAAATACAAATAAATAAATATTAGTGAGGGTTATAAGCTGATAACAGAAGGATAGGATAGAAAAATAAGGATAGGTGGCATGTTTGGATGAGTTGGATGGCCAGCGAAGGCATGATTAGCTCGCCCAGTGGCCATCCTGTGAGGAAAGATTTAACTGTAATATGAACCGGAAGAGACTATTGTGCCAGAACAGGTGGGTAATTGGCCGGAGGGAGGGGCAAGGTGCGCCCTTTTGATCTAAAAACAAAATCGCTACTTGGCCATATTTTAATGATTTTAGGTATCCTTCCGGCACCCCTCATTATTGTTGTTTTATTGTAGTATTATGGGTGCTTCTTACGTTATGTGTTTTTATTTTTATTTGTATGCTGAATTGTGAAATTTTGTTTAAATCTAATTTAGGAGTTGGGCAGATTCAGTCCGAAGGGACTTCATTGTCATTTAATGTATAAAAATAGAAAATCAAAAAGATGACATGAGCAGACATTTATTGTAAAGAGAGTGAAGAATGTTTTTGATGTGGAAAGAAGAAGACTTGGTCTCAAATTCATCCATAACTTCAAATTAAGACAACCAAATGTGCAATTAATGAGGGAAAAATGTTCCGCCAACGATACCAATTTGGCTATGACTTATACCACATCTGTCCACTGGATGACTGTTTGGTCTCCCAGTCACCATGTCAAAAAATGAATGTAACAATGCTGTAAAATGGATATCAGCCAAAATTGGTCTCACCTTCTCCTTAACTAGCTATATGGTTCTTGCATTGTAATTTTAATTCAATTCTATTTTATTGAAATTGTTTCTTTTTAAGATAACACATGTATCCGTATTGATTTTGGAGCTCATCACAGATTGGTGATCCAATCGAAAAAATTAATTTTCTTCTTTTCAATTTGCAAACTGGCTTTGCCAAGTCATTGACAGTTTTCTGTGGGTCTCCTGACCTTCTCATTTGATTTGTACCTCAAAGTAATTTAGTTAGTTAGTTTATTGACAATTATGATGCTACACGTTGTAGAGAACCAAGTGTGTTTAAGCCAAACAACATTTAAAAAAACTTACCTATAGTCAACTTGTGCATATATATTGGAATTGTAGATTGCTGAATGTAAAAGTAGATTCACAAACTCTGTTATTAATTTAGCTGCCATTTGCAGATGGCCTGACTGCTACAAGCCAAAAAGGATAATGAATTATTGTTTTTTAATGTGTATACATGTAATTGCATGTGTCTATAGCAGTGTTAAATGATGGCAGATGACAAGCCACATCAAGGACATGGACTGATGACTTTTCCTTGGCATACAATACCTGAGTGCCCAGGACTGGAATGAACAATATACCTGAATCCATTGAACACAGACCGCTGGGCCTGGCTAGTTGATATGCTCATTCAATGACATCTGCCATTACTTTGTGTATTTAATGTGTGTACATGTAATGTTGTGTGATTGGTGAATTGATGATGTGCTGGCAAGGAAATGCCTTGCTGGCAAATGTGATTATAGGCCTATAAAAGGTCTGATTTAGTTTGAATAAAACAGTTTTGTACTTAGAGCTGAAGTAAAGAGCATCTTTACTCTTGGTTTTCATTTCGCGTAACAGTTCTAGTATTTAACTTTATGTTAAGCCATAGGATCAGAGTATCTGTCATCCAGAATACATAGTTGGGATTGACTTTAGCTGGATTGACAGGCCTATGGACTTTTCAACGTGATATTCACTGAATCAACTGATTAACCATAACAGACACAAACAAAACATTTTTTAAGCCAGTGACATCATGAGACCATGTTAGAGTTAATTTTGAAAGTGTTTGGAAAGCCAATCTGCACGGAGCTACCAAGATGTAAGGAGGTACTAATTTTTAGGTCAAAACCAATCATACAGAATTGATCCTAAAAAGCATGGTTGTGTTGAAAATCACTCAAGTATGACCATTTCATATTTTGGCTATTTTTGCAATGTTTGTTCACTCACCTCGAGCCTCCAAAATTTTCAAGTGAGGACTTTTAACTCTTTAAGAAAGCGCTTAGGTTCAAGATTACAAGTGTGGTTTTAACTGAACATTGAATTAAAATGGGGTTGCCACAATTCAATGTGAGTTTTCATGTTTTCCTATATTCCATAATTATGAGCAAGAGTGTAAAAACAATCATACTGCGGCAGCATATGTGATTTTTAGGGTTGACCATTTATTTTCCAGACGGGACTTGGAGTTTTCCTCGGTGGGGAATTACTTATTTCATCGTAACTGTTGCAGTGCGCGAAGTCTGCGAATATTCTGCCTAAATGAAGCAATGCCTGTTAAGAGATACACCCACCAGCAATTTTTTTTGTTTATTAAAAAAAATCTAAAAAGCCCAGCTGACGTGAAATTGGCCCTCAGTTATCACGTGGAAAACTGACATGTATTTCTTCTCCAATTTCTGTGACAGTTCACCAGTTTGTAGGCCTTCATATCGGCAGCGCGTGTCTGTATTTTAGCTTTATTGCTTGATTTTTGTTTGAGCCAGAAGACCCCGAGTGCACGTACCCCTATTTTCAAAAATATGAAGGTTTGGCTTTTCCAAAAAAAATTTGACCAAAAAGATTTTTCAAACCCCACTCAAAACATTTGTTATTACATCCAACGAACCTAAACTTTAAAACTATTACAAAAGAAGTCCCTAGTTGTCTTCTAAATACATCTGAGAAACCAATTTTCTCCAGACACAAGATGAAATATATCCAGCTGGCAGCTCCCTCGCATGGTGAAAATTTTCATATCCATTGGAAAAGCCTAGGATTTTTGAAAACAGGGATAGAGTAGGTCGGGGCATGCCGCCCCCCTTAACTTGGAGATGTGATTTGACCCACTTTTTATGGGCGATTATTTCAATTAAATGCTTATGCTGTCAGGAAGGGATCACTTGACTCTACTAATAACTAGTGAAACAAATATCTACCAATTTTAATAAAGGAGTTACGGCCATTTTTGTAAAAAATTTAAAATGGCCTTCTTACCCCACCCATCAGGCAAGAAGCCCCCTATTATAATCCTATGGCAATTTTTTTTGCGAGCACATTCAGTCTAAAATTTATTTCTTAGGGTGCTTCTATCATTTTTAAGGCATTCTATTCACTTTTTCTGAATTTTGGAATTTTTCTGTTCATACTTTTTTTTTTTAATATTTTTTGCCCTGTTTTAATTTCGGGCCAAATTTTTTCTATTTTAATTAGCTATTCTATCAAGATTTAAGGTAAAGTACACATTATTAAATGGTTTCTGAAGCAGCTTCGACCCCCCAGTGAAGGGGGCCTCATGCCCCATATCATGTGGGGCCTCTCGCCCAAAACCCACATATTTAATTTGACCTCTATATTTTGAACTAAAATGCAAATAACATGATCCAAATTATATTTATGTGATGGTCATAAAACGAAGCAATGCAGATATCCATTATGCTTTTAAATATTTCCAAAATTATTTCTGACAACCACTTTCAAAGAATTTGTCAAAGTTACAAAAACCATGCACATTTTTTTGTTTCTTTAATTTCTACTATGGTTTGGTGCTGTTTGCCCTGAAAATTTGTGAGGTCACCTAAAACGCCCCTACCTTAATCCTATCAATAGATAAACGCACCAAAAATGTCAGTTTGGATATAACCCTAGGGGGGCCTCTCACCTAACCCGGGCTTCTTGCCCCGACCTACTCTAGGCTCACTCGAAGACTGCCTGCTCAGCCAGGATTAATGCCACTGAGCTATAAATTCACACATGTAAGGTCGATATGCGACGCTATAATTCAGCCAACTGTCATAAAAATCAGCAATGAAATCTTTGAGATATTCAAGATTATCCAAAGGGAGACTAATTTTTGTTGAACTGTTTAGAATATATCTTTGATCATGTTGATGAAAAATACTGGGCTTTCAGTGCTTTGGTAGGAGATGTTATAAACTCTCATGCTCCTCTGAAAAGAAATTTCTCATGAAAGATAACTGGCCTCATATGCACAGTAATTTGAAGAAAATTATGTATCAGAAACGCGTGGCTCAGAATGGATACTGGAAGGACAAGGGAAATAGAACAAAGTGGGAGAGATATTGAAGTTTAAGAAATTATTTGTTTCGACTAATAGAATATCCAGACATATTTGCAAGAATTTCTGGCAAACAGTTGAACCCTATATGACCAAAATTCGCAATACTAGCAATGATATCATGTTAAAGGAAGGAGACGATAATTATTATTACTGAAAAATTCTGAAATTGCCAACATTTTCAATGACTATTTCGTTTCCTCCACTAGATGAATTGAATTTAAAGAGGAAATTTACAATGTCAATGAAATCTACTCAAAATGCAAAGAACATGGAAATATTAAAGCAATACTCCAAAATAAGCAAGATAACAACTTTAGGCTGCTTCATGTAAATGAAAGGGAAATTTGTATAGGTCATTTTCAAATAAATGATACAAAAATCGACGGGATATGATGGTTTTCCGCCTAAACTACTTAGGGGGCAAGAGAAGAATTCAGACTCAGTCCCTTTCTCACACGTTCGATAAATACTACAATCAGTGGCGTATTTAGGGGGGCCATGGTGCCATGCCCCCCCCCCTCAGGCCCAAAATTAACATGGAAGAGATGGGAAACGCCACGGAGCGCCCCGTATTCACCCCATGTAATGGCCCCCCCCCTCAGGCCATTTCTAGATACGCCCCTGACTACAATGGACCAGTCCGACCAGTCATACTTTCCTTATGATTTGACACTTTCTGAGATCTTACCTATATTCAAAAAAGAAATAAGGCGGGACAAGACAAGTACAAGTCTTTCCCAGATGTTTGGCTAATATGAGCGCTAAAATTGTGTAGGCCTATAATGATCGTCATCCAGACAACAATAGTCTTCTCTAAAAAGGAGGTCACAATTACATTTCAGTGCATCTAATACATACAACAACGATTGAAGTTTGTAAATGTACAAAAGATATTGCTCCAGAATATTTCAGTCTTTTGTTTGGTCATTGTCACTTGGATAACACAAGAAATAATAAGTAAATTCAGAAGATATTTAATACTATGAGGTTATATCATGGGTGGGGGCAGTATATCCCTAGTATAGTCACCTGAGATCCAGTATATCCCGAGACCCGAAGGGTCGAGGGATATACTGGGTCGAGGGTGACTATACAGAGATATACTGCCCCCACCCATGATGTAACCTTTTTATCCCATTTCTTTTTTTTAATACTTTTATTTTATATCAATGTAAAACAGTTTGAAACACTTAATGTGAATGCAGTTGTGCTACAAAAAAATCAATAATCTTAATTGGTTGTACTTAATTGCCTTAAATCATAACAATCAAAAAAGATGCTGGCTTGTTATGTTAATAAGCATGGTATACTGAGGGTCATGTACAACGTCTTTTTGTTGATTGTGGTATGCAAATGAGGCAATGCTGTTTTCTGATTTGTCAGTTTCAGTATATCCCTGCCATCTAATGAATAAATTAGTATAGCCCTCTTAGCTAATTTATTGAAGAGCTCTGATTGGGTGTACTGATATTTGTCCCTCTCGATACCCACATATTTCCCTCTCTTATTTGGTATTTACCGGGGAAAACCTCAGTATCAGGGAGAAAAGTTTGCTATATAGACATGGGATAATGTAAGCTATGGGTAACTCTCATAAGTATCTGGTGCAAAAATATGGAACAACCTGCCCTGCAATTTAAGAGGTGATGTCTCCCTAGATGAATTTAAAAATAATGTAAAATTGTGGGAAAATGTCTCATGTTTGTCTGGGGGTAGATTATCTCTACACTTGTCAAAGTATGTTATGTCTATATGATACTGTACATATTTTTAGTCGTTTTTTTGGTATTTTTAGTCATGGAATAGCCATATTGGTTAATGTTGTATCCGTTTTGCCTGAATCGAGACTTAAAAGAAATCTTATTGTTATATATATATGTGTGAACAGATATGTATGATGCGCAGATATGTATTTTTTTTGTACATGCATGGATGATGTGTGTGACATGTATATCAAGTCCTGGAGACACTTGATGATAATCAAACCGCAAAATGGCAATGGTGGAATTATGTAGGATTTAGGTTTTAATGTTGTAAATGTAGGATAAAACATAGGGGATTTTGCACCTAAAATTTATGTAATACCTACATTATCTTCTTACTGTATATGAAGGCACTATTCTGGATGCTTCGTTCCCGCTTACGAGGCGTCTCGGTGACCCACGACTGCAAAATTCGCACAGTGTACTTATATTGATGTTGTTTTTCAAATTGAGGAAATCGGGCAACTTTCTTTTTCCAATTTTAAATTTTTTTTCAAAATTTTTTTTCCGAGATTTAAAATATGATAATTTTTCCCCCAACATTTTTTCAATTTCACTATTAAATTGTTTTTTTTTTCATTAGAGGAAAATAGGCAACTCTGTATTTCCAATGTAAACTTTTTTGTCCCCAAAATTTTTTTTTTCAAACCTTTCATTCCAATTTTTTTTTTTTTTAAATTGTGGAAAAATGTCTCATGTTTGTCTGGGGGTAGATTATCTCTACACTTTTTTCAAACCTTTCATTCCAATTTTTTTTTGTTCCAAGATTAAAAAAATAATTTTTTTCAAACACTTTTTCAATTTGGTAATTTTTTTATATTTTATTTTTTCAAAAGAAGAAATTGGGTAACTCCTTTTTTCTAATTTCAAGATTTTTTTTCCAAGATTTGAAAAAAAACATAAACATGTAGTATAATTAGATTGAAATATGGATAATGAAATAATTGATAGTGGTTTAGAGATTCACAAAGTACTATTCCTGTAGTTTCATTATTGAAAAAAGGAAATACTTTTGTGGGAAAAATTTAATGTCTGTTTTGAGAGATCCATGCAATCCCGGTGACAATTTTAAAGTGGCATAGAAATTGTAAATAAGAGAGCATTAGTGAGGGTTATAAGCTGATAACAGAAGGATAGAACAGAAAATAAGGATAGGTGGCATGTTTGGATGAGTTGGATGGCCAGCGAAGGCATGATTAGCTCGCCCAGTGGCCATCCTGTGAGGAAAGATTTAACTGTAATAAGAACCGGAAGAGACTATTGTGCCAGAACAGGTGGGTAATTGGCCGGAGGGAGGGGCAAGGTGCGCCCTTTTGATCTAAAAACAAAATCGCTACTTGGCCATATTTTAATGATTTTAGGTATCCTTCCGGCACCCCTCATTATTGTTGTTTTATTGTAGTATTATGGGTGCTTCTTACGTTATGTGTTTTTATTTTTATACTGAATTGTGAAATTTTGTTTAAATTTAATTTAGGAGTTGGGCAGATTCACTCCGAAGGGACTTCATTGTCATTTAATGTATAAAAATAGAAAATCAAAAAGATGACATGAGCAGACATTTATTGTAAAGAGAGTGAAGAATGTTTTTGATGTGGAAAGAAGAAGACTTGGTCTCAAATTCATCCATAACTTCAAATTAAGACAACCAAATGTGCAATTAATGAGGGAAAAATGTTCCGCCAACGATACCAATTTGGCTATGACTTATACCACATCTGTCCACTGGATGACTGTTTGGTCTCCCAGTCACCATGTCAAAAAATGAATGTAACAATGCTGTAAAATGGATATCAGCCAAAATTGGTCTCACCTTCTCCTTAACTAGCTATATGGTTCTTGCATTGTAATTTTAATTCAATTCTATTTTATTGAAATTGTTTCTTTTTAAGAAAACACATGTATCCGTATTGATTTTGGAGCTCATCACAGATTGGTGATCCAATCGAAAAAATTAATTTTCTTCTTTTCAATTTGCAAACTGGCTTTGCCAAGTCATTGACAGTTTTCTGTTGGTCTCCTGACCTTCTCATTCGATTTGTACCTCAAAGTAATTTAGTTAGTTTGTTTATTGACAATTATGATGCTACACGTTGTAGAGAACCAAGTGTGTTTAAGCCAAACAACATTTAAAAAAACTTACCTATAGTCAACTTGTGCATATATATGGGAATTGTAGATTGCTGAATGTAAAAGTAGATTCACAAACTTGGTTGATTAATTAAGCTGCCATTTGCAGATGGCCTGGCTGCTGCATGCCAAAAAGGATAATGAATTATTGTTTTTTAATTTGTATACATGTAATTGCATGTGTCTATAGCAGTGTTAAATGATGGCAGATGACAAGCCACTTCAAGGACATGGACTGATGACTTTTCCTTGGCATACAATACCTGAGTGCCCAGGACTGGAATGAACAATATACCTGAATCCATTGAACACAGACCGCTGGGCCTGGCTAGTTGATATGCTCATTCAATGACATCTGCCATTACTTTGTGTATTTAATGTGTGTACATGTAATGTTATGTGATTGGTGAATTGATGATGTGCTGGCAAGGAAATGCCTTGCTGGCAAATGTGATTATAGGCCTATAAAAGGTCTGATTTAGTTTGAATAAAACAGTTTTGTACTTAGAGCTGAAGTAAAGAGCATCTTTACTCTCTGTTTTCATTTCGCGTAACAGTTCTAGTATTTAACTTTATGTTAAGCCATAGGATCAGAGTATCTGTCATCCAGAATACATAGTTGGGATTGACTTTAGCTGGATTGACAGGCCTATGGACTTTTCAACGTGATATTCACTGAATCAACTGATTAACCATAACAGACACAAACAAAACATTTTTTAAGCCAGTGACATCATGAGACCATGTTAGAGTTAATTTTGAAAGTGTTTGGAAAGCCAATCTGCACGGAGCTACCAAGATGTAAGGAGGTACTAATTTTTAGGTCAAAACCAATCATACAGAATTGATCCTAAAAAGCATGGTTGTGTTGAAAATCACTCAAGTATGACCATTTCATATTTTGGCTATTTTTGCAATGTTTGTTCACTTACCTCGAGCCTTCAAAATTTTCAAGTGAGGACTTTTAACTCGCTTAGGTTCAAGATTACAAGTGTGGTTTTAACTGAACATTGAATTAAAATGGGGTTGCCACAATTCAATGTAAGTTTTCATGTTTTCCTATATTCCATAATTATGAGCAAGAGTGTAAAAACAATCATACTGCGGCAGCATATGTGATATTTAGGGTTGACCATTTATTTTCCAGGCGGGACTTGGAGTTTTCCTCGGTGGGGAATTACTTATTTCATCGTAACTGTTGCAGTGCGCGAAGTCTGCGAATATTCTGCCTAAATGAAGCAATGCCTGTTACAGATGATTTCATATTTGTAGACATTTGAGTTAGAAAATACATCATTTTTCTTGCAATTTTCATTGGTCAAGAGAAGGTATGACACCACTCTCTCCTGAAAAGTGACAGAGTGCTTTACATGGGTGACCATGGCATTCGAAGCCATTAATCTCCTAACAGGGACTGACTTTAGCAGTTTCAAGTGAGAGTTTCAGTTTGTGTTTCACACATTTTTAGTACACACATTCTGCAAGTCCAATAGGCTACTGTGCATTTAGACAATTGGGATCAGGTGACCGTGATCCATGTAATGACTGTTTATACAGCAATTAAACATGTATAATTGTGAATATAATATTTTCTCAGAGGAGGGGCTCAGCTCAGACGGCAGGACAATGGGCTACCAGTCGCGGGGTCCCTGATCTGATTCTCACTGTGATTTTCTAATGAATGTTGGCCACATCACTGGGCCACCATCCTGTCCTGAGGGACTATTCAGAATTTATGATTCCGGGGAAGGGGGGAGGGAGGTTGGGAGTTTTGTTGGAACTTTCTGTCAAAAATGTATACCCCCCTTTGTTTCATGCTTATTTGTACCTTCATACATTCCAATCAGATTTTTAATATGTCCCCTTTCTTTTGTTAAAATTTCATACCCCCCTTAATCATGTGGCAAGTAATAAGTACCCCCCTTGCAACATGTGTGAAAAATAGGTGCTTCGTCGGGCGAAACTCCCATTCCCCAAAGTCATAAATTCTATTTAGCTCTTGAAGCATGTAGCACCAACTCAGGTAAAACTCCAGTCTCCCCCTCAAACCAGATTTAACATCAATTTAAACAATCAACTGTTGTACACAGGAGTGTGAGATACAACAGTTCATGAAGAAATGAAAGAGTTCATGCGGATTTCAGTTTGACATGTGTAAACAACTACCAGAATACCAAGTTGGCCTTCGCAGTATACTATTGGTCAAAATTATGACATCCTTTTTCCAGCAACACATCACTTGCTTGAGGCAAGCTGAAAAAAGTGACATGCAATAGGCAACTTGACCAATCACCTGGCAGGATCTTCTGATGTCAGACTAGAAATTTTGCAAAATATTTTGTTTTTTCATCAATGTCTACAAATATGAAATCATCTGTAAGAGATACACCCACCAGCAATTTTTTTTTTGTTTATTAAAAAAAATCTAAAAGCCCAGCTGACGTGAAATTGGCCCTCAGTTATCACGTGGAAAACTGACATGTATTTTCAAACGCTAACCACCTGATTTTTTCACCACTTAAAGGCACACACTCATCAAATGCTGACTTTCAATAAATACAGCTTCATCCATTAGGACTGAGTCTTATGTGTACATGGAGTTGATTTCAAAGAAATTATTTTAAGTTAACATTTTACAAAGGGCCTTTGAAGTTGTTGTTTTTGGTCTGTTGTGTGGGCCTCAATCAAATGGCCCATTTGATATGCGTGACATAGGGCTGGGTAGCCAGTCAAGGGTGACCACTGACTAGCCATGCCTGGCAATCATGCCAATGCTAACAATGCTCATTGACTGTGTGGTTTCTGACTGCTAAGACCAGTATTGCAAGCGCATCATCTGCCACACATTCCCAAAAAGTTCAAAATTAGTAAAGAATAGGTTGAATTTGTTAATGAAATTTAAAAAAAGGTAAATGCCCAGACAACTATCAGAGTGTGCTGTCCACATTTTCTAAATCATGAGTGGCATATACATTTGGAGGTGAACCAGGCTTCACAAAAAGACTCGGATTGATGGATTGGGATGTACCATCAGTTGACCTGCATCATCACTTGAATCATATTTTGGTGACTGGAGCCTGAAAAATTTAGTTAGTCTGGATTTTGAATTTATGCTATTATTCTGATCTATGTGACAGCATATGCCCTGCAAAGATGCATTTTAAATTTATATATATATTTATATTTATATATATGTACACACATTGTACAGCAGAAAAGACTAAACAAAATATAACAACAAGGTATTGCATTGCTTTGGAAAAAAAGAAAAAAATACCAGTGGCTCATATTTTGGTCATATTATGTGATTATTGATCTCTGATAGTAATGCACTGTAAAGTGCTGCCGTCTTTTGAATTATATTAACTGGCAGGTACGAGATTTTGAGGCATGTTGCCTTTGCATCTTGTTAATTGATTATACAAACGATTCTAGGCACGTCTGATTCACCCATTAAGTTTGTCTAAAGCTGCAGGACTATTTCAGCCTCCACTGTCATAGTTTTTGTCCTCAGCTTTCCACAATGCCATTTTATTTACTTTTTGCCCAGCATGACGTAGTTAGCTTGCTAGTGGTTCACTAGGGGTCGCTTTTAATTGTGCCATCAATCAGGCCAGAAATCGAAAATTGATATTGGATTTATTATACCTTTTTTGGCAGAAATATCTGAGTGACTGTGTCAATGTTTATAAAAAATGACGTTTGATTGATACATCAAATAAAAAAGTGGATGATTGTGGCCCTTTAACCATGTGATTTTCTGCGGGGTACCTTCACCACTTAACCATGTGATTTCCTGTTGTCAACTTCAGGTACAAAGCTACAAATGCATGCGTTTATCTCGGGAAAAATCATCATGGGCTTGTAGCATGGTATTGTGTACAGTGGCTTTTTGTTAGACTGGAAAGCTTATCATTTAAACATGATATGTTATTTGGACATGGCATGTATCTGATTGACTAGAGGAGAATGTGTAGTTTTCAGAAATATATGGTTTGATATGTGTTGGTTGATTTGCCTATCACCATTAATCAAAATTCTGCTCAAAAAACACAATTTTTACCTTGTTTATAGCTCATTCACAAATAGTATTGCTTATAAATGGTGATGATTTTGATATTTTGACAATTTTCAAAATGAAATAATTGGTTCAGTATCACAGACTGAAACACAAAGAACACATTTAGCTAAAAAAATTATGGTTTTACAGTGTAAGGGTTCACCAGGGGAATTTTTTACATGGAGATGTCACTTGGTTTGAAAACCATTGATTTTCTTACATGCACTTTTGATCTCTCCTGGAATATATATCCTATATATCTGGAATATTGCTAATGGCTGTGTGGAAGCCCGATAGCATCCCTCTTTCAGACCAACCCTTCTTCAGTTCCTGAGACCATTATAAGAGCACATTTAGGATACTTTTGCATTGCTTATCCAAATGTTCACAAGTACGTCGCGTTTTACAAATTCGTAGGTCTAGATGTCAAAGTTTTAGAGGTAAAGTTGAAAATTTTTTACAGATATTTATGTATCAGACTGCAATGTAGGACAAAAGATTAAGTCTCTAACAATTATATTGAACTCGTTAGAGCTGATCTTAGTACGTTCACAAGTACGTCGCGTTTTAAGAAACCGACACTTGCTGCTGCTACGTCGCCACGGTCGTGTCAATTGCACGGATACTTGTGAATAATCATTGGAAAACATATTTAAGAAGCAAAAAAAAAATGTTCAGAAAAATCTGAACTCAATTATGCGCAAAATTTGCTTATTTTTTAAAATATGATAAATGAGAGAAAACTATCAAAAACCATATTTTTTCTCTTAATTATGCTATAGACAGGTAATTCTGGATTAAATCCAATATCAATAATGCCAATTTGAATTATTTTCATCAATGGACCATGCATATATTTTCAAATGAAAACAAGCACTCTTAGAATGCAGGACCGCCCATGCAACAATTGTTTGCGAAGATCCAAAATGGCATATTGAACTGAACAGAATTGAACAAACCCCCCCCTCCTATCAGACGATCCGCCCCTGAACAAACATCCTGAACTGAAGAGACAAGCGAGTGCGCATGTGCAAAAGGGGCAGGTCGTCTGCAACGCTGGATCCTAGAAGGCGGGAAGACGGTCATAAATGGGGAAATATTGAATTTAACTTAAAAAATACACAATTGACAGAATGTACGATGTATAAATGAGTGATGTTGATAAAATGAACCTTCGGAATGGCGTGGTTGGGCCAGGAGGCTCGTGACTCACATCGTGGTCACATCATTTCAGGATAGGTGCTATACCGCCCTATGCATAGCATGGGCGGTAATTAGTAGGGCTATTTTGGGGAGAGTCAAAAATCTGCTATTAACTTGGAACAAAACCCAAGACCCAACATCCTAAATCAAATGCTATGTCTAATAATTAGGTTCCCTAGAACTATAACTAACTGATTTAGAATAGAATTCCTTATTTTGATGCCTTCATCTCTATATTATATCACATGATTTCTTGTTAATTTCAGGGAATTTATCTTATCGCAATATTGAAGTGTTTAATCATTATTTACCAATTTTAAAAGGTTAAATTGATTTTCCACTATGTTTTAACCATGTTCATTATTCATTTCATATTACCAATTTGGTGTTTTGTGCTGTTATTAATCATTTATTTTCATCCGAAAATGACCCTGAAATTGACTTTGGCTTGGTTTTTGTTGAGTGAAGTCAATGCTATTATGACTATGGTTACCATTTTTTCCAAAGTTAGTCAAGACTATATCATGAATGTTTCCTGTTGGTTTGGTGGCTTATACTTTTTGTGGCACAAGTGTTTTCACCAGGTGTGGAGAATTCAATTTTTGCAGGGCGAAGCTTAAGATGCAGCTCCTCACTGCCTGCAGTTAGAAATATAAAACCCCATCAAAATATACTCCAGTATGTGTATTATAAGTGTCCCAAAAATCAACTTCCTGGATTAAGTTGAAGTACTTATTTTTTTGATGAAATAAACCGTATTCCGGTTCCGTCACGATTCATCCCAGCGTACCGATTCAACCCATATTACGGAACAACAAAAGCTCATTAAGCTCAATCCTTATGGATTTAGTTTCCCTAATATATTAGCTATCAAAATATAAGAAGTAGTTAATTGTGCTATAACTTTCATTTTTCGTCATCAGTGGCCAAAATGTGTACACAATAGTGTGCTACAAGCCCATGTGATAATCGGGTGATAATTGTTGGGAAATTTCCCCATGTGAACAATAACATGCGATAACACATGGAGGTGACAATCTTCTTAAAGGAAGCGAGGCTACTGGATGCCCTTGTTTGGACCTGTAGGAAATTCCACAGTGATATACAGCTCGGAATAAAAGATTTACGATATATTTCTTTGCGCATAATTGGGAAATTGACCTGAAGGTGAAATGGCCTTCTAGTGCTGTATTTGAGAGCAGGTTTCAGGTTGTCTAAGATGGATGTCAAGTAATGTGGGCACTGGGCAGTGATTGTATAATATCAAAAGCGGGCGACATCTGGTACATTTTGAAAAGTTTCCATCCCTGCCTTCTTGAGGATAAGGGAACCCAGCCTAACTCTGATAAAGCCCGTCATGAAATGTATATCTTTTCGCACCAGTTGCAATTCTGGCTGCTTCAAGTTGCATCCCCTCGAGTTGGTCAGATTGTTCATTGGTGCAGCGGTCAAAGAGCATGTCACCATATTCAAGAATGGGCCTAATAAAGGACAAATAACAACATGCAAGAGACTTCCTAGAAGCAAAGTAGTTGAAGCGTTTAAGAAGACCAAGGCATTTGTTTGCTTTACGCACGATGCTCGAGATGTGCTTGCTCCAAGAAAGGTCACTTTGCAGAGCCAATCCCAGATGTGAATGAGAATGAACCTGCCTTAAATGATAGTCACCAAATTTAACACAAGGGGTCGCTTGGGTGTTCCTAGAACAACAAAAGACCACGAACACTGTCTTCTTAGGGGCATGTGCACTTGGGGTCTGTTGGCTCAAACAAAAGCTAAGCAATAAAGCTACAAATAGCTAGGCACGCACACAGTCAATATGCAGGCCTACAAACTGGCCAACTTTCACAGAAATTGAAGAAGAGGTCTTCGAGATATTCAAGTCTTCGTAGAGGTTGACTCAATTTTGTTGAAACTGTCTAGAAAAACTTTCGAAAATTTTCTAGACAAGCTGCGGAGATGAATCTGATGTCAGAAAATAGCCATTTTCAAGCCACCTTTAATGGTAACAAATACATGTCTCTATCTTCATTAGAGGTAGCGCAATTGCAAAACAACTCCCGCATCTACAGCCACTCCGCTGCATTGCCCCGCATTTTAATGTCTGTGGAGGGCGATAATTATAATAGCAGGTTTAGACTCGATTTAACTATTTGTTTATCTTCTAGTTTGCCCGAAAAGACATGAGCGATAATTACAGAGATGGCTGCTGCAGACAATCTCTAAATCGTGCCAAATTTTACAATCGGGCATGGCTATTTCTCCTATTGGCAAATTATTTCAATTATTGGCAAACTATTTCTCCTTATGGCAAAATCTTACAACTTTCCCAGAGGAGCAATTTGCTATTCTAACTATTGGCAAACTATTGTAACTATTGGCATACTTTGTCAAAAGGAGCAATAAGCTATTCTAACTATTGGCAAAATTTGCCCATCTCTAAATATCTTTTCGGGTCACTTAGAACATTAACAAATAGTTCAATCGTACCCATTCCTGCAATTATCGCCCGCTTTTGATATTAAAATGCGGGGCACAGCAGCGAAAATCCCGAAAATGCGGGATTCGTTTTTTTGCGATTTGCATGACTTTTAGCAAAGATACAAACTTGATTTTTTACCATTAAATTCGGCTTGAAAATAGCTATTTTTAGAGGTCAGTTTTATTTCCCTACCTTTACTGCAAAATTTTCTGGAATTTATCTGTTTTAAGTTAATAAATCATTCATAGGCATAAATCAGTAATCAAATTCTAATCTATAGGCCTTTGGCCTAATGGACAGCTCCACATACTCCATTATGGACTGCTAATTGATCTTGTTTCTTTACTCCTTGTAAGATTTTTATTAGTTCATTAGACAAAATTTTGTGTGTTTTTTCTGCCATCCCTGGTCATGTTCGCAACCCACAGAAGGCCTAGCTAGAGGCACATAGGCCTAACATGTAGGGCTTTTAACCAAAAAATAATAATAAACCATACATAAATATATATTTATGTAAGTTTTCTTTTTAAAAAATAAATGGAATAATTTCCAATAGCCAACTGGTTGTAGACCTCACCCCTCAGCACCCCACCAAGGAACATATATATTCACCCCTGATACTAATTGAAAAGTTGATAAAGTAAAATCAATTCAAGTTTAATTTGGTTGACTTTATATATAATAGTCAGATTTATATTTGGATGGAATTTTTTGATATTGCTACGAATCTATAAGCAGGCAAACTGAACACATCTCTCAAAGACAAATCTAACAGTGAAAAAATTTCGGCTCACCATTACTAGAAGTTATTCAAATAAAGAAATCCACACAGGCATTCCCAAGGCCTAATTCTAAAAAAAAAAACGGAATTTCGCGATCCCGCATCCCGCAACCGCGACCCGCATTTCAGAAAAGACCTGATGAGCGATAATTGCAGGATTGGGCACAAATTCAATTCACTATTTGTGAATGTTCTAAGTGGTCTGAAAAGACATCCATGAGCGATAATTGCAGAGATAGGCATGAATAATTTGGTGCCAATATCTAAATCAAGTCTTTTTGATATTTGGAGATTGGCAATTTAGAGATTGACTGACGCAATGGCCATGATTTGCCAATAGGAACAATAGTGTGCCAATTTTAAAATAGCAAATTGCTCCTTTAGGAAAAGTTGAGAGGTTTTCCTGAAAGGAGAAGTAATTTGCCAACAGTTGAAATAGTTTGCCAATAGGAGAAATAGTTATGCCCAATTGTACAATTGGGCAAGACTTAGAGTTTAACTGAAACAGCATGATTTAACTATTTGTTGATGTTCTGAGTGGCCCCAAAAGATACTTAGAGATGGGCAAATTTTGCCAATAGTTAGAATAGTGTGCCAATAGCTAGAATAGCAAAATGGTCCTTTTGGGAAAAGTTGTAAGGTTTTGCCAAAAGAGGAAATAGTTTGCCAATAGTCAAAATAGCTTGCCAATAGTCTAAATAGGAGGTTTTCCTTAAGTTCTGTCCAACTAGTCATAACTTTTGCTAGATTTGATGTAGAAAAATGATATTTGGGTCAGATGATATTGACATAATTTGCAAATAACTCCCAAAAAATCAGATCACAAAATTAAAAATAAATGCTTAATCTGTTGCCATGGAAACCAGAAGTCATTAAATGTGGCCCAGACTTTGTAGTGCTCAATTAAAACAAAATGAACACTTGCTTACATTATCTTTGTCTTGACATATTGAATTGAAATATATTCATAATTTTTTTCATGAAATACAATCAGTTAATTGTAAAATCATTAATAACAATGAAAACTGGTATTTTTGTTACATCTCAGTTACTCTACCATCACTCATGTAGTTTCCCAGTTTTTCACGAGATGAGCAATTTTTTAGATATGGATGACATCATATATACCATTATACCTGTTACTTTTTTTTCATTTGAATTGCATAAAACTAGCAGAGAGAGTAAGAACCTATTATCATACATACAAGGAAGGCAGTATGAGTGAAAGAACCAAATAAAGATTGTACAAACTTTTTCTGAATGAAAGGAAGACACATTGGAAAACCTAAGAAAAGAAGACTGGAAAATGCCAAAACTGACCTTAACATGAAGACTGAGGTATCATACTTAGAGATCGATAGAAAGTATGAGAAAACGTAATTACAAGGTCCTAGTCATCATTTTTGGAATTTGTAAATGACTATGAATGTTTTGAAAAATTCTGTTGTAATCTCTTGTAATAATTACATATTTTACAGAATATTTTAAGTATTTGTCTGTTAACAAGCTCTCAGTTGCATTTCATGACTTTTGGTTTCCATAGCAGCAAATCAACACTTCATTTTTACTTCTATGATCCGATTTTTTGGGGATCATTTGCAAATTATCTCAATATCAACTGACCCAAATATAATTTTTCTGTTTAAAATCTAGCAAAAGTTATGACAGGTTGGACAGAACTTATGGAAAACCCGTCGTAAAGGACAAAAAATCTGCGGAATACCAACTAGCAACTGTGATCCTAATATAAGGACTGTGAGGCACTGACTTTTTGAGGGATATATATAAGGTTATAGGAAATGTACTCAGTGTCAAGTTCATTCTTACAAGAATTTATGAAAAGTTAGGAATTATTTTCAATAGGTTTCTTATCCTGCAGCCCTGGTAAAAATTACATTTTTGACAAGATATAATGAATCTGTGTCTCTAAAGGTGCCCTTGGCCGCGTTTCATTACTTTTGGTTTCCATGGCAACAAATTAACCATTTATTTTTGTTTCTATGATCTGATTTTGCCAGGATCATTTGCAAATTACTTCAATATTATCTGACACAAATATCATGTTTCTGTATTAAATATTGCAAAAGTAATGGCAAGTTGGACAGAACTTTTGGAAAACCCCTCGTAGTCATGCCCAATTTTAAAATTGGGCATGATTTAGGGATTTGGCTGCTACAATACACACATCATTTGTTTTCAATATTGGCCTATCTCAAAAATAATGATGCCAAAGTGTGACATGACCATCAAAATTGTATAATGTATTTTTTTATCAAATGACCATGCAGTTTTGTGAAGAACATATTGAAGTTCCAGAAAATATATTTACCATAGAGTTTCAACCAGTGGAAATAACTGATCATAGCAGAATAGTACCAAATATTTAAAAGTTTTTATTTCCATGTCTACAAAAGAAAACTAAACTAAATGTCAATTTATCGTCGAAGAAAATCAAATGTCTGTATATGATGACATAGGGCAAATAGTGTAGAGTCTTCAGGGCTGTTTTTCATTCCAATACAACAAATATATTGTGAGAAACACACTATTTTGATAATTTTTCAGTAATATTTTTCCAAAAACATAATTAAATTTGCCTCAGACACATATGTGTTCCTTTAAAACGATTTCAACTGTCCTATGTTATGGGTCTGAAAGTTGGCTTCAAATTCATACCAAATAAGTGCCACTGAAGTGAATATTAACTCAGCAAAAGATGAAAGAGGCATGATTTTTGGCCCTTTTTTCTGATAAAATCCTGATTTAATGATATCGCATGAAATTGCAAAAAATGTTCTGGTTTTACTTACAATCGATTTTATATGATATTATAAGTCATAGTAACTGATGGAAAAGAGCGACCATTTCGAATGAAACAGTGTTTTTTAATTTGATATTGCCTTTATAGCCAATTTGGCCCCAAATTTTCAAAAAACTTCATATATGCCACTATATTATTGGTTCGGTCATGAAACATGTTGAAACTACTAAAACAGTGCGGTAATTGTCACAACTGGTAATATTATTATCATGGCTCCATTATTTACAGGAAAAAAATTTGAATATGATCAATATTTTTGTGAGCGTTACGCGTGCGACAAAGCAATTTTTGTATTTTACCGCCAGGTATCAGTCACCAACATGTATAAGTTCATAGTTTATTGATGCATCACAGATTTACTATGTTTCAAGCCAATCCAGGTTGAAATCAGAGCTTTCATAGCTTTTTGCCGCATGAAAGTACTCCTTGCGTTACGCGTGCAACGTATGCACCTTCCCTCATATTCATTGGAATTTTTTCATGAAATGAATTTTTCACAATCATGAAAGGCTCCAAAACAGCTAAGTAGATATTTTACTAGATCTTAAAGGCAAAAAGATTCAACTGACATGTGCAAAAGGGAAATTACAACATCCCAGATCAGGAAGCTTCAAATTTGACTCAATTTTTTGAAGTCAAACTTTGAACACGAAGAATTCAATAATGTCAAAACAAGCACATAAATATATTTGTTTCAATGAATATATGAAGCCTTGGGACATAGAGATTAAAGGAAAATTAAGAAAATGACAATGAGATGTGTCAAATTTTATGCACCTGAAATAATTCAAGCGAAGAAAAATGTCATGTCACGCTAAAATAGTGAAAAATTCACGTTTTTCAATGTACTTCTTAGATTATCTCGACAACCGTCTGTAATATTGTCGTGAAATTTTCTGGACTTTGGCACAAGAATGTATTCAAAGCAAAAGTGCAATACATTTTTTACCCCCAATGAAATCGGGCCCTGTGGCTTCATTATTTTTGAGATAGGCCTCTTGTGACATAAATCTTAAAAGTCATTTTATATGTGTACTAACTACAAGTGTCATTCAAGCTTTCGGTGTCAAGTCCAATTCAATTATTGTAATTTTTAATAGATTTTTTTCTCAAATCTTCATTTTCCATGCACTGCAATTTCAGTCAAGCTCATCGGTTGCTCATTAGTGTCATATATAGGGGAGAGCAGGGCACCATGAGCCACGGGGTACCATAAACCATGGCCCCCCCTACAAAAAAATGGCGAGATAGAACTGCTCGATAGGAAGACAATATATTCCTTTATTAGCTTTGATTACTGTAGAACTGGCTAGGGTAGCAATCATAATCTTTCTTTTCAATGTAGGACCAAGAATACTTTGACCAGTGAATTTGAGTGAAAAGTAAACATTTTGGACAGTGGCACTTTTACTACTGGTACTTTAACTATTTCCGGCATCGTCATAAGACTTAGTCTTCTTAGAGAAGACAAGGCATGTGCTAGCATGATGTCATAACATTGACAGGGTCGGGGCACGATGAGCCACTAGACTACATTTTTTAAAGATAATGTTTTGACAATTTAAGAATTAAGAATATATTGTAACAACACTGGATATTGTAGCCAAGAGGTCTTGCTATGATTAGATAAAGCAACCAGCTATTTACCATTGAAACTTTAGGCTAAGGAGCTTAATTTCGGAAAAGCGGCTCATGGTGCCCCGCTCTCCCCTATACTGTCAATGTGAATGTGCTATCAATCCAATCTGATGACAAGGTTCTTAATTAAACTGTCAGGTGCAAAAAACTATTACTTGCCAAAACAACAATTTACATCTCCCTCATAAATGTTTTGTATTACTTACAATGTATATGGTAAGGTCGTTCCATCAGAAGGAGAATCATAATTCATGTGTAGGTAAGGTGGCACTGTTGTTCCACTTCCTGTTTGATCATAACAATGTCTTGTGAAAAGCACATGTTTGAAAAAAAGTAAAATTACTATGAATCGAATTGTTGTCAGCAACATAACACCATGCAGAACTGTCTATGTAATCATTGTTGGTTATATCTATGCTAAAGTACATATTCAGACTTCTTTGATTCTGAATTAAATGGCTTCAAAGTTGCAAGGTAAGTTGGCAAAAGTTTTCTGTGTTGACATGGTTTTTAGGAGAATTTTGATCTCTTACCTTGCATATTGTCGTCTACAGGGCAATACGTTTATTTTGCCCTCTCCAGGTATATCCCTTGCAATGAAGGTTTAGTAAATAAATAATTCCATGTTTATAAATCGACTTGAAAATGTCTCAATTGAGATATCTTTGGCTAAAAGTCCATGGCTCAGCTCTGATATCTTCTGCTTTGACAGTGTTCATGAGGCTCTTTCAAGAAACAGGTGACAAGATTTTAATCTTGTTGTATTGTTTTGCACTGATTGCTGGCTATAATCCCCTGTCTTGAGCCTCAGGTCAATAGACTCTGAACTTGACACTTATTTAAATGTGATTAAAACTTGATTCTCACTTAAAGGGTTGTGTGACCATGATAATTGTAGAAACAACTAGCCATTGTGTCTGTAAATGCACTGTACTGATATTTATTTCATAATGCAATGGACAAAATAAAACAAAACAAGAAACACAAAAAAACTTTTTTGTAGGTTTATTCTATAATTTGGATGTCATCACTCAAGCACAACTGGAGTACATGAGAAGGTTGGGTGTTGTGTGTCTTCCTATCAGGTTGATCTTGTCGGGTGTAGCATTGTTGTTGACAAGACCAGCCACATGAGGACAGAATAAGCCTACACAAACAATTTTTGAGTTTCTTGTCGTTTTTACAGCTGCTTGCAGCCTGTATTACGAGAGGAGTTTCAGGAAAACTTATGACAACTGCCCTGGTCGTGCTGTTTCACCTATGTCATTAAAACTTGGCATGCAGTCTGAATAGAATATTATCTTGCTTCCATCAACTTTTGGTCAACTTCTGTGACAATAAATTTTTATTTCCTAAACTAAAATGTACATTTTTCCCGCGAATTTTAAATGTTCTGCTGCAGTGATGGCAGCTGCCAAGTAGCTCCAAGTGCCAGCCAGGGGGATAGTTTACAAATTCATTAAAAAGCTTAAACCAATAAAAGAAGAGAAGGAGAAAGGAATGAAAGCAGGAAGGAAGGAATGAAGTAAGGAAGGAAGGAAAGAAGGAAGGAATGAAGGAAAGAAGGCAGCATGAAAGGAAGGGAGATATATAGACAAATGTAGATAGACTAGAATTTACCCATGACAACTATGTCATGTTTTTAAAAAGACACAAATTGAAAAAGACGTAGTGAAATAGTGAGGCAATAAATGGTGCATGATGAGAAAAGTGAAAAGAGTTGTGTGTATTGGTGAGTGTTGGTCGTAGTATGTGAGAGAGTTGTAAAAAGTAAAAGAATTGTTTAAAATCCTGGAGTATGTAACAAAAGTTTAGCAATAAGGGGTGTGAGGATATGAGGTGTGAAGTGCACTTGACAACACACCCAATGAAGATGTGACACTTCAATAGCAATGAACATTATGTGAATTATATAATCAATTACCTTAATAGCAATGTGTTTAGTTGTGTTTAAAATGTATGCAATAGTGAAAGAAAGTCATATACAGGGCAGCAGACATAGAATGGTTTTATTCAGTTTAATTGGCGTGAATGTAAGACATGAAGCGGCGCGAAAATGCTGGATCCTCCTGGATCACAACAAAGCAGACGAAACGGAAGTGAGTTGACGAATGGATGGAATGAGGGGTCAGTGTAAAATGCGGACCATGCGGGCCATGCGGACCATGCGGACCAGGCCTAAAACCAACAATCGTGGCTTCATTTCCAGGGAAGCAACAGTCTGACACTAGTACAACACATGGGGATACAGGATGCGGGGACTTACTAAAAAGCGGGTAGAAAACAAGCGGGTAGCGGGTAGCGGGTGTTTGCATAATAAGCACAGGGAACAATAGGAAGCAACCTGAGCAAACAGAGGGCAATTCAATTGACAGTAGTACAACATACCTGCCTGCCCGCTACCGTTTCACCCTGCTACTCCCGCTACTTGCAGTATGACTTTCTTAAGCAATTAGCACCCTTTTGAAATTCCAAATAAAAGAATTAGGCCTAATAGATTGCCATTTCTCGAATGCTGATTGCACTTTTACTGCTGACTGTGATTGTCATTTAGGCTTAAAAAGCTTTTAAGTTAATTGGTTTTAATTGTCATGCTTTTTTAAAAAGTGTAAAGACTGCAAGCTGCAGAGTAACAGATCCACTACTACTGTTTTATAAAATGTTTCAGAAAAGTCCGTTGCATTTATAATATTTCTACTATATATATTCATTTTTATAGACAAATTAAATTATTTATTTAAATGTGTGTGTAACAATAAGATTGAAAAGTATTATCAACATATGATTAGATCATGAATCCCAGACAGCTCACTTCCGGGAGCTCACTCAATTTTAAATGTATAACTTAATTGTTAATTCATAGATATACTGGTTGCTTAATATTTTTTCTAATAGAATCTAAAAACTGTGAATAATTATGTTTAATTCAATTATTGAGTGCATTCAGCTCATTACTTTCTCCAAAGATACTGATTGCTTTTGGGAATGATTGAAGGCAATAACTGCATGGGGCTCCAATGCCATATGGACCACTGAGGCAATTAATGATTGCCAATTCAGCATTGCCCATCTAGCCTATTATCTTATATGATTGCCTGACACTCGGACAGATAGAGCGGGGGTTAAGGTAGCGGAAGAAGCCACGATACAGCAGAGCAGATACAGGGTAGCGGATGGTGTTGTATCAAGGCTTCATGTGTTGTATCAGAATCTACCCGCTACCCCGCTACCCGCTAAACCAGCCCGCTTTTTAGCAGGTCCCCAGGATGCGGACCAAATGCGGACCAAAGAGCAATGCAGACCACTATATAGCAGACTGAAGCAGACTTACCTGGTGTCTTTTAAGCAGTGGTATTCAACTAAATTGCTGTGAATAGGCCTGCTCAGTTTCCCGCCGTTTTTGATGTCAAGAAAAGCCGGTTTTTCTCTGTCTGTTTATGGGCTACTAATAAAATAACTTAAATGTTAATAGATCTCTGTCAATTGAGTAAATTGAATCATTAGCATTAGCCTACACAATGCATGTCTCAGGCCGGGGTCTCAGGATTGGAGTGTCATTCTCAAATCTCAATTATATTTTGCTGCAATTATCTCTGCAGCCCTAGTTAATTGGATTAATATCAATTTGATTGTAATGTGCAAATGGTGTGTCAGATTCAATAAAATACTTGCCATTACATGATAACTATATATCAAGCCATGGGCTTTAATTCTCTTAAAGTTACTTTGATACTAGACAGAAATTTTGGTTTGCACAATACATGGTCTGCATTTGGTCTGCATGATAGGAATTTTGGTCTGCTTGATCAGAATTCTGGTCTGCATTTGGTCTGCATTTGGTCTGCATGATAGAAATCTGGTCGCATTTGGTCTGCATGATAGGAATTTTGGTCTGCATAATAGGAATTTTGGTCTGCATGATAGAAATCTGGTCTGTCTTTGGTCTGCATGATAGAGATTTTTGATTAGCATGTTTGACAAAATTAATTTACAAAGCTGTGATTTTAATATTCTTAAGTTTTTCCTACTGTTTTTTACCCACATGTAGTTTAGAAATGACTGGGCAGTTGTTGAAAAGACATGAATTAAAGTACAATTAAACAAAATGTTTGTTTGGCAGTTGTCCTGTAATCAACCTGGATAACAATGAGTGTCACTCCTTGAGTATGGATCAAATGCAATTAACAAAGAGAACCTCAATTGGACGACGCCCCAGATTACAGCCTGCACTTAGGCCCTACACAATAAATAGCTTTTTGATGTAAATGTGTTGAAGCAATTACATCCAATTTTAAAAGCCGTCTGAAAAAGCAAAAAATATAATTATGCATAAATAAATTTCATTTATTTTTCATAACAGCTAAATGGAAGGAAACTGAATTTGTGTAATATGAATTTGTACTCTCATTTTTTGAGGTTAATAAAATATTCTATTCTATTCTATTCTATTCTTCTAATATGCTTTCAAAGAAAATTACCCACAAAAAGTCATGAAAGGTCTGCAAGGTCCAAATTATGATCTGGCTGAAACCCCTTTTTAAATTGTCACTTTAAAACTGATTTATAACCTAAATCCTGGTCTGTGTCTTGGTCTGCACTGTGGTCCGCATCCTGGTCTGCATTTGGTCCGCATTGTTGTATTAGCAATTAGCAGTAGCTTCATGGTGGTGTATTAGCAATTAGCAGTAGCTTCTTCTGGCTCCAGGTCGATTGCTTTGTTTGTCCAAACTGTCTGTCTGTTTGTTTTACTGTTGGTCCGCATGGTCCGCATGGCCCGCATGGTCCGCATTTTACACTGACCCTGGAATGAGCAGCAAGGGGAAAAATCGGAAATAATGATGAATCGAGGAGGAAGGGGAAACAGGAATTTATTCACATGTGTGTTCATCAGAAGGATATGTAAAGAAAAGTAACAAATGTGTATAATTGATTGGGGAAGGGTGGGTGAAAGATAGTCAACTCAGTTTATGTAGTTGAATGGGAAGCCCCGTATATTTATTAATAGATCGTGACGTCATTACGTTGCAGCAATACGGATTCACTTTAGGTAAACGGAATGGTACATGAAACGGCAATACATTACATTACCCCTTTGTTAGTTAAATTTTACCTTTACTATCAATAAAGTTGAAATTTGATATACCTTTTACATAGTGTTGAAATTGTTAAACTTTTACATAGCGTTGTAATTTTACTGAGAATTTTATAAAAATTACTTTACACAAATTTACTTTACCAGTAAATATATTTGGTAAAAGTTTACATTACCAGTAAGAATACTGAACAGGTACTTAACAATAAATTTGTTAACAATCACAAACTTTGTAGATTATACAAAATCTTGAACCTCAACGGTTGGTTCATACTGATTACAGAATTGTGAAATTGTAACCTTAAAATTAATACTGTTGTAAATCACAGAACAATATAAACCATGAACAAGTAAACTTCATTACACTTTAAACATGTGTATGATTAACTCACTGAACATAATCATTCAACCTTTTAGGTTTACGCAGAGTCCTACTTGGTCTTTGCATGGAAGCTTGACCGCTATCTAATGGAGTGGAATCTAAAGTAGTAGGAACTGATGGAGTTGAATCAGTTGGAACTAACTCTGGCTCATAAGGAGTCGTACCACTTTGTAGGTCAGAGACTTGATCTCTGCTAAGATTAACTTTTTTGAAATGACTAGCATTTCTGGTCTTAATCTCAGAACCTCTTGCAGCTGTTATCATAGACTGCTTTCTACCTATGACCTTAAAAGGAATGGGTTGAAATAGTGGAACCAGTTTACCCTTCTTGAGAGTTTCTTTCATTAAAACTGCATCACCAATTCTAATTTCAGTTTCTTTGATGTTTCTTGTTCTTTCTGCGTTACGTTTCATCGTTTCTTTGGATCTATTATCCTTCTCTAAGAAATGTGGTCTAGGACCAACTTGAACAATTTCTGGCAATTGGGTCTTAAGAGTGTAGCCATTTAAGGCAGTGGCAGGAGCGACACCTGTTGAACTATGTGGCGTGGCCCTATAATTTCTAAGAAATCTGCATAACTCACGTTGCCAGTCTTTGTTTTCTACCTGAGCACACTTGACTACTTTGCCTAGTCCTTTCATAAAGCTTTCGGCTTGACCGTTAGCTTCAGGCCAATAAGGAGTCACAGTTTTGTGCCTAAATCCTAACTCTTTTGCAAAGTTAGCAAATTCAGAACTTTGGAATGGAGTACCATTATCTGATTTTACCACATCTGGAATACCTCTAGAAGCAAATATCTTGTCAAATTTCAAGATGACAGGTTTGGCGGAGAGAGATTTGAGAACTTCAACTTCGGGAAATCTGCTATACTCATCTGCTACGACCATGAGATAATGTCCAGATGGCAATGGTCCAAAGAAATCAGTACATACACTTGACCAAGGTTTATCTGGTAACTTAGTCATTTGTAAGGGAGTACGGGGTTTGGAGTCATGAGTACATTTACATGGAATGCACGAGCTAATCTTGTCCTCAACTAACTGATCTAGACCTGGAAACCATACCTTTTCTCTGAGCAACATTTTGGTTTTGACGATACCTTGATGCCCGATATGTGCTAAGTCTACGACCTGTTTCTGTAAGAGTGGGGGAATGAGAATTCGCGAACCTCTCAATAAGATACCCTCTTGAGTTACACTCAATTCAGATTTGACTTTAGACAAAGATTGTAAGCAATTGAGATCAATGTCTGCGTTCCAATGAGTACTGTCATTGACTAGGTACCATTTACCTGATTTAATCAGTTCTTTCACTACAGTGAAAGTGGGGTCTCTAACCGAAACATCGGCTATTTCTTGCAGAGTCATTGCTGTGGGAACAGCATTGTGGGAGATGAACTTAAGATATTCTTCAGCTACGTCGGCTGATCTGTCATCATATTGACTCGCAATGGGATGCCGTGACAAGTAATCGGCAGGGTTTTCTTTGCCGGGGGCATACTTGATGTCAGGCATGTAGGGCTGAAGGCGGAGTTGCCACCTTTCTAATCTAGTGGGAAGTTTATTTCCTGATTTGGAAAATATTCCTAGCAATGGTTTGTGGTCGGTCATTACGGTCACAGGCTTGCCGTAAATGTAGATGTGAAATCGCTCACATGACCACACAATACCAAGAGCTTCTCGCTCGAGTTGAGAGTAGCGTTGCTCGGTGTCTGTTAAAGATCTACTGGCGTAGGCGATAATTCTAGAATTTCCTTGATTATCCTTCTGACTCAACACTGCGCCTAATCCGACTGGGGATGCGTCGACCGAAATTTGGCTACCTAGATTGGTGTCAAAGTAGGCTAAGACGGGATCAGTCTGAAGCCATTGAACAATAGTGTCGAAAGCACTTTGTTGTTGGGTTGACCATTCAAATGACACATCTTTTCTAAGAAGTTTGCGCATGGGCGCTGTTAAAGTAGAAAAGTTGGGAACTAGTCTAGCACAAAAATTCAACATTCCGAGAAGACTTTGCACCTCCGATACGTTGGTAGGTGGAGCTAATTGAGACAGAGCTTCGACCTTGATAGGATCAGGTTGCATACCAGCACCTGAAAAGATCATGCCATAGTACTTGACTGAATCAGTGTTGAACACACATTTTGGCAAATTGATAGTTAGACCTCTAGCTGATAGATTGTCTAAGACCTTGTTAAGAGCAATATCATGCTCGGCTTGAGTGCTTGCACCAATGATAACATCATCAGATATGTTCTTTGCTTGAGAAACATCTGCAATAGCATCTTCGATAGCTTTCTGAAAGATTTCGCTCGCACTGTTGATACCAAAACTAAGACGCTTTGACCTGAATAGTCCTTTATGAGTAATGAACGTTGTCAGATCTCTACTCTCTGGGTCTAGTTCTAGCTGTAAGTAACCTTGGCGAAGATCAATCTTACTGAAGATAGTACAATCTTTGAGGTGTTCAGATAGATCATCTAAAGTAGGCATAGGATGTCTTTCCCTAACAATAGCTTTGTTTGCCTCTTTCATGTCTACACATAACCTAACTGCACTAGGATCACTAGGTTTCGGCACTACTACGATGGGAGATACCCAGGTCGTGGGACCATCAGCCGGTTCAATAATGTCATTTTTCAACAATCGATCTAACTCGTTCTCTACAAGTGAACGAACATGGAAAGGAACTCGTCTACAGCGCTGAATAACTGCAGGATAAGATCTGTCAATGTGAAGTTTGAACTGCTTGTCTTTCATCTTGCCTATCCCTTTGACAAGATTTGGATAACTCTGACTAACACTTTCTGCTACTGTGCTAAGTGAATTCACGTTGTGAAGTGGTTTGTGAATTGTAATCATGCCTAGCAACTGGGAAGTTTTGACACCTAGAAGACAACCTGACTTTCCTGGTAAAACATACACAGTATCTCTAATCGACTGATTATTGTACGATATGTCAGTTACAAATTTGCCGATTGGCTTGAGCATATTTGAATTGTCACCGTAAGGGTTGATCTTACAATTTGTGTCACACAGAATCACATTGTTGAACAACTTCTGATAAGTAATGTGATCAATCACGTTACATGACGCGCCAGTATCTGCCATAGCTTTGAGAATTACATCACCAATTTTCACAGAGTACACAGGTGGATAGTCTACAATGTTTGAAGTTGAATTCTTGACAGAGAATTGACTTGACAGTTTGTTCACAGTTTCATTTGACACATTGTTCACAGTTTCATTTGACACATTGTTCACAGTTTCATTTGACACATTGTTCGCAAAGTTTGCAGTGTTCATCACAAATTCAAGAGCATTTGCTTGAGCATTTGATTGATATGACACATTTGATTGAGCATTTGATACATTTGACTGAGCATTTGATACATTTGATTGAGCATTTGATACATTTGATTGAGCATTTGATACATTTGATTGAGCATTTGATACAATTGATACATTTGATTGAGCATTTGATACAGCATTTGATTGAATTGATACATTTGATTGAATTGATACATTTGATGGAGCATTTGCATTCACGTGAGCATGAGCATTAGCATTTGACACATTGTTCGTAGTGTTCAAGGTGAAGGAATCACAAGCATTTGAAGCATTGTCAAAATAAATGGAAAACACATATTCGTCGGACTCGTCGCTCGAGTCGGGTGCTTGTTCGACAGTGTTAACGGATTTTCCGTGTGATTTTCCATGCGATTTTCCTTGCGATTTACGATTCTTCTGAAACGATCGATTCTTGGGTCGTGTCGTAGCGTTTGCTGAGCTTGTTGCGCTTGATTTGCAGAACGATGTGAAATGATGTTTCCTTTTACAGGAACTGCATGTTGCTCCATAGGCCGGACACTGTCGCTGTCCGCCTTGATGGGGGTACTGTCCACCACAATTGTAACAAGTTGAAGTTGTGCTCACGGTTGGCTTCTTCCGTTGAAAGTTGTTGTATTTGCGTAATTTGTTCACCGCTGCTGTGTCGTCTGATTTTACGGACATCTGAGCAAATTGTTTCTCGATTTGCTCATTTTGAACGTTGACAAGTTCGTTGTTCCTGGCTTCTGCAAGAACGTCGGCAAGTGTCAGCTGGGCACCCTGACGTGAAAGTCCTTTTTTGCGCACTTTGGTGTCACGCATGGTCTGAATTAAGTGAGACTTGATTTCAGCGTCGATGTTGGGGAATGCACAAGTAGCTGCTTTTTGCCGGAGGCGAATGTGATAAGCGTCGACAGTTTCATCTGCTTTTTGTCTAAGCGATCGAAAATTTGCTATTTCGAATTCAATGTTCACTTGGGGTCGAAAAAATTCTTGCGGCGCTTGTTTAGCATCTGCGTAAGTTGCACCTTGGTTGGGCAGGGACAGAAAATCTTCATAGCTGGTGGGGCCTATGAAATGTAGGAGGTTGGCTCGTTTACGTAAATCGTTAGTTACATTGATGGCAACCAAATAATTTTCCAGGCGCTTTACCCAATTGTCCCAGTGTGCCCCAGGGTTTTTCCGATCTGGCCCAACTAAATCATCAAACATTACAACTGCCGGTACATTTGACGCCATCATCACAGCTGCCACAAACACAATTACGATCAAAAATAGTAGTTTGAACATACTACCGACTCAAATTTGACGTTTTGTTAAAAGTCAGACAGTCCACATGGTCCAGACGTTCCATTTTGTCTAGAAAATGGTGCGCGCTTGATGCAGCGTGCGTTGACAACCGATGTTTTGAGACGCTTGTTCTCGGGGGTTAGTCATCCATTTAGACGAAAATTGTAGTCCAGTTTGTTCCATGGTTGTTGAACTGCAATCCTACCATATTGGCTCCCGATGGCAGGCTGTTTAAACAATAATTTTGGCCTTTATCCTCGTCGCCAATGAAAGATAGTCAACTCAGTTTATGTAGTTGAATGGGAAGCCCCGTATATTTATTAATAGATCGTGACGTCATTACGTTGCAGCAATACGGATTCACTTTAGGTAAACGGAACGGTACATGAAACGGCAATACATTACAGTGGGCAGGACTTTAGAAAGTATTGGACGAAGGGGGCGAATGTGGCACTGGGGGCTACAGCTTTTTTAAGAAGATTTAAGTAGATATAGATATATAGATAGATATATAGATAGATATATAGATAGATATATAGATAGATATATAGATAGATATATAGATAGATATATAGATAGATATATATAGATAGATATATAGATAGATATATAGATAGATATATAGATAGATATATAGATAGATATATAGATGGCCAGATAGGTATATAGTCTATCTACAAGCAGCTGTTAAAGTGCTTGCACGTTATTTTTTGTTCATTGCATTATGACATTTCTCAGAACAACATTTTAACTTAGAAGAGACGCAATGGTCAATTTTTTCTATGATTAGAATTCTCTCACAATGATAGTCAATTTTAACTTCTTTATACACCTTGTAACTTACACAAAACATAAATACAAAAGGGAGAAATGAAAATTTCAAAATATAATTCATCATTATATTTTAAGGAAGATGCAGGGAAGTTGATGCAGACAAAAAATGGCTAGTATTGACATGTTTAGTACTCCTGTTGACATTGAACGCTTGAATGGGAAGTGCCTGAAAAAGAAATCTGACAAAATTGATAAACATTGTGATTTTGTTCTAGTAGTCCATTCCCAACACTCAACCCCTCCCCCCCCCCAAATATTTTGTTTTGACTATCTTTGTCATGCAACGTCACGGTTACCATGGTTTTTTCCATATTTACCATGATGATGTTTT